>MU224422.1:8888015-8901514 GCA_018584345.1 Thuja plicata
GGTTCAAAGTGATTCGAAGTAGTTCAATACTCATTCTTAATACATACAATGTTCATTTGATAAATGCTTGGCATGAAGGAGACCCAAATTCTGAATTTTTTTAATTTGGGTCTATATGGGGCTAACACATTTCTTGACATGCAAAGCTTATTTTTTTATCTCAACCAACCACGTGAATAGTACATGCCAACTTTGTGAGAAGGAAGACATTAAAACCACCTGGTTTTTCATCTGGAGAAAAAATTTCTATATTTGTTGGGTTGTTGGCTTTGCTCTGGTGAGGTTTATGCTGAACAGAGGAGGGAAAGGTGGGATGTCGGTTGAGACCAAGGAGGAAGACTAGCCTGAATATAGCTCGGAGATGGGTGGGGATATAGTGCGAGTGGAACCTGCTAAGATTGAGGATGAATTAATAAAAAATCTGTGCATTCCTAACTACCTTAAATAGGGCAGTTTCTTCCCGTTCATGAAGGCTATGGATGACAGTGATGAACTAATCTCTCTGTAGTTGGTAAAAACTTGGGATGAGCACAAAGTCACGATAAATGGAATAACTTTTGAGATTAATGAGGAGGTTATTGCGCATACCACAGGTCTCTCCATAGAGGGGAGAAAATGGAAGAAGATCACCAAAATCTGAGATGACACCCATATGAAAAGATTCTTCAAAAAAATGGAGATTCTCGAACGATTTAGGGGAGGTTTCAATAGAATGACGTTGCTCGACCCATGGAATGAAATGTGCCTAATTTTGATGAAGTATATCACTCTGGAGGGCCGCTTTGGCACCTATTACAACTACCATTTCCCTCTCCTTAACCACTTCAGGTACAATGATTCCATCTCCTTTCTATTTTTTCTGCTCCATTCGATGGAAGTCTCTGTTATGGAAGTCAGAGAAAAAATGAAATCTAGGCAGAATTATTGTATTCTCCATCAGGGTTTAATGCTATGCCTATACAATTTCCATTTAGCCCTCTATCCTCCTAGGACTGTTACTCTTCATAACTTTATGTTGTATGTTGAGAATCCTAATGAGCTGCAGGTCACTCTTTCTAACCCCACGACTTCTTCCAAAACCCTTGTTTCCAAAAAGAATAAGTTGAGTTCTGTGGACGGTGACCAAATCACCATTGAGTCTGAAGGAGAGGGGGAGGAGAATGATAGTAGGAGGAGATCTAAGAAAATTGCCACGAAAACCAGATACAAGAAAAAAGCTGTGAGAAAGAGGTTCCCTATAGAGGATGAAGAGGAAGAAGATTCAGAGGAGGAAGAAGAAATTAAGCAGGTCACTAGGGGGAAAGCTAAAGTGGGGAAGAAAGTTAAGGTTGAGGAGAAAGAAAGGGAAAAAAAGAATAAAAGCTCTATTTTGGATGGGACTGAGAAAAGTCATGACTCTCATGTCTCTACTAGTTTCTGTCTCCCCACCTTTGACCTTTCGAATAAAAAGCTCTTTGATGAGACAAAAGTGGACTCGCCGCTCCTAACTTCCCAGTCCCTTAGCCCCCAGGTGGTTACTAAGGGAGCCCCGGAGGACTCCAAAAAGACAAATGAGAAAATGCTTGATGCTATGAGTGACACTCCCCATGTTACTAAAGGTCCTCAGGATCCTCTTTTGCTTTTTGACCCTAATGAGGAGTTAAAGGAAATGAGGGTGGAAATTAATAATCTCAGGGAAAGCTTTAATAGGATCGTGGACTTTGCTGTGAAGGTCATGCATGCGGCTGCTACTATGCTCCAACTCCTTTATATGGAGAAAATGAATTCACGAGGTGAGAAAAAGGATGAAGAACTATACCAGTTCCTCATGGACGATTGGCTTAAGCTCTTGTTGAATGGTGGGGAAGGTAACCCCAAGTAGTTTCCTTTTCCTCTGTTAATGGTTAACCTTTTTGCCTGGACTTTTTGGTTGGGCAATTTGGGCCTGTTTGATCTTCGGTTAATTTCAAGTTTTTGTAATTTGCTATTTGTTACTGTTATTACTAACTTTACCGTTACTTATTACCATAGGCTGGTTACCAACCTCATGGTGAGGTTGGGGCCTGTTAGGACTACCAGGTTGGTTACCAGCTCCGTGTTGGAGTTGGGGCCTATTGATTTTCTTTCTTGGTTTTTGGTTTTTAAAATTGGCATAGGTTGAGGGTTTGTTGTGTGTATTCAATGCTGGTTGTGTATGTTCAGGTCAGCCCCCATTTTTGGCTTCTTTTTAAATCAAAAACATGTTGCAATACAATGATTCATTTCTTATTTCCCTTATGCAACTTTTTTTACATTCTACATGTAACGAGTAAAACACTCCCTTCAAAAGGGAAAATAGATGGACAATCGATATAATGTGATTTGTCTATCCTCATTTTAAGAGATTTACAGCTGGAGATATCAAAAAATAGATAGTTCATTTCAAATAATAAATGCCCTGGCCCACCTCGGGGTCTAATCATTTTCCCATTTAGTTGGATATTCTAGGAGAAGATAAACCATGTTTGTGTGTCTTCAAATTTGAGAATATGTGGATGAAGGACAAGGGCTTTACAACACTAATTGATCAATGGTGGAAAGAGAGTCAAGCTAATGGGTCAAAACATTTTTTCTTTGCATCCAAACTAAAAGACATTAATCAAAATCTCATTGAGTGGTTCATGGAATACACTTCAAAAACATTTTCACAACAAAAATGGAGATAGAATAAAACATTTCTGATCTCAATGAAATTATCATTCAACAATGTATAAACATAGATTTGTTTATCAAGGAAAAAGAACTTCTCAGAGACTATGAAGGTCCATGTTGTCAAAAGAGGAGACATACTAGAGACAAAAACTGAGAGAAACATGGCTTGAAGAGGGGGACAAGAACACCAAGCTCTTCCAAAAGAACACCAAACAAAGGAGAATCACTAATAAAATTCAAAGGATCAGCACATAACGGGGACAATCTCTAGACAACTCAAATAAAATCAAAGAAAAAATTATAGACTACTAAACCAAGCTGTTAAATAGTCTCAATGGATCACATCTTCAATCACAAAGGATGTTGTTGTAGAACATTCCCAGTGAACTATCAAAAGACCCCTCATTGTCGTAGTGAACTATCAAATTTTTCTGATATTCTATACCAGTTTTAGGAGAGGGTTTCTCTCAATATGAAGATCATGACCATGCTCCATAATCAAAAGAATGAAACCCTCATGCAAGACAATGGACGAAGGGTTTATCCTATGGGCCCTTGAAATATGGTTCTTTGAATCCAATAGATAATACAAAATATAGATGCACTTCTTATGACAAAAATGGTTTAAATCACAAAGTGATATCTGAACAAACTAGTAAACTTACCATCCAAAGTCGTGTCTCTCATGATCAACTCCACAACATCAAACTAATGGAATTTGAGAGAGTCTCTATCATTCCCACCATCTAAGATTCTACCAACCCTATCTCTTTCTCTAGGAATAATGAAGATATCCAAAGCCTCACTCACACTTTTCTTGTCTTTGTAAAAGGTGTCCTCGACAGGGCCACCAAGATACGAGAAGTCTTGTGTGCTGACTTAACAGATTCAAAAGGAGAGATGACTATAACAATGAATGTAGGTATTAACCTCATCGACAAATATGAAGACAAAATAATTCCAAGGAAGGGAGTAGCTATATCATGATTTGAAATCACACCCAAATAAGATTATTATAGGGGAGATTGTGATTGCATATTGATTTTACAAGAATCCAACACAATTGAACCAACTGAAACACTTCTAAGTGAATATAAGTTCATTCTAGATACAACTATAAAGCACCTTCTCACAAGTACAAGCGATTTCCCAATTGGAACAGTAGGTGTAGTAGTTGTAGGAACAAACAAGAAAGGCTCTCAAGACATACTAGACATCAATCATGGGCACACAGGTATGGACAAAGCACCGGTATTCTTCTGCACTCAACTCCTCAAATTTTCCCTTTTATTTTTCAATTCTATTTCTCCAAAAATTAAAACTAACTTTATTGTTCAATTACAGCTCTATATGCATCTAAAATTTTCCCAAGTATACTTCCAAATGCAGGAACAATTGTAGAAAAATGAATTTCCAATCTTGCTCTTGAGAAATATTGCCAAAAAGATGGATCAAAAATGTGGTCTTTGCATAAGTCTCTCCACGTATATTTGCAAGGTCAACGACAAAAGAAAAATATAGACACTTCATGGCCTAATGCATACAACATTTGAGGTATCTAGTTCAAAGTTCCTATACTCTTCAATTTCTGAATTTGATTTACTATCACTATAATAATATTCTTATATTTCTTACAGGTTTGTGGACTTCTAAGCCCTACAAATGCATACTCAAATCCATTTCACGCATACTGTCCTACATGCAACTACATATTTGAAAGCTATGGCACATTGGATGAAAAAAAGATCACTGCAAAAACTATGATAAAGAGGTCAACTACACATATTCTCTACATATCAAAATAATTATAACAAATGACAACAACCAAACAATCCATTGTTACGCAGAAAAGACAATCATTGAACAAATTTGGCCTGCAATGAAAAACATGACTTTTGACGAATACATCACTGACAAATCAAAAGTTATATTCATGTTTTGGGACTTTACAATAATAGGAAAGTTCACTTTGAACCAATACAACATGATAACACGTGCCATTTTTCTTGAAGAATAAACAAAATATCCAATGACATGGGCAAGTATAATGTTTCTCTTATAATGTTTATTTACCATACTTATACAATACTAACTTTGTTGCAGTTAGCCCATTATTTTGCAGGCCCAACATTTTGATAGTAGAATGAATCATGCATATATCTGAGTCTAGTGAATGCTACACTTCTATATATGCTTATATTGTCTTCCGACTGCAACTTCCAAAATTTTGTTGTTAAATAATAGTAAGCAAGTACTTTCACAGCTCAACACTGTTCCAAGAATATACAAAAAAAGATTTAACAAAGGTAACTATACTCTTACTCTTCATGTGTCACAAACTAAACCTCATTGACCTTCCTTATACAATACTAGTTTTTCTGCAGTAACCACACTACTATGTAGGTCCCAGATTTTGAAGATGGAACATACCATGCATACATCACGCCCCTATGAACACTTCTCTCTATGTTTCTATTTTCTTCCAGCTTCAACTTTCAAAATTTTGTTCTTAAATAGCACACAATGAATACTACTAGAGTTCAACACTATGTACTAAATGCTTTTCAATGATCACAAACATATATAATTTGAGTTAATTCCCACTAGTCTCCAACATTGCGTAAAATACATTTACTATATTGAATACTTCTAATTGTTAATTAGTCGATCTACTATATTTCCTATTTCCAACATGTTTCTTTTTGCATTATATTCAAACAATTGGCAGTGTCCCATGTTTCAAATGTTCCTTACATCAATATACTATAAACACTTATTTGTGCACACAACGCTTTCCATTCTTGCAAACAACTACAAGTTTCATAGTTCGCTAGATTCTAGTGGTTTCTAATACGCACAAAAAACACACATTTAAGTTCTTAAAATGAATAGAAATATTGGCTATTTTTGATGTTTCAAACTTGTATATTTATGCATTTTTTAAAAGTATATTTGCAGCAACTTATGCTCTTATAGAATCTCTGATATTTTAATTCCTTAGAACAAACCCTACATATACTACATACTTGAAATATCAATTAACTACAAAACTATTAACTACCTTTTAACCAATGCTCATAATGATGATTGAATATACATTACTTTTACACATATTGGCTACGAAATGAACTAATAAAATAAGTAAAATTGTTGTCAAAGCATTTCATGAAGAACCATACACAATATTTGGCTAGATTTTGTATAGGGCTTCTGCTCACCAGAGTAGCTAGAAAATCCTGTGTCCCAAATGAGAGACATTTTTTTTTCTATTTTAGCAAACCATTTTCTAGGGTTGCCTTCCAATGCAGCTCTACTACTTTTGCATATTGTAAAGTGATAATTGACTTATAGTTATTTAAGCATTTATGTGTTTCTATTCCTTTTGAACTAATGAAAATCTCTAATAAATTTGAAAACCATATTAAATATATCTTGAAGTGGTGCATCACAGAACTAGAAATAATCAATCTAAACAATTCTTGTATTCTCCATGTAATTTAAACATTAAATCATGTTCTCCTTGTTTATACAATACCTTCACTCTGACATAGTTCATGCAATTTCCAATCAAGTACCCAACTATGACCTCAGGTGCAGGTGCGTTTTAGCCACCATGAACCGTGCAGTCACCCTCATTTTGGCATCTAAGATATACACCTGTACCACTGGTTATTTGTGACTTGCATGCCTTAAATCAGGCCTAGACGACACCTGGCCAACCCTCATTAGCTCAGGATTAGATAATCATCTGAAAGTGAAGCAATTTAGTCCTCTACCACTACCAGCCTGATTCTTCATCAGCAGTTGAGTGATTAAGAGAAGAATTACATTCCCAGATATAAACGATTGTAATTCTTATTAAACAAAGGAATTTTTATTTCAAAATTACAATTGAGATATTATATAATTTTCATTCTACACAATCTTACAAATAGAATTTAATTATATAAGTAATAAAAATCTCACAAATTATTTTCTTTCTCTCATACAATATAAGTTTCCATTTAATTGTGCAAATTGTTAAGCTTAAGAAAAAATAGGTTAAGACTTTCCTCAACAGTTCCAAATGCATCTTTAAATCATTCCACTAAAGGAAGGAACTTTGATGCTTGCATCTCTTGTTTAAAATTGACTAGTGTGGAAGAAAATATAATAGATTATGTTTTTAGAACCAGTTTAGTTAGTTTCGTTTGAATCATAAATTATGTTGTTATTGATCTGGTATTTTTTTTTCTGGTAATGCCACCCGTGACAAAAAGAAGTTGTGGATCATGCCTTACCATGTACGCTGGTCATGAGGAATTATGAGGAGTTCGGAAAGCTTCTGGCCAGGTTTGAGCAAGTAGACAAGAAATCGGGATATTCATCCATCCATATGGATATGAGCATGATGTAGAGGATGCAATCCCCTTTTAGGCTGAGTTCTTCTAAAAAATCTGAGGTTGAGGATTTGAGAATTGAATCTCAATTGTAGGAGATGCTAGAGGGGATGGTTTTGGGATTTGGTGCTAATTATCCAGATTATGGAGAAATTGCAGCTTCAATTTTTATTTTTTTTGTCATGAGATGTTTACCTTCATGTGATATGAAGATGTTATTATTATTATTTTATGGTTGGCTCTTGATTCTAGATAAGAGCGTTGGCATGATACATGTTCTCGTGACAGGTTTTTCTCTTCGGAGCATGACGTTTTGATTTGAGGAGATCAAGTTATCATGTTGTGTTCCTAGGTTATGTAGACGTGCAGTGGGAGTTTTGATAATTGATCTAGTTAGTGCTCTTGGTATCGAGTACATTGGCAAATTGGCCATGGAGGTGCTCTTGAAAACTAAGAGGCTTGGGTGAGGCTGCAGTTCTCTTGGGTTTAGACAACATTTGTTGAGACGATTTCTCTTTGGAGGTTTCAACAAGAAGACTGAGGAGCCTACACCTATGGATGGACGTGAGTTCATTATGGACCTAGAGGAGATTGTTCTTGGAGAAGAGTCACTGTGACTTGGTTTATCCTGGAGGATCATTCTTACTCCCCACTCTTGGTCTACTCATCATATTTATCCCCTTGTGCATTGGGTTTAGGAGATGGTTGAGATTGTTCCTAGTTTTGGAATGTTTTTTGAGTTTGATCTTCTTGTTTTACAAGAGCTTTCATCCATGGTGGTTGGGTGTTGTAAACGCTCTTATTTGAGGAGGTAAAGGAGATCATACTTGACACAACTGAGCACTTGGAGGTGTTAGTAGAAGGATGAGTTATGGTTTGCATGGGTGTCCCTTCCAAGAGTTTTTTTGAGATCATATATTGTTGTTGTACTTCATTGTTTTTTAACTACAATATGAGATCTTTTCATGAGGACTTGGAAGATGTCATGTGAGTTTTTACAACAGGTTGGTTGCAGTTTGTAGATCATCTCAAGTTACTATCACACATTTTGTGTGCAGAATTGGTAGATTTGAGTCAACTTTTGGTTGACATTGCTCATGCAACATGCAAATTGCTTTGTAATGGTCTTCTAGGTTTTTGCACATCAGGTTTTTGGTGTATTTTGTTGGAAGATGATATTTTTTATATGGTGATTTGTTGTATACCAGAAAAAACAATAACAGATCAATAAAAACATGCACCAAAGAATGTCGATGTCACAACAACAAGCAACTTAAGAAACCCAAAATTGAGCTCTGCTAGATATAGGTCCAGTTTATTCAATTTTTAAGAAAATAAATAATAAATTTCAAGTGTACTATAGATAGAGTTAGCTGGAGCATTTATCAAAGTAGTTGAGATGGTTCTCTCCAGTTTTGGGGGACAACTCCAAATCTAGTTCTGGAGCAACCACTGAGAAGACATCACTTCTCCCTCTGTGTGACCACACGAGCTAAGTCCATTGGGGGCTATATGAATTTTACATTTTGCATTTTGATTTTGATTTTGATTTTGATTTTGCCTGGTTATACTATCATTGAATTTTGACCTACTGCAATACTTTACTCTGGTTTGAGCCTCGGTGCTCTGTTTTGGGTTCACAATTCTCTTGGTAGAGTTGGGTTATGAACCAGTAACTCTTTCGTCTGTTTATTTTCATTTTATAGTTTATATACTAATACAAATCTCGGCTTCAACCCCTTAATGATAAAAAAAAAAAAAAAATCTGTAACGGCCACCTCCTCTTGGCTGAGATAATTAATTTATTTCAACAAAAACAATATATGCCTGCATTTCCATATGAGACCACTCAAATTCTGCCATCATTTCTTTTTATCTGATGCATTTCTTCTGAGGCAATCCAAAAAATAAAAAATAAAAAAAAATCAATCCACATACCTCTTTGTGCTTCCATCATAAACACAGAAAGTGGAGAACTTGGAAGGGAACAGAAACGAGGCATTACAACTGCCCTTTTGCATTATTCTGTAAGTTTTATTTCCAATTTTTATTATGAATACTCTACAATTGTTGCATAATGGAGACCACGTTCTGAAGGACATTTTGTCAAACAGTTCCCATACACTTTCTATGCCTCCACCAATGTTGATCCAAAACTAAAAAGGTGTTATTTATGCTCTTGGGTAATTCATCTTTTCTCAAATTGATCACAATAACGCCTGCACTAAAGCAAAATTCTAGACAACAAAAAATACATTATTTTGATTGAGATCAAAACTAAATTAAGAAAAAATGGTGATATTTTGTTTTTTTAATACAAATTTAGTATGTGTTTTATTTCTTTGCTATTGAAATTGAGTAAATGTGTTAAAGACAATTTCACTAGGCTAATTTTGTCGGTAGTCTACATATAGTGTGAACAAACAAGTCTCATGGAAGGAAAATAAAATTATTCGCTTGTAAACTTTTTTTTGTTGCTAGTAAAGAATTCTTGGTCTCGGATAAAAAAAAATTGATGGCCTATAAATGAGTCTATGTTGCCCATAATCCTTTAAAAATAAGAGATGTTAAAATCGATACTTTTATTATTTTAGATATCATAAGAAAAACACATCACAATGGAAATCATTTATGTAAAAGTTTTTGGATACAAGAAATGATAAAACAATATTTCAATCAAAATTAATGAAAAGATAAAAGGAAAATCCAATATTCTAAAAGATTGGAAGGTATTCCATGTATCAGTGTTTCACGTGAATATGACTCTAATTCCCACTCTTTCTAATGTCCCATGAGGTTGTGTTTTTCTATGAAATAGATCACAAATGAATGTCACCCTATCATTTGAAAATTGTTTTCATGGGTTGTATAACAAACTATAGTATGTTTATTTTCTTATAAAGGACAAAAGAGATATAAATTTGACATGTTATATCAAGTTCAAAATATATTATGATTATGTATGATAATTCAAGGAATGCTAGAAACAAGGAAATCATAATCTAATTGGTGTCAATAGTCAATCTCTTAAAGATGCAATAGATGAAAGACATCCTCCTCTTTTAATACTTGAACCAATTAAAACTACAATATTCAAAATCAAAGCATCAATAATTCATGCAATTTATATAAAAGCATTAACAATTTAGAATAATTTTTAAATATATTTTTTCATTTTGAAATTAGAAGGAGCGTGAAACACCATTAGGGCTACGGTTTTAGGTAGAGGTAGGGGAGTAGCGAAGGCAACTTCAAAAGAGGAGGCTTTTGAAGTAGAGGACGATGTCTGATTTAACTCTCTTGCGCGTAGTCCCTGGTTCATTTTAGGGTGTTTACATGTGTAGGGTCGGTAATGGCTTGTGGGTTTTGATTTACCTCTACTCTGTTCCTCAATTATTTTCTTGATGGGAATGTGGAGGGAGCCTTTGATGATATCAGAATGATGAGAACTGACGTTGATAATGATCACATAAAGGTATGGTTGTCATTGCTGGCAATCTAGTACATAGGTAAACAAGTTTTGTGTGAGAACATGAAGTTATACCAATCGGCAGACAGTTTAACCAATAGGTAACTACAAGTTAAGTAGAATAGGTGAACAGATAGACATGTAAACAAGAGAACGGGTGAAGGTCAAATCAGTTGAAGAAGTCAAGTATACTATCGGTACACTGGAAGGTTTAAATACTACAGGTGAACTAAGATTTTTGACTGTGCCACTTAGGTCATACTGGTAAAAGACATTAGTGAAGATACTACCAACCAGTCAGGTCAGTGAATATGTAGAAGTTAAAGGTTAAGAAACATTTTTTAATGATTATCTAAAGCGGTTATGACGGTGCAAGATTCAATAAATTTAGACATAACGAAAAAATGTTATACACTATTTCAAGAGTTGAATAAGTCAATTTCTTGGTAGTTATGTACAAATCTGATTAGGAATTCAAGGCATATTTTGGAACAATAATATTGAATAACTATTTCACATTGGAGAAGAAAAATTGAATTTATTTATGGACGATGCGATGAGATTGTAATGTTTCCATGAGTTGGCTGTAACTAACCAGTGTCAAAAAGAAAAAGAAAAGCAGGGACCCCTCGCCGGTGTCCTCAGTAGCAACCATGAGCAAGAACAAAGCAAATCTGGGTGTTAAAATGAAAACTCTAGGGCAGAAAAAAATTGAGTGAGATTCGGCAAGAAGAAGCCTCCAAGAACATAGCGGATGCAACCCAAAAGACCATCCAAGATGCTTGCACATCCAGTTATAAATGAAGATTATATCTTGAAATATCTGTGGACTTAATGGTTCACATAAGAAAAATGTAATAAGGAATATGATAAGGGATCATAGACCATATATTATACCCGTGGAGGAAACTAAGATGAAGAAGGAAAAACTTGAAGGCATTAAATTCTGCAAGACTATGTATAGGGTCGCTACGAGTTCGGATGGTGCCTTAGGAGGGTTGATGACAATGTGGAACTCTTCACTAATCAGGGCTGAAATCATTCACAAAACGAAGTAAACATTTAGTGCATTGGAATAGATAGATCTGGAAGCCCACATCCCCACACATACTGCACTCCATTCTTGTTTCTTCTTCTTCCTCTGTCAGTGAGATTGTATACTGCTTGTTAAATAGCAGATTGCTTGCTTGACTTATAAAGTCTAGAAGACGAGGAAAGTGGTGAGAAAATGCATTGCAAAACGGAAGAGCGCGTGGAAGTAACGTTTGGGTGGAGTTAGGATTGTACAGTCCGTCTTCAACACGCTACAAGTATATGTTGAGTTGACTAGACTCGATCATATTTAGATTGTATTTTCCAATTTGTATGCATGTCCCTTCTCATTAGGCTATTTGTTTCGAGGAGTGTGGGTCCTTTGAAAATCATCAATTTGGCTAGTCAGTTATTTATATGGACTTTTATATCAGAGATTACATCAATGCAAAACTATTTTGGACGCTTTTTTGAGTTATTTTTCAGCTGTTTCTGTTTAGGAAACGTAAATCTAGAGGCTATTGACTTTAATTTTAAAAATAATCCAAATTTATATAAGATTTCTACTAATTCTTATATTTTAAGGTTTATAATGTATAAATGCATGCTTTATCTATGTTTTCGTATGAATACTTTTAATTTTTCAGCATAATTTAATTTTTTGTATTTTTATATAGTGGCCCCCTTTGCCACCCCCTAGCCGTCCCTAAAATTGAGTAAAACATGTCCCCTAGTCCCCTGTGAAACTTGGGTAACCTTGAAGTAAAATTTCTATCAATTTTTGTGATTAAATCATTTCTAAACATGAAGAATAGGAAAAATAATTATTTATATAAAATTAATTTTTTTTTTTTAAAATATCAAATAATAATTTTACAATCATTTTATTAAAAAATAACTAATAAATTGATAAGTGGGAGACATTTTTCACAAAAAGTTAGATTGTGATATTACTATTTTAAGATATTATTATTGTCATTTATAGAATATGACTTAGGGTGAAATAAATTGTAATATGGGTCAATCAGTTTAAATAAAAACTACCAAGTTGAATCTTATTAGTAACACCACAACTAATAAATTATATTTTAAGATATCCTTATTCCATTTAACTAATATGACTTATTGTTTAATCAAATCAATTGCAACATGAACATCTTTACTAAACACAATTGTGAAGGACAAAAAAATACATTATTTTGATTGAGATCAAAATTAAATTGAGAAAAGATGGTGATATTTATTTTTTTAATACAAATTTAGTATGTGTTTTATTTATTTTCTATTGAAATTGAGTAAATGTGTTAAAGAGAATTTCACTAGGATAATTTTTTCAGTAGTCTACATATAGTGTGAACAAACAAGTCTCATGGAAGGAAAATAAAATCACTCGCTTGTAAACATTTTTTTGTTGCTAGTAAAGAATTATTGATCTCAGATAAAAAAAAATGATGGCCTATAAATGAGTCTATGCTGCCCAAAATCCTTTAAAAATAAGAGATGTTAAAATCAATACTTTTATTATTTTAGATATCATAAGAAAAACACATCACAATGGAAATCATTTATGTAAAAGTTTTTGGATACAAGAAATGATAAAAGAATATTTCAATCAAAATTATTGAAAAGATAAAAGGAAAATCCAATATTCTAAAAGATTGGAAGGTATTCCATGTATTAGTGTTTCATGTGAATACGACTCTAATTCCCACTCTTTCTAATGTCCCATGAGGTTGTGTTTTTCTATGGAACAAATCACAAATGAATGTCACCCTATCATTTGAAAATTGTTATCATGGGTTGTATAACAAACTATAGTCCACTTTTGAAACCAACAAGGGTTTCAGCTGCCTGTCGATCTCTGATCAGCAATGATGAGATTATTGAGGAGGATGAGGAGCCGCCTGATGGCAGGAATGGAGGGTTCGATTGGCAGGATAGGTGCCTGC
>MU224422.1:8902973-8925702 GCA_018584345.1 Thuja plicata
TGTGCTGACTATGAATTTCTACTGGTTCCTTGACTTTCCTCCTTAACTGCTCTTTGGCTGTTGTGTTCTCGCAGTTTCCTTTGTTCATGTTAATATGGTGTTGACATGTCCATTGTGATTCTGCTCTATTGTACCACGGGCCAGCACCCTCTTGCTGCTTATTTTAATCAAAAACAAACTATAGTATGTTTATTTTCTTATAAAGGACAAAAAAGATATAAATTTGACATGTTATATCAAGTTCAAAATATTTTATCATTATGTATAATAATTCAAGGAATGCTAGAAACAAGGAAATCATAATCTAATTGGTGTCATTAGTCAATCTCTTAAAGATGCAATAGATGAAAGACATCCTCCTCTTTTAATACTTGAACCAATTAAAACTACAATAGTCAAAATCAAAGCATCAATAATTCATGTAATATAAAATCATTAACAATTTAGAATACTTTTTTAATATATTTTTTCATTTTGAAATGAGGAGAGTGAAGCACCATTAGTGTTACGGTTTTAGGTAGAGGTAGGGGAGTAGCGAAGGCAACTTCAGAAGAGGTGGCTTTTGAAGTATAGGACGATGTCTGATTTAGCTCTCTTGCAGATAGTCCCTGGTTCATTTTAGGGCATTTATATGTGTAGGGTCGGTAATGGCTTGTGGGTTTTGATTTACCTCTACTCCCTTCCTCTATAATTTTCTTGATGGGAATCTAGAGGGAGCCTTTGATGATATCAGAATGATGAGAACTGGCATTGATAATGATCACATAAAGGTAGGGTTGTTATTGATGGGAATCTAGTACATAGGTAAACAAGTTTTGTGTGAGAACATGAAGTTATACTATTCGGTAGACAGTTTTACCAACAGGTAACTACAAGTTAAGTAGATTAGGTGAACAGATAGATAGGTGAACAAGAGAACATTGAAGGTCAAATCCGTTAAAGAAGTCAAGTATACCATCGGTACACTGGAAGGTTCAAATATTATAGGTGAACTAAGATTTTTTTACTGTGCCACTTAGGTCATAGTGGTAAAGGACATTAGTGAAGATACTACCAACCAGTCAGGTCAGTGAATACGTAAAAGTTAAAGGTTAAGAAACATTTTTTACTGGTTATCTAAAGTGGTTATGACGGTGCAAGATTCAATAAATTTGGACAGAACAAAAAAATGTTATACACTGTTTCAAGAGCTGAATAAGTCAATTTCTTAGTAGTTATGTACAAATCTGATTAGGAATTCAAGGCACTTTTTGGACCAATAATATTGAATAACTATTTCACATTGGAGAAGAAAACTTGAATTTATTTATGGACGATGCGATAAGATTGTAATGTTTCTATGAGTTGGTTGTAACTGACTAGTGTCAAAAAGAAAAATAATCGCCGGTTTCTCCAGAAGCAACCATGAGCAAGAACAAAGTAGATTTGGGTGTTAAAATGAAAACTCTAGGGCAGAAAAAAATTGAGCCATATCCGGCAAGAAGAAGCCTACAAGAACATAGTGGATGGAACCCAAAAGGCCATCTAGGATGCCTGCATATCTAGTTATAAATGAAGATTATATCTTGGAATATCCATGGACTTAATGGCCCACATAAGCTGGATGTAATAAGGAATATGATAAGGGATCATAGACCAAATATTATACTCATCGAGGAAACTAAGATGAAGAAGGAAAAACTTGAAGGCATTAAATTTTGCAAGACTATGGATAGGGTCGCTACGAGTTCAAATGGTGCCTTAGGAGGGTTGATGACAATGTGGAACTCTTCACTAATCAGGGCTGAAATCATTCACGAAGAAGGTAATTTGTAACTTTTGAATTTCACTAATATTAAGGATAATGAAAGCTGGTACATCATGAATATCTATGCTCCTAATTAAAAAAAAAGGGAGAAGATCTTACTGGGACAAAATTAGAAGCATAATTTCCATGTTAGATCTTTCAAAAGGTATTATTATGGGGGATTTTACCACCCCTCTCAAAGAAGGGGAAAAACACGGAGGAATCAACCCTTTTTTGGAAAGTAGGCAAGAGCTCATGGACTTTATCAATGATCAAGCCCTCGTAGATGTGGATCTTCAAGGGGCGAGCTTCACCTGGAGCAATAGGAGAATTGGGAAAGAGTGCATTCAATTCTGGCTAGACAGGGCTTTGATTACGGTTGTCTAGCTTAATTCTCACAATAGAAACTTATCTTCTATGGCAAGGATTGGATCAGCATTCTTCTCTGTCTCTTACTTTGGACCCAATTATTAAGCAAAGAAATTTCCCTTTCAAGTTTGAAAGGATGTGGACTACCCATCCTAATATTAATAACTAGAACTTGGAATGGTGGAATATTTATGTTAGAGTGTCTGCTATTTTCAAAGTAGCTAAAACACTAAGAAATGTTAAGATTAATATTAAGCTTTGGAAGAAGAGTGAGTTTTGAGTATGATGAGAACAATTTGCATCAAGAAAAAAACCTTCTTTCGGAGTACTACAATGTGATTCGGAAGGAGGAGATGTACTACAAGTAGAGATCCAGATCCATATGGTTGAGGGAGGAGGACCAAAATACTCATTTTTTCCATTTATCCACTATGAAACATAGGGCTGCCAACAGGATAAATAGCATCAAATGGGGGAACTAAATTTTGCAAGATGATAAAGATATTTCTTCTATTGTTGTTGATTTTTTTTCCTCACTCCTCTCAAAAGACCTTAATCTCTCTGAACAAGATCAAGAGGACCTCTTGAGTAACATTCCGTCTGTCATCTCGGAGAATCAAAACAAAGTCTTGATTTCCATTCCAAATATTGAAGAAATTAAAAAAGCCCTGGATTCTCTCCCTAGAGATAAGTCCCCAGGCCCAGATGGCTTCCGTATGTTTTTCTTCAACAAGTACTGGGAAATTTTCAAATATGATGTGGTCAAAGTTGTGCAGGAATTCTTTGGATCCAAAAACCTACTTAAGGAACTCAACGCAACCTTCATAGTTCTTAAATTCCTAAGGTCTCGGGGGAGGATTCAATGGAGCTATTCAGACCCATTAGCTTATGCAATTCTTTCTACAAGATCATATCCAAAGTCATTACTATCAGAATTCTTCATGTGCTTCCTTCAATCATTAATCACCAACAATCAGGATTTGTTTCAGGAAGACAGATTCTGGATTCCATTATGGCAGTGCATGAAGTGATCCATTCCTTAGAGGAAGGTAAGAGGGAAGGTTTCCTTCTCAAGATGGATTTGTCCAAAACCTATGACATAGTGGAATGGCTTTTCCTTATGAATGTGCTCGGATCTTTTGGTTTTAATAGTAAAACTTGTCAGATCATTCATCATCTCATTTATTCACCCTCTTTAGCGGGTTTGGTTAATGGCTCTCCTACTACTTTCTTCAAAGATTCTTGGGGTCTAAGACAAGGAGATCCCATGTCTCCCATTCTCTTCATCATTTTGGCTGAGTGCTTGGGGAGATTGATTTCTGCTAATAGAAGATCTGGGGAGCTGAAAAGCATCAGGTAGTCCTTAGGTAATACCATTTTCTCTCATCAAAATTTCATTAATGATACCATTTTAGGAGGGGAAGCCTCGGTTAGTGAGGCTAGATTTGTAAAACACCTTCTAGAATTCTATACTAGGGCCACTGGGAAATCTATCAACTATAATAAAAGTTCTCTCTTCTTTATTAACACCCTGGAGGCCAAACAAAGGAGAATGACAAAGATCTTGGGTTGTGGTATTGGATCCCTTCCATCCAATTACTTGGGTCTCCCTCTTGGAGTTAAGCCCCCTGAAGAATTATGGAATAGACTTATTGATAGATTCAATAGAAAACTTACTGGCTCGAAGGGGATCACTCTCATTCAAGTGGGTAAAATTCAATTGGTTAAATATACTCTTCAAAACCTGCCTACCTACGCCTTAAGCCTCTTCTCTATCCTGACTAAAGTGACAGAAGCGATGGAAAAAATCGAAAGAAGATTTATTTGGTCTGGGGCGGAAGAGCATAAGCGTTTCCCTTTGATTTCTTGGGACAAATTTTGCCTCCCTAAATGCGCTGGAGGACTTGGTATCAGGAGAATTAGGCCTTTCAACAAGGTGCTCCAAGAAAAATAGATTTGGCATATCTTCCATGTTAAAGGGGAATGAAGAGACATCTTCTAAGATAAGTATCTTTCCAATGATTCTTTGAGTAACTTCTTTGATTGTGATGATATGCCAAAAGGTTCTTTTATTTGGAATGGATTCCTCAATGCCAAAGATCTTGCCAAACCTAAAGCTAAATAGAAAATTGGCAATGGTCAAACTATCAGTTTCTGGAATGACAATTGGTTACTGTCTGGACCTCTGAAAGAAAATGAATCCTATAACTTATGGAAGGATGAGTGCACCCAGCAATTTTTGGACTAGGCCTATAATTACATAGTAGGAAATTCCTAGGTGGATTTGTCATCAATCTCCCTGGATTGGTCTCCCTTATACACTACTTTGAATGCTATTTCTCTATCCCAGAATTAGGATGCCTTTATTTGGGAAGGTTCTACAAAAGGTACTTTCATGGTTGCTTCAGCCTACTCTCACCAGATGCACCAGGAAGCCAAACCTTTTTGGGCTAAAGCCTGGCTCCCTGGCCTTATTCTAAAAATTAATGTCTTCTTCTGGCTTTTGCTTCAAAATCATATTCTTACTGTTGATAATCTTTTAAAGCATGTCATCCCGATCCCCAATAGGTGTGTTCTGTGTAAGTGCCAAGTTGAATCTGTGGACCATCATTTTCTCCACTGCTCCTATGTTAGCTCTGTCTGGCATTACTTACTATCATTTTTTTGGATGCATTGGAGCTTCCCCTCCTCTGTTCAAGACCTCTTCTCCCACTGGACCCTGCCTTTCAAGAATACTACCTTTCATAAAATTTGGTCTTGGGCGCTTCCTCACCTTTGTTGGGGATTTTGGAAAGAGCGCAACAATCATATCTTTAGGGATTGTAGTGTTCCTCCCACAATCATTTTTCAAAAAGATACATCATACCTTGTTGGAAAATTATGTTTCATGTGGAAATACTAATCCTTTTGTAGGAAAATACAACTCTGCTGATCCTAAGAAGACCAAAGACAAAAGATAAAATTATACCTAGCGCTTTCCTTGGGAAGGATGGTTTAAATCCAACTTTGACGATGTGACCAAGGGTAATCTAGGTAAGGCAGGAAGTGGCGGAGTGATTCAAAATTTCTTTGGCAAGGGCACCTCTGTAGTCAACATTCCATTTGGCACACAAACCAATCACTATGTAGAAGCAAATGTAGCCCTCCAAGTTACCAAATTAGCACATGATGTGGGGATAAAAAATCTATGGTTAGAAGGTGATTCATGAAACATTATTAACTACCTCAAAAAGATTCACCCACCATCATGGACTATAGAAAACATGATAGATGAAACCCACAACCTTTTGAACACCTTTGATAAGGTACACATATCCCACATGAACAGAGAAGCCAACTAGGTTTCTGAATGGTTTGCCAACATGGTGGTGAAAAGTGGCAATCAGACTTGTTGGCTTCAAGGAGGAGACTTCCCATGTCAAGTCATGGATATCATTGCTTATGATAGAATCCAGGGGAAGGAAGGATTTATTAGCATTAATCATGAAAGTTAATGTTGCGTATGACAATGGATTTCCAATAAATGGAAAGTATGAGAAAGGCAGGAAAGGAAATGATTACAAGTCACACCCACACACTTACTAGGTGTCCATTTGCATGGGAAAAAATTATCTGTCAAGGAACAGAAGAAGAACTTTCTGAAACAACTCAGAGAGAAAAGGTTTGTTAAGCGGTAATTTCCTAGTTGCGATTCGGATCTCTTTTCTTGCAATGGTAGGTGAAAGACATAGAAGGGAGCCATCTAAAAAATGTAAAAAATGGAGGAGATGGACCAAGGTCTAGCACTACCTCTAGCAAGGAGGCATTTCCACTTTCTTTAAAAGGCTTCATGGCGGGAAACTGTCAGTGAAAAAAATGTCTGTGAAAACCTAGGATGAAGGTAGTGCGGTGATTAAGGGTAGAAAATTTATGGTGACCGAGGATGTTATTTCTACTATTAATGGTATCCCCATTTTTGGCAAGAAATTTTACAAAGACCATAAAATTTTAGAATCTGCGATAAGGGACTTCGTGAGGAATGAGGTAGAGGAGAAAGCACTAATTAAAGCTGGGACCTACTATCTTCTTGAAGGGTTGAAAAGACTGTGGAGATTTTCCCTGAGAGCCATCATCTCTTACATCATGATGGACACCATGTTTTACACAATCAAAACCTACCACTTTTTTCTCGTGTATCATTTTTGACATGGTATGCAGGTTTCAATACCCTTTTCCTTATATGCATCTATAAATGAAAATATTAATAGGTTTAGGGATAAGTCTATTGCAAATCCTGCTTTGCATGAAGGGGTTTTACTTCTAATTTATGAGTTTTTTAAAGCCCAAATTCTAGGGAAGGAGCTAGCTCAGAAAGAAGACTTGGAGGCCTCTGGTTCTGACTACATTCCTTCAGAGACTGAAGATAGTGAAGGTATGCACTCTGAAGATCAAGATGAGTATTATAATAAAAATAAAATTTTGGGTTCCTCCTCTAAGAAGCGTATTGCTAGTCTACATACAATTAAAAAAGAAAAAAATGGTGACCCCACCTAAAAGGAAGACCATCATGGTTATATCCTCTGAGGAGGAGTATAACGAAAATGAGGAAGGGATGAACATGGAAGGTGAGGAAGAAATTTCCAGCAAAAAAGGTTAAAAGAAAAAAGAGACTGCAATGGTTGAATACCTAAACAAAAAGGGCAAAAATAGGGGTGAGAGTGATAGCTAGAAAAATCCTGAGGATCAAACCTGCAACAATTCCCCTATTTATTTCCACAAGGTGAAGGAGAAGATCTAGAATGAGCATCATGAGACTAACCAGGCTATTCCTTTACCTCAAATCTCTGAACCCCAAAACATAGGGAATAAAAAAGAATAGGATAACAAATTCTGTTGCTATATGTTTGAACAAGGGAGGAAAATGGGTAGGCATAACTTCAACGTCAAAACTACAAAAATTGGGATTACCAAAGAAGTTATTAATCCCAAGGTCATTGAAGGCGAGGATGGTAGGATAAAGCTGGAGGAGCTTATTGACTCGACTATGGTGGTGCTCAATCATAATGCCAGGGAATTTGAGATAGATCTTCTCAATAACACTAGGGATAGCATGTTGGATAGCTACTGGATAATTAAATGGCTATTCCATGAAGTGAAGTATCTCAAAAATAGAGTTAATGGTACAAAAAATCCAATGTTGATAGCACTATTGTCAAATAGATGAATCTGAGTACCAAAGTCAGAAAAATGGAGGAGAAAAATGATTAGGGTTGAGGCTACCCTAAAAAAACTTGCTGAACAGAGTTTTAATATCCTCAAATCTTCCAATGAACACACAAGGGCTATCATCGAGAAAATGGAAGAAAAAATTGATGGCAATGAAGCGGCCAACACGGGATTGGAAAAAGAGAAAAAGACATAACAGGGTCTAGGAAAGAGGACTAGGGTAGTGCGAAGAAGAAAAAAGATATCGATATGTCGGATGATCTCCAGAAGATCAAGGCATCTACTTCTACTATGGAGCTACTCAAGGCCAAGGAAACCACCTTGATGGTGGACTTATCTTGATTGTCCCTGGTTCTTTTCGTTCTCCCTGTGTATTTATCTTTTTAGAAGCATTGTTAGTTTTTTCTTTGGCCCTGCATTGGCCTGTTTCATTTTAAGACTCTATTTCATTTTGTATGGGAAATTTGTTAGATTCTAAACTCTGTTTCAGGTTTTAGGACCCTAATTAGGTCTTAAAACAAAGGTAAAAGGCTATAAGAAGATATTTGTTAATTTAAGTTGGAGTAGTTGAATAAGTTGTTGTGATATGTTGTGAAGAAACAATTGAAGTGTTAGATCATGGACAACGATTGCACAAGAAATTATAGAGAAGATTCAGAATAGAGTTCAAAGATAGAACATAGCATCAAATGATCTGATTAGCATTCTGAAGTGTATTTCATAGGTCAATTCATTTTTTATATTCCTAATAATTTCATCAAATCTAAAATCCCTTAACATGGTAGTCTCTAATAAGAATTTTTCTTATAAATCCCTTAACAGGGCGATCACTCTAATAGTGGGATTAAATCACTTAATAAGGTAGTCTATAATAGGACTTCAGATACTTCTAAAAAAGTATCACTCTATCCTAATAGGGTGAGTCACCTAGAAAGTGACATATTGTAAGCTCCTAACAAAGCACTCTTTTCTATTGCACTGAGAAGATTGTGGGTTTCATCCCCACCATGGGTTTTGCCTTTGACTAAGAGTTTCCATGATAAAAATCTAAGTGTTATGAGTGTGCATGCATTGTTTTTTCATTCAATCTACTTTTACTTTACAGTTATAGTTTTATGCTACATAGTTTGGAAGTTTCTTTTGCCGCTATTCATAGGTTTAAAGAAAAGTATAAAATTTTTATTAGCATTAATTCACACCTCTCTCAATACCTATTATTTCTGACAATTGGTATCAGAGCACAGACTCTCTAGAAGGAAATTTTAACAACTTGGGGAGTAGATTTGTAGGGATGAAAAGCTACAGGTAGGAAAGACAGCTCACTGCATCTTATGAGATTATTGAAGACCTGAAGAACAATCTTAAGGATTCTCTAGAAAAAGGAAAGAATTGTATGAGAATATAAGAGATAGTCTAGAAAACATTGGAGAATTATCTGAAAGAAGTGTTAACTCAGAGGAAGCTGAGGCAGCGATAGAAGATTGAATGAAAAAGAACAAGATCCTGACTGATGAAGCATCCAAGATGAAAAGAGAATAAGAAAGTCAAGCTATAAGGATGTGTCAAGTACTTGAAGGCATGAGGGTGGCTGAAGTTGCAAAAAGAACTATTGAAAATGCAAAGAAGAATGTTGAAGAATAGATCAAAGAGAAAGATAGTATACTTCCAAGATTTACACATGAGAACCATGCACTGAATGAACATATGGGTGATGTCAGTAATGGGAACTTGCAATTGTGTGGTAAAAATGAATCATTGAGAAAGGAGAATGAATGATTGAAAGATGACTTGAATATTGAGAGAGAGACAAATGAAAAACTTAAGAAATATGAACAAAGAATGTAGAAGATCGATGAGCAATTGAAGAACCAAAGGCAACCTACACATACTTCTAGTCTAGGATTTACCGGTGTCAAAAAATTTGAGAAAGGAGAATCATCCAAGCCTCGTGCTGAGAAAGAATCTAAGAATCCTAAGGTATAAACAAGTCCATAAGGTAAGAAACCTACTAAACTCACTTGTTACAATTATGGAAAGCCTAGATCGACTGCTAATGTATATAGAAGCCAACTGGTGATTGTTCCAAGAACCACTCATTTTAATAGTTATTGTTACAATTGAAATAATTATGGTCATCAATCTTATGAGTGCAGATCAAGAATGAGTAACAAATTATCTAAAAGAAGTTTCAATGGCTATTGTTCTTCATGCAAAAATTTTGGACACAAGGAAGAACATTGCATATCAACATCATCTATCAAACCAGTGAATGTTCTAAGAAGAGAAGGTAACTTGAATGTTTTATGCAATGTTTGTGGAAATTATGGAAATGTTGCTATGAATTGTTGATTAGAAAATCCTAGAGGCAATGTTGAATAATGGACTACAATAGGTATGGCATGCTTCTATTGTCATAATATTGGACATCTTGCAAGAGATTGTAGATATGTGAATCAGTCACCAAGAAATGAAGATGAGAAAGGCAAAAAGGCTATTAATATTGAAGAAGTGAGGAATGAGATGAAAAGGGTTTACATAAAGAAAGAAGAAGGTAAAGAAGATACCAACACATCGACAGGTAACCCTACATCCTCTGGCTTAGGGGATTCATCCTCAAACTAAGAAAGTGATTTTTTCTTAGGGACTGAATTTCATTGTTATAGCTAGCCTGTCCCTTATAATGATGAGTGATAATATCTATTTGCATAATGAGATGCATTGTTGTTATATTTGATGAATTGAATAGAGATGAATTGTTATGTATCACTGATTTTATCATTTGAAAAATTTATGTGTTGATGCCACTTTTTGAATTAACTAGTGGAAGTTGTGATCGGTGAAGTGAGATTGGTGAACTACATTTAATGTTTTAACTAGTCGTTGGTTAACTTTTTGAGAAAATAAATTAAAGGTAAACCTATTATTTATGCACCTTTCATTTTGAAGAGCATTAACAAGAGAAAAGTGGGATTTCATATCGATATTGATTGTGAGAACTATCTAACCTAATCAATTACAAATATTTGTATTACAGATTTGAAAGCCCTAATTGAGATATTTAGCAGAGCAGTGATCATTTTGCAATGGAATTTGGAGTGTTCGAGTTACAAAGAAGACATCTATTGACTTACTATGAAATCAAGTGTTTGATAATCAAGAGAGGTTTGATGGACCATATATAGATTTTTTTAATCAAAAGATGAGAGGGGACACACTTTTGTGTTCATGACACAAAGTTGTCAAGGTTGTCATATGGTTCAAAAGTTGTCAAACTATTCCAAAAGGGGTTTAATCATGTAATAAGGTCAAATTGACCATTCCATAGTATTATGAATTTTTTTAGACCCTATAATGTCAATTTGTAGGTTATAATTCAATTATTTGAAAAAACTGTCAAAGTTGTCGTATTGAAAAAAAATGTTATCAACATGAAAGTGCAAAATTGCAAAATTATTAAGAGTTTTGATTCTAATGGTTAGGAAGGTCAGTTACAATATTTGTATATATTGAGAGAGGTTTATAATACCTTATAAGGTTGAAACATGGGCGATGATGTCACTTTTGTAAGTTGTTTATAAGAAAGTACAATAGGAGTCCAAAAGTTGTTACGCTGAGAACTTTAGTTATCATGTTGACAACACTTGTTTAAGGAACAACCGACCAAAATCAGTTGCATTGGTATTTAGAAAAAATTGTATTGGTCCAAGCTGTTGGGATAGAGTTTATATACATTTTTAATGATCCAAAATGTCAGGAGAGAATCGATGTAAACAATATTGATATTAATAAAGTTGGTTTCCTAAATAAATTCCTAGTTTGATAAGTAATAACTATCTTGGTTTTCCTACATTTTATCATAGCAATAATGGAAACTTATTTGTGACTCCTTTATTTTATGTAATGGAAGTTTGAATCCATTGCATTTTGGTTTTTGTTTCATTAGAATCAGTTCTATATTAACAAAGTTATTCAATTTTTTCTATAAACTACTAAACCTCATCTAGGGTATCCCAAAAGCATTGACAAATGTAGATATATTTGGCTTATGTGGATCATTGAAAAAATATTGGGGAAAGTTTATATTATGTTAAAATATTGTGTGTAGGGAACCATGCAAAGGTCAACATGTGCAATCGATGGAAGAAATAATAGTTTCCTATCTTAAAACTATGACATTACAACAAATGGGGAGTTTGAGTGCATTTTGTCCATGCGAGGTGTTTTTAAAGGGGGTCGTAGTTTGGTGAAGGGTGAGGAGTAAGAAATCCTAATTTCCTAATTTTTAGAAGGTGAACAGACACATCTATTTGTTGTTTTGTGTGACTATTTCCAGAAAGTGTATGAATATCATAGTGTGATAGTAGATTGAAGTTGGATAACTTAAGTTGAGATCAATGTTGAGTTGAGAGGGTACATTGAAGGATTATGAATATTTTGAGACAAGATTATTTTAGTGTTGTAAGGGAGGGGATCCAAAGAAGAAGGGATTGTATCTATTAAGTTCAAGAGTAAATATTTGTTATAAGATATAGAAGCACACAATCATAGTTGATATTGAGGAGTCCTGACTTACAGTGAGGCATGATAAGAGCCTTGAGAGGGCTCAGAAAAAAACAATTTGGGTCTTGAGGGACAAGTGTCATAGTAGGTATTGCAAGTAGACAAATGTGTAATGTTATCATAGGGAGATTGGGTGTGAGCAGTCAAGAATTGTATGGAATCAGTCATGAAAATGAATACAATCAGATATTGTGATTAGACCTTTTGTTGAGTTAGTAAGTGGTTGTTTGGTTAGGTAAGAGTGGTTTAGATTTTTTTTCAATCCATGAGTTGGTCCTATTAAGGATTTTGGGACCACCCGTATTTGGAAAATGAAGTTGCCTATTTGGTCAAATGGTGGAAAATTTTAATATTTGGTCAAATAAAGCATTTTCATATGCTTCATTATTAAATATAGTGGTAGATTTAATGGATGTGGTTTACTACATTTTCCATTATGTTATAGGTCTGCATTTAATGTTGATGGTTATGAATGATAGGAACAATGGATATTTTATGCATTTTGATATTGAATCATTAATCATTGAGAGTGGGATTGAGTAAGGATGTTAAAATGGTCTTGGGAAAACATGAGGTCAACATGAGGTGTTGTGGATGATCTATGAATATATTGAGTTTTTAAGGTCTATAACGACTATGATTTGATGTAATGAAGGATCCTGAATCCATATTGGTTCATAATGAGTCATTTATAATCAAAATGTTAAAATTTTCCATAATACATAAACTAGGTCTTATAGGTTGTGTGTGGGCTTGAAAGGGAAGATTATGAGTTTGATTAGTAATTTATTTTCCATAAGGTTTTGTAAGACCATTTTTATGTTATAAGGGTGGTACTTAAGTCTTTAATGTGATAGAGTCCAAAAGTTGTTAAGTTGACAACACTTGTTTAAGGAACAACCAACCAAAATAAATTGCATTAGTAGTTAAAAGGATTTGTATCAGCCCAAGCTGCTGGGATAGAGTTTATATATGTTTTTAATGATCCAAAATGGGGGGAGAGAATTGATGTAAAAATTATCAACATTAATAATGTTGGTTTCCTACATAAATTTATGCTCTGGTCAGTAATAACAGTCATGGTTTTTCAGCATTTTCTCATAGGAATAGTGAAAAATGTTTTGTGAATCCTTTATTTGGTTTAATAGAGTCTTCAATCCATTGTATTTTGGTTTTTTTTTCCCCTTAGAATCCATTTTGTATTAACAAATTTATTCAAGTTTTTCTATAAACTACTAAACCTCATCTAAGGTATCCTCGAAGCATTCACAAATGTAGATCTATTTGGTTTAGGTGGATTAGAGCCCAATAATTTGTTAAAATATAGGGAAAGTGTGTATAATTTTATCACACTGTGTGTAGGGAACCATGCAAAGGTTAGCATGTCGAGAGGATTGAAGAAAAAATAGTTTACTGTCTCAGAACTATGACAGTGTAATAAATGGGGATTTTGAGTGGATTTTGTCTATGTAAGGTGTTTGTAAAGGGGATAGTGGTTTTCTAAAGGGTGCGGAGGAAGTTACCCTAGTTTCCTAATGTTTATAAGGTGAATGGAAATATCTATTTGTTTTTATGTGTGTCTGTTTCCAGCAAGTGTATGAATTTCATCATGTGACAATAAATCAAAGTAAGATAACTTTTAAGTTGAGATCAATGTCTAGTTGAATGGGTACATTGAGGGACTAGGAGTGTGTTTACATAAGAGTCTTTTAGTGTGGTGTGGAAGGGGATCCTGAGAGAAACAAATAGTATCTAGTAAGGTCAAGAGGAATTGTTTTGTTAAAAGATATAGAGGGAGACAGTCATAGCTGATATTGAGGAGTCTTGAGTTAAAGTGAGGAATTATCAGAGCCTTGATAGGTTTGGAAAAAAACCATTTGGGTCTTGAGGGACAATAGAACTAGTAGGTATTGCAAGGAGACAAAGGTGTAATGTTTTCATAGGGAGAATGAGTGTGTGCGACCAAGAAGGGTTGTTTGTTTGAGTAAGAGTGGTTGAGATTTTGTGTGGATCCATGAGTTAGTCCTATTGAAGAAGTTGGAATAGTGAGTTGAGTTGTGAGTGAAGATGTGAGAAGTTGTTTCTACCATAAGGAAATGGATATTTGTCCAATGAAGATTTTTTATGTGATATAAAGTGCCTACAATAAGTTGGACTCCTTGGAAACATTGTAAGTGTAGTTTTTAATCATGTGGTTGCAAGTGAGTTATGGATATTAATGAAAAGTAACTGACTAATTATGGATTGTACTATTCATTACAACTCATATTTTCTTGGACTAAAACTATTTTCAATGTGTAACCCTAGACAACACAACAAAACCAAAACGCACATGAAGCAATAAAACCATATGAGTAAAAAATAAAAAATAAGAAGAAGCTAATCTTGAAATATATGGAAAAGAGGTCAACTTCTACTATTTGAAAGCTCCAAAAAGTCACATAATGACTGAATCCAACAGCTAGAATGTGCAAATTACACGTAAAATGTTGATAAAAGTAATCACTTGCAGGACTCTAGAGTTTGTAGGGAAGGGCTTCAAAGACACAATCACATAATGAGAAAACAAATGCATCAGCCTCATTTCAAACTTGCACATCAATTGTTTCTCCACATCTCTGAAATTTCCCCAAGTTCTTCCCCTGCCAGAAAATATTACTTCCTTGTGTTGCCAATTCCTAATTTGTTCGCAACTAAGTTCCTTGTTTAGTATTAGGATTAGTATTAGGATTATTAATATTGGGATTATTAATCATGGTTAGTATTATTAATCATGGCTATTATTAATCATGATTAGTATTAATAATGGTTAGTATTGATCATGGTTATTATTAATGATTGTTAGTACTAATCATGGTTAGTATTACGATTATTAATCATGGTTAGTATAAACCCAATTCTAACCCAATCTATGGTATAAGCCTGAACCCTTTTCCTAACCCTATCTATAATTTTAATCATGATATAAATCCTATACATAGCCATAACAATATTCCTCAACTCTAAACCAACATCTTCACCCTAAACCCTATCCTCTCATCCTAATCTTACTCTAATATTAAATAATAAACCGTAATTATATATACAAAATCTTAGTCCTAAATGACATTGCTAAATCATATCCTAACTCTAATTGTATATGCTAAACCTCAATTTTAAATACTAAACCCTAATCCTAAATAATGAAAAACTAATTGTAAATGCTAAACCATATTCTAATCCTAATTGTATATGCTTGACCTTAGTCCTTAATGCTAAACCTTAATATGAACCTAAATTATAATCCTAAATGGTAACCCTGATCCTAATTAGTAAACCCTAATCCTAAATGCTAAACCTCAATCCTAACTCCAATCATAAATGTTGCACCCTAATCCTTGCCATCATCATAAATAATGAATCCTAATTCTAAATGCTAAAGCCCAATCCTATATGTTGAACCCTAAACCTTAATTATAAATAGTAAACCCTAATCATCAATGCTAAACCCTAATCTTGAATCTAACTCTAATATATAACCTAACCTTAATATTAATCATCATATGGGAGCAAAATTATAGGCAAAATAATGAACCTAACCTTAAACCCTAATCCTAATCATAAATCATAAGCCCTAATAGATATAATGACATAATGTCATTTATAATGATATTTAAAGGTAATAGATGTAATGACATAATGACATTTATAATCACATTTAAAGTTAACAATGACAATCCCCATCAATTAAAGTATGAGTAAACAAAACACAATATAAAAATATAAATTTGAAACATATAATGTATGATAGATAAACAATTTTATTGAAGGACATTACATCAACGATTAATTTTATTATATTTTGACTTTCGTATGCGAGGTGGTATTCTTCGTGGTTTTGATGTAGTCTCTTCTTTTGCATTGAAAATATGTTATTCGGTAGTTTGGTACTTGTGATTTTTGTGGAGGAAGTGCCTATGCTCATCAAAAATCTATTTTCCTAAACCTGTTGAGTGATGAGATTTCACCTTTGGACCAAACACTGGACATGCAAATTTTCCCTTTGTTTGAAGACCTGCAAGAACATGTACAATTGAATTTATTTAATAAAATATTTAAAATATACATGACTCATACTTTTAAAAAATAAAAAAATATTATTGAAGTTCGCAAGTTGAACTTTATACCATACCACAAAAATTTGTTAGCCCTCGAGCATCCTGAATTGTCCATGCAAGTATTGCATGAAATTAAAATTATCTTTGTCACGATGGTCTAGAGATGTCATACATAGTGATGTCATTCCACAACTCTAGTAACTCATCGATAATAGGCTCGATATATACATTCACATCTTTAACTTGGTACTTACCTAGTTGAGTGAAGTCAAACATTACGTAATTATCAAAACCATTTTACTACATTATATATAGTTTAATGTACATAACTACCAAATGAAAAAATACCTGAAACAATCATTGCCAACATTATGTGCTCCCTCTTATTGACATAATACTAAAAATATGATTGGTTAACCCAAACAAAAATTACAATTGCTTAAAATGATGATATTTTTAGGTCATTACTTTCTTCTCTTTCAAAAAAATTGTTTTACTTTTTATGTATATTTTTATAATGTAATTTAAAACATATGCACATTCTAATGCATATGCATTATAAGTTACTCTAGGATATTCCAATTCTTAAGGTTGGATATTCGTAGGATTTTTCTAGAAGGGTTCGACCTATATGTGACATGTCCAACTCTATAATTATTTATAAATATAAAACTTTAAATCCTTAACTCAAGGATTTTTGAATGCAAGTTTATGGGTAACTATAATCATTGGCCTTAAGAGCTAGAATTCAGCAATTGAAATGTGTGGACAAAACTGAAATGTAAATTAATTCAAAGAACAAATCATATTCATGATATTCAAACCAATCTTTTTCAGTAAACAAGTGCGTATTCTTTAAAATATAAAGAATTGTTAAAAAAATATGTATATCCTTTAAAACATAAGAAATCATTATGAAAGATTACTCCTTCCCAAGATATATAAAATTCCCGATGATACGGGGTATCTTAAAGAAATATTAGCATTCCCTAAAATATAGGATATCTTGAAGAAATTTTAGTTTTCCTTCAAAAATATAGAGAATTATTATGAAATATTAAGGAATAAAAATATTTGGCTACTTAAAACTTAGGGATTATTAAGAAAGATTAGTATTCTAAAATATATAAATTATTAAGAACTATTAATATTTTCTAAAATATAAAATGTTTTTTTTATTATCATTTAATTTAAAATAATAATATATTAAAATTTGTAATTTAATTGATTAAATACAATTGAAATAAATGTTTAAATAGTAATATATTAATGTTTCATCACACTTCATCATTAATTACATTAACATTATACAATTAGCATATTTATATATACATCTATAAACCAACTTCATTTTATTTACATGAATTTGACACATAGAAAAATAAAACATAATATTAAAACTTTACAAATTTTATAAAAGTGAAATTAAGATGAAGTAGAAACAAAAGAAAAAATCAATTATCAACACAATTTGGAAAAAAATACCTCAACACAACAAGCAATACTATATTCTCGTAATGAATTTTACTTTTTTGAAAATATATATTAATCCTTACCATCTCAACTTCTATATTTTAAAATTATTTACTTGTACTATTCAATTTATTTTAGTATAAATTAATAATTGATTTCTTTAAAAATAAGTAATTTATATAAAATAAATATATTAAATCACTTTCAATTTAAAATACTTTTGAAATATAGTCACTAATATTTTAGGAAAAATGAAAATATATGAAAAAAAAAACAGTTTTCAATAGTATTGCCTACGGCAAATACAATAAGATAACATTATTCATAATGATAAATGCAATATCATGGTTGACTTATATTAAAAAAAGAATAATTATAAATTATTTAATAAAATACATTAACAACAATACACAACAAAATATAACTTTTAAAAAAATAATACTTACTTTTATTCTTAGCATTTTCTTATTGAAAAATATATTATAGCTTAATTACACTTTTTATAAAACAAATGTTCAATTATCTTTTTATTTTGTTTTAAGAAATCAAAGTCAAAATAAGCTAACCCTAAAAGAAAGGTCTTTTGCAGTCTACTAAACATTTATTTACTAAACATTTATTTTTAAATCTACATATAGTACTAGTAACATAGGGCTACCCAAGACTTTTTGCAAAAAGCACCTAACTATATTACAAACTGAACGTACATAACTAAACTATGTAAAATTTAAACTTATAAGCTCTTTAGAAGAACCCACAATTCCATCCATAAATGGTGTCCAAATCTCATCCACGTTAGACATTCAAAGTAAACAACACAAGCAGATTTGGCACAACAAAAGCAACGTTGGTCAAAACATACGCGTTAACTCATATTCAAGTATTTTCACATCATGATAGGAAAAAATCAGAATAAAATCAGAAGTGACATCTTTAGAAAATGAAAGAAAAGCTTTAGTCAACACAAGGCACAACTGCACACTGCTTTCCCACCTCTTCTATATATATGTTTTGATAGAGCAGTTTCAACTTTCAAGTCATATTCATACTCATTTATTGTTTCCATTTAAGCAATGACTACAAATTTTGGCTATTTTGTTCACATATTGCAGCAGAGCGTATTATGAGAATGTATCACTAGAGAATATCAGTGGCTATTTTGTACAAATATTGCAGCAGAGCGTATTATGAGAATACTTGAGAATATCAGTGAAGTGATGAAAAATTTCTCCTGAAATTTAAATGAATGAATTAATAGCTAGAAACCACCTATAATTATAATATATTAATATTAAATAGAAAAATTAAATTTCATTATATTGTTTAAAATCTTGGCTTTAATAGTTTTTGCATATTGATAATTTAACACATTAAGATGATGATAAAGATAATTGATTTAAAATTATCATTTTATTTATTGCAATAGGTGGTCCTTTATCAATAAATCCATTTCATAGATAATATATAATCATGTTATTAATTAAACAACATTGTATTGAAGCTTTGAATACTTGAATGTATTATTTGAAAACATACTACATACACTTATAAAAGGAAAGTGATATGTCTATAAAAGAAAGTTTTACATTGTCTACAAAAGAAAAGTGATATGTCTATAAAAGAAAGTATTACATTGTCTACATTTATAACTGAGTACTCTAACATTCCCCCGTATTGCATTTTCTTTGTGCATGCAGTTGAAAACTCAAATTTTATTTTGTCAAGAGGCTCTTGCCTTAAGGATTATATGACAAAACTTGTTGATTACAAAAAATAAATACACAATTTCTAGAAGATATTACTTTCAAGAAACAAATCTTGAATTAGACAAATTAGATCAAGTTTCCTAAGAAGCCTCATTAGAGTGAAGCTCCAAGCTGAATTCCTAATTTCTTTAACTACCATCTCATTAAACTTCTAAATGATAGACACAATTATTTGACCACAATCTATACTAGGCTCTACACACATAAGGCTCCTTCAAGTTCTCTATTGACCCTTTTAAGCCTATATTTCTCAATCATAGTCTCATGAGTCCATATTGAGTTCACCATCAAATCTATTACTTATCTCCAAAAAAAAAATTTCAAAATACATTTCTTCTTCAAATCCATTAGCATCAAGATGAAAAGTTTAAAGAAAAGAAAGAATATAAAACCAAAATGTTTCTCATACAAATCATCATCTCAAAATGAAAACCTAACTTGAAATGATGATTCTTCCATCCTTCGCTACCACCAGCCTTTAAAGTGATCATATTACACTTTATTGATAAAATGTACCATGTGAATCTGTAAAACCTTAAACCCAACAAAGTGTAGAACTCCTCAAAAGTACACATGATAAAAACTTCATTTCAATGTACTCGACAAATCTTCAAACTTCTAATCTATAGTTTTTATTGGTAAATAAATTCCCTTCTCTTAAAATCTCTTTAAAAACCAGAGACACATACTTCAAATTAAACACATACATATTTTTCCCCGCCATAGGTAAGTACTGCTAACCCAAAATATCCATACCAATCAACTCTTGAAAGGCTAATCACCTATAGTCTTCTCGAGGTGCTTGAAAAATAAATAATATCCTCATAATTTCAGAGTGAGCATACTTAACTGTACAAGGCATCCAGCATTCTATCTTCGTAACTACGACTATGGGGAGAGTGATTGGGGTTTTGAAGGTGTGCAATCACAGAGAAGCCGTATTTCATTATTTTCTTCTGAGTTATACGAGTCCAGGGACTCATCGCTGTAGTGTCCACAAGAAGAGAGTCAAGTTTTTGTTGTACTAGTATTCGGTTACAAATGGGGAGGCCTTCAAATTAGTTTGTAAAGAATCTGAGTAAAGGATCTAACCGTGTTTTTCTGAAATACAAACAACTTTCAATCTGTAGCAGGTTTAATTTTCTTTGCCCCTCTAACTTGCACTCAAGATAAACTTTCTGCATCCTATGCTTGTGAAATAAAACTATCATTATTTTCTGCATCCTATGCACTGGAAATTTGCCACAATTTTGTAGGAAAGCATGATATTAATAGAATTCAGGATCTAAAACAGATAAAATGAAGCACAAAATAATGGCGAAAATCTACCCCTGTATCATCAACTCACTTGAGAAAGGGTACAATGTCTAATTTTCGAAGAGATAATTGAGAAAAGCTGAAGAAAATTTACCGAATAAATAATTAGACTTATCTACCACTTCATCCAGTATTTCTAGTGAATTGTCTTGTGGGCCCTTGGTTCCCTCCAACCTGAAGAGTGTATATTTATTCATTTTTCCAAATATGATTCAATTGAATGTTTGGCAGCATACGCTTGCAATTTCATCCAGCTTGGTTTTCTATTTTATCCGCGTGAAATTGTTAGTGTATTCTGATGATATTTTTGGAGAATGAACAAATCATCTGTATACTGGCTTTTAATTGTAAATTGGCAGGACGGGTATTCTATTGTTAGATTTCACTTTCATGTTCCACTGTAAATTCAAAAGCGGAAGCCCAAGGGTCTGCAATTAAGCTTCTGTAGCATCTGTGAAGACAATACATGTTTTGAAAATCAAGAATTCATTTTTCATCAAAAGAATTCAAAAGATTATAAATGCAAATCTTGTACAATGATAGCATCAATGAGTTCCAATTGGGACAAAAGTGTATGGAAAAATAAGAATGCTTTTAGATTCAATGTTATGCGAAAAACACTGACAAAACTGGCCTCTTATAAATTGAAAATTGAATATCTACAGTTGACCCATAAGAGGTGTTTCAGAAAGATACCAAGCGTTCTAAGCGTAATGATTTGCAACTGCCCAGATACCTTGGTTGTATTTTAAGTGGAAATTACCTGCTAAAATAAGGCTAACCCCTAAAAGAATATGCCGTCTACCAGGTTAAATGAACCATCATTTCCCAGTAATCCAAAAATGGGGTGCAGCATTTGACCATTAAGCAAGGCTGCCATATTCTTTTCTACCGAAAAAACAGGCACTTAACAAGAATGATGATAGAAGTTTTTGTCGCAATGTGTTATATGTAAAATTATCATAATTTACGAAAAGCCAAATGTTAATCACATACGGATATGAACGACAATAGGAGATTTCGCTAACAACTGATTTTTAAAATACACATAATGCTGAGAGTAAATTGAAACATATTAGGGAATAATCACAAATCAGGATGAACAGATAATTACAAAGTAAGTTTGGTATATCATCATAATAAAAATAGACACTACCAGAAGATTTCTACATTATCCCACGGAGAATTAGTTTCCCTGCATTAAGAAACGTTGCAATCAACAGAGAATTTCATCAAGAAGTTTATATCTCTTCCTATTTTTCCTTTCCACGCTGTCTTTTAATTCAGGCCTTTCCTTCTTTTTCAGCAATTCGGATATCTTTTCATCAATTTCAATTAAGGATTTTCTCAAATCTTTCTTGGCTTTCCTGTTGTAGGTCATGTTTGTGCACTCTTCAAATCCAGAACATCTTCTTATTCGTTTAACAGAGTGCTTAACATGAGAGCCTGCATCCTCCTGTTCAACAGTGAAACACCAGTCACACACTTCATTCATACTCTCAAAATATGCTCTGCTGCAATATCTGCCCAAGAAAGCAAATACCAATTAATGAATGCACTGAATGAATTCTTATTTCTAAAATTGAGTAAAATGGAAGCTATATGGAGAGTGATTGTTAACTTACTGATGCTGGAAACGAATTAAACATTTTGTGCACTGGAATAAATAGATCTGGAAGCCCACATCCCCACACATATTGCACTCCATTGTTGTTTCCTCTTATTCTTCTGTGAATGAGACTGTATAATGCACCTAAAATAGCAGAATACTTGTTTGAAGAATATAATTCGGAGGACGGGGAAAGTGGTGAGAAATTGCCAAACAAAGACATATTATTAAAAAATGGAGGAATGCGTGGAAATAACGATTTGGTGGAGTTAGCATCGTAGAGTCCGTCTTCAACACGCTGCAAGGATAGGTTGAGTTGACTTGACTGGACAGTGTTCAAACGATGTGTTCTCCGACTTATACGCACGTCACTTATCATTCGGTTTTTTGTTTTGAGGAGAGTAGGTCCTTCTATATTAGTTGAAAATAAACATCAATTAGGCTAGTTGAGCGATTTTTATGGCAATAAAATAATTAGTAATTGCATCTTGGTATGTAATGAGTACACTGAAGAAATGTGGGAAGTCAATTAAGAACAATTGTGGTC
>MU224422.1:8929060-8946502 GCA_018584345.1 Thuja plicata
GGGTTTGCGTCCGAGGATGGCTTTTTATGCTGAGCACTTCTTACACATCCAGGATGGGATCATCGTTCGACCTAGATATTTATCACAGTGTTGATGCCATGCTCTCCGGATCACGCTGGGATCTTTCAGAGTCGGCTCTCACCACCTGCGTGCACAGACTGATCATCACATCGACAGAGAGGATTGTATTTGTAGTTTATGCACATTGTCTGAGATTGAGACCGTGGCACATTTCATTTTCTGCTGCCCTATATACTATGAGATCAGAGGGAGATTTTATTGCTTATTTAGAGATTGTTGCTCCTTGACTTCCTTCTTTTTCTACTTTGACCAGAAATGTCTGGCACTCTATTTACAGGAGATGGTTCGGCTCCGTGACCATACCCTACAAATTCTATTTCCCCAGAAGCTGGTCACTGAGCAGCTCATTACAGATTTCTTCTCACCCTCACCCCCGACTCAGGGTGTGAAGCAACCCTCGTGTGCCTCCACCATCGATCTCTCTAGATCTATGAGACCTCGCAGTGCTTCTTCTCATCAGCGATAGACCACCAGCAGACCATGACGACGGCTCTATACCCTTATTCTTCTGGGTCACTATCCTTCTGTGTTGGATTTCTTTCCGCTCGTAAAGGACCCCTAGTCCTTGCCTTGGTGGTTCTTTGTTCTCTGCTTCTTCTTTTTTGGTTCCTTGTTCTTTTTGTTGTTCCCCCGACCATTGTTTGGTGGTCCGTTGGTTTCTTGCTTTTTGGCTGTTTGTTTCCTGTCCCATAGACCCTTGTTGGTCTTCCATTGGACATTAATAAATTTATCTTATCTTATCTTATCATGCTCACCTATGCCTCATTTTAACAATTTTGGTCTTCTATGCCTAATCATGTTTTTTTATACTCATGTCATCTCAAATCTAGCAACCTTATTAACTCACTAATCATTGGTCCTTGATAGAGCCTTAATTGGATGGTCAATGGAACATGGGCCACCCTTGACCTAGGTTAATGTTGTTGGGGGTGCCCTTGACATACCAAAAAGGGCTCAATTTCATACCCTCCAATAGTCAGACAGTGTAGGCATAAATTTCTCCTATGCGATATCATACTTTAAAAAATTCAAACATGTTTCATGAGGAGAAGTATAAATTCAAGCCTAACCCATCATTTGAGACATCTTTGAAATCAATTGAAATCAATCAACATACGTCAAGGACATCTAATGCAATTGAGCAATCAATCAAGCATCATCAAGGCATTGAAGAAGAAAAAAAGTTTAGATTTCAAGCATTCAAGATGGTATCCATGATCAAGCAATCATTAAGTCAAATATAGAATTCAACATCAACCTTTTGAACATGAAGACTTCAACACAAAGGAGACTCGTGAAGGTATAATAGTTTATTTAAGTATTTCAATTTCAGACCTAGCCACTTCTCCTTCAAAACATGCTTCCGATTCAATTACATTTCAATATAGTTTCAATGTTGATTATGAAACTAGAGTTTGACCTATGCCAACCCCTATCAATCCAACATTTGCTCTTCTTTGCATGTCTAGGTGATAGGACCATAAGAGACACACATGGAATCAAAGAAAGCAGGTAGATACTTACAAATTGAGATTCTACGTATCCAAAAAACTAGGTTTATTTTTGTTTCTCCCAGTATTGACCTACACTTTTCTAAAAACAAATTGGGGGAAGGTTCTTAGAAGCATTCTAGCCCTAAAAATAAGCAATTTACATTTTCATCTAACATTCATGGGTCAATTTTGTACATTCGACATTGACCTCCTAATTTCATGCCATATTTCAAACATGGGCTTTTTCTATCACCCCTTTCCAAATCTATAACTCTTGTTTGCATATCTATTTTTAAAGTTTTTATGTATGTTAAATACCTTCAATTTATCATATTTTTCCCTAAATCTAGTATCCAACTCACACCTTTTGCATAGTCATTTTCAACTCAAACAAGGACTACTAGATCTACCTTGTGCCCAATCCATCTTTTTTTAATCAAATTTAAGGTTGATTCAAGTGGATCCACTCTCCTTTAATGCAATCAAAAAGAGGGAAATAGGTTTATTTCTTATTTTGTATAAGCTAGTGAACATACTTCCTATTCCTTTCACAAACTAGACTCATTAACATTAATAAGATATCCTACAAAATTCCATTATGGACTAGTATTAGGTTATGATTTATTTTAATTCACTATTTATGCATCATTCTTAAAAGAGTAAAGGGGTAATTATAAACCCCGGTGAAAGCCTTATTTAGATTAATTATGAACTCAAATGTGAAGCTATATATAAATGTTTTTATTTGTTGGAATTATTTTCAAATTTTGATATATGTACAAACAAAAATATGAACACATGCAATGCACCCAAAGAAATGTTGATGAAAATATACTTGCTAATAGAACTAACAAAAATATTAAAAGCGTGTAGTAGTTGTACTTGTTGATGTTCAATACTATGTTGAAAATTGTCTAAATAATAAGAAAACTATAGGAAAACCTTGTTTCCCTGTGCATGCATTATTTGACATGGTCTAATGCTATCCAAAGATTGTAAGACACAAAATATTTCTTTTCTCCACAAATTTTTACCAAATTTTGTTTGCCTTCGATAAAATGGGGGATTTGAAATAGGATATGGACATGTATCCAAGGATAAATAAAGGGAAGTTTTTCGAATGTTAAAATTAGAACTAACCCATGGTATGCACGTATCTAAAATGAGGATGCATGCACAAGGCACATGAACTATTTGAGTTGCATATCTCAGTAGGCTGCAAACATAGCCTGCACAAATGCACACATGTAGTGCAACTAAGTTTCAATGGATAATTTAAAAAACAACTATATTTGACAAAAATCTTCTATATTTTATGCTTTGATGGATGTTCATACCATGATCCAAAGCTGACATATTAGCAGAAGTGCCGCTGATGCTCCCAAAGGGTGTGCAATGAATCAAGAGGATAACTGGATATCTGCGGTGTCCAATATTTTTCATTTAGCAAATAACAATACAAGTGTTTTAGAATGAGATAAAACACAACCTAAAATGATTTGCTCTGTATAGGTTAAAAAAATTATGGAAACCATGGTAAGTGATTTACCTCAAAATTCTACACAGATTGTCATGTAATCAACAATACAAATGTAAAAAGAATGAGTAGGGTTCATAGGATGAATATTACATGCCGGTAAAACAGAATTGTTATTTATGAAATAAGATAACTTGGACCAATCTCTCATATTTTTTTTTCAATCTTGAAGTTTTAAAGCTAATATATTATTTAAATCAAGACAAGCTTTTTGTAACATTTTAAATGAAATTATTGGATCCTAAATACCATCCTGAGTATTGAACTCCAATGTTTGTTTAAGATAAGTTCACTTTACAAAAGTCTTTCAAATGATTTCTTCTTACAAAATAGTAGAACATCAGAATATATCTAAAATATTGGAATTGTCTCTTACTTTTCTGATCAGAGTTGAGACAATTTGCAATGCACGATTAAGAGAAATTTGTTCGCATAAAAATATTAGCTTATATTTAGAATCACATGTTTTTTATTAGAAAAAATAGTCAAGACAAGGGGGCTGACCCGAACAGACATTTAGAATCACATATTACAATACAAGTTAAGAATAATTTAAGAATCAAAATCCTTAGTTTATATTTTGGAACACAAGTACCAAGGCAAACTAATGTTAAAGGTGAATAAAAAACATAAGTTTGCATCTATAATTAAATATTGGATCGTAATTATAGTGCTAAGGTTTATTTAACTCCCTTCTTCCAAAGAAATATGTTCATTACAGTAAGTGAATAATCTTTTATTAGTACTGGAGAAATGAGAGCGTATTTAAAGGTCTTTCTTAAAATGAAGATACTTTTGGTTACCCTAAACAAGAAAAACTTATGGTTTAGTTTCAAAGAGTTAATTTTCTATAGGAAATAGAAACATGTACAACTTAAAAAATTAGTAGAGTATAAATAAATAAATAAATAAACCAGGGGTATATACTTTTTTTAATAAATAAGTTTATCTAGAGAAAAATATATTTCTTGAAAAGTTGTAAAATAATTTCTATGTATTTAAGGAATAAAAATTGAAGGATTGTTTACTTATACTTCTTAAAATTGGGATCCATGTCCTTACTCCTTGGAAGTGTTTAGAAGAGTATTCATACTAATTTTTGTGACAATGTATGGCTTGGAATTCATGTTTGATTTCTAAAGTAGGAGTATTTTATATACAAATATAGAGAGGAGTAATAGTGATAGTTATAATTAGATAGGTAGGGGAGAGGCCCATGCCCTTCCAATTTAGCCATTGAGTCAAATGACAATAGGGATAACTTTAAGAAATCCCCTCAAGGTAAATGTGTAAAATTATGTCAAATATTTCACTATTTTGGGAGAAAATATTAAATTGATTGGTGAATTTTTTTAATTTAAAAAAAAAATGAAGTGTATTGGCAATTTTTTCATTTCAAAGGAAAAAAGATTTGATTGTATTGGAAAATTATTTATTTGGCATGAAAAATATTTAATTGTTTTGGTGAATCTTTCATTATTCAAGGGGATTTTTTTTTTTTTTGCAATATTTTTCAATCCCTTGAAAATTTAAGTAAATTTTGGCTAATGAATACTTGTATTAAAATAAATTTTTCCCTCCTTATTTTATTAATAGTCTGTTTCTATGAGTCATTGTGATGGGCCAATACCAATTAATTTAATAAAGGAAACTTTCTATGGCACATTACATCAAATCTTGAGAGAATATAGCCTTGTTTTTTTTTGTTAAGTCAACAGGGAAAGGGCCATGATCCCATAATAGCTAGAAACACACTAGGAAGCAAAAAAAAGAAACTATGCTTAGGGCCATGACAACCGAGAGTAAGCAGAATAGTCCCACCCACCAAATTTACCAAAAACACCAAAACATATCTTTAGAGATTTTCTAATACTACTAGCCTTAACATAGTCAAAGTTACCATCTGCTATCCAGTTTAAATCACTAAACTAACAATACTTTAGGAGCTAGTGAAAAACATCATCGCAGAGTTTTTAAAGTTTATGATGCAAAAAACATGTTGTAAAGACCACACGAACCAAAAGTTTGAAACTACCATAGAGAAAAATCAGAAGACAGAACAAAAAACTAACAACAAAACATAACCAATTATAAAAACAAAACTATCAATCCTATCCCAATCCTTAGATACGATCTTCAGAGAAGAATGTCAATTTTTCAGTATCATCCTCATTGTACGCTTCATCTTTGGCTGGATCCTCACACCGTTTCCTCTTAAATCTCTCAGTTTGGTTCTACTTGTGGCCACACCAAATAAAGCTCCATTCATAAACCTATCCATAATGCATATGAATTAAATTGCATCTTTAGAATCCTTCTCAAAGATATAAAAATTCATGATAACACTCTCTAGAATATTAATTTTGTCCTGCAATTCGTCAATTTGAGCTTGGAAACCAAAATGGGAGCTTTTCACCACACTAGGGAAAATATGGACATTGTCACCAGGTAGATTACCAGAATGAGGAAGAGACTCACAAGTCATATTAATAGTATCTTTTGGGTTTTTCAAATCAACATTAATTTCCTTTTCTTTTGAAATTTCCTCAAGTTCCTTATCATCAACCACATAGTATTCATCCTCAAAATCCTTAGTAGTATTTTCTTCCTCGTCAAGTTCAAATTCCTCCTCAATTTCTTGAACCATTTCTTCCTCAAAATTTTCCCTTACTTATCTTTATTATGAAGCCTAGATAATCGTATTTCCCCATAGCTCTCTTCATATTTATGTTCTTCAACCTCATATGTCTCCTCCATTTTTTATTTCTCCTTATCAATATCTACCACGCCTGTGATTTTCTTAGGCTTTTATTGCTCATTTTGGTAGAAGAAGGAAAAGGCTTCGAATGGGTGCCTTCCCATTTCTGGGGAGTGATTTTAAGCAGAACTTCCTCTAAAGGAATCTCATTCTAAGTGGTTTTTCTTTGTCCGGGAATTTGGGGTTTTTCTTTTTTGCGGGAGGGTTCTTCTTTTTAGCACTAGGGATAACCTTTTCAGATAGGGGCTTAGATTCTAGAAGCTCATTTTTATACTACTTTTAGCATGTTGGACAGAATGGCTTCGTTCTTGTTTAGCGTAAGTAAGAAAAAAACTTCTATATGAAGAACTATCAAATCTATAATGGTAAAGTGCTTTAATTAAACCTTGATGGAGTAGAGGAGAAGCCCCATCAGCAATACTAGAACTCAAAGAACCAATTCAAAAATAAGGTATATCAATTTTATGGCCATTCCTCAATTATTTCAGAATAGGAGAGTGACAACTGTGGAAGGTCATATATCTACCTTCCGAGATGAAATATTTCATCATGAAGAAACAATCCAAGGCATATGGGGGAGGTAAGGTGAAATGATCATACCCATTATCATACACCAAAATCACTAACGTTTCCCTCTCTTTAAAGAACTACGTCATAAATAGAGTTTATAATACTCACATATTTTCCACTCCACTTTAGCACTATTGCATTTTAGCCCAGTGGCCTCTACAATAAGTTCAAGAATAATGTTGAATTTAATATCCCCAATAGTGACATTAGCCTGCATCTAGGATTTACAGAACTTTCATTTTTACTAGGTATTATACCCTCTCATGACCTCAAAATATAGTGTGAATCCAACTCTATCAAAAATATCCCACGAATCACCATTATACAGTAATTCTTGATAATCTCTAGGTTCTCACCTTTTCAAAGGCCCCCATGATGTTGATCTTAGATAGAATAGAGTGCATAATTAGGGACATGAAAATCCCACAACTTTCAAACACACTAGAAAAAAAGAAACACTTTTCACCTTTTTCCCAGAATGGAAAGGAAACTTCTCAAACCCCAAACCCAAATGAAATTAAGAAAAGCCAAAATAATCATAATCATACCCCCACATAATTAAAAGAGCTACTTAAAATATCGATAATGAGATGGTACCCATTTTTTGGATAGGTGATTTGACATTTCCCTTTTCGAAAACCTTTAAAATATTTCCCGAATTAGATTTCCTACACGTAATAAAAAATGCAATAATTATTTAAGTGGCCTCTTAAAATAAACTTTATGGAATTCCAGATTGGCATTTGCCTAGCATCAACATTCATAAGAAACTAGTCACCTTGACACAGGTACCCATTAAAAATGATAAGGGTCTAGATAGAAGGAAAAGCCCAAAATAATCTTTCATAAAACAACTTATATGAGAATCCCACCTGTAAACTTTGTATCTTGTCATCCCCTTATTTAAAAAATCGACACCATTGTAAAGATGCATCTTAACATTATAAAGAATAATTAATGTCGTCATCATCGGCATTAAATAAGACTAAATTTTCCCCAATAACCATCTTAGGATATAAAGGCCCTAAAAACTATTATGATATATTAATTTCAGCATGAATTTAATTATGAAAATTTCCATTTTCTTTAGGTACGATTTATTTCAATTTATGTGGACACCGGTCATACTTCATAAAGTGTCATTCAAATTATTTAAGTCCCATATTGGCTATAAGATCTACAATACAGTGACCTTCCCTTAAGGTATAACGAATCTCCACATGATTTAAGGCTGCAAGCATTCTTTTATAGTCCAGCAAGATCGATAATAAGGACCATGGGCACCCATCATTGTCATTCAAGTAGTCAGGTAGGAGCTTAGAGTCACCTTCAAGGATAAAAAAAAATTCCAAGTTTGGTTCTTTCGTTCTTTAAATTCCTTTCCAAGCAGCAATAGCCTATGCTCTGTTATTTGATCCAACGCCTAAATTTATATAAAAACCTTCAATGAGAAAACCCTGTCAATTTGTTATGATTCCTCTAGCAACTCAGAGCTTGAGATTCCCTTTAAAACATCCATCAATGTTGTATTTAACCCAGTTAGCTTGTGAAGGAATCCGCTTAGATTTTTTCTCCTCATAATACTATCCTAATTGATGGTTAAGAGGTTCTATTGCAATCCCCATATCTGTTTAACTCTAATCTCCTGGAGAGTAGGGAAAAAATTTCCTTTCCTAAAGGAAACCACATTTATGTTTTCTTTAACTAGTTGTTTAATTATTTGAAATAGGTTTTTACTAGTCATAGCTTTGTCTCAGAAGATTTTGTTATTTCATTCTTTCTAGATATTTCATATGAGAAAGGCGGGAATGTAAGACAAAAGAGTTTTAAGGATGGGGTTAGAAAAGGGATAAAATTCTATTATTCTAGAAATATATCCATCGAATTTTGCATAAACCAATCCACATTAATCGCCTCAAGGATGTTGTCTCATATGTCCTTAACATACGAGAAATGCAAAACAAGATGGTCAATACATTCACAATCCTTGTAACAAAGAACACTTATATTCACCAAAGAGAACCCCCGCTTATTCAAATTATCAATAGTTAAGGCCTTCCCATGAGAACTAATCCACTAGAAGAAGTTAACCTTTAAGATAAGGTTGGGAATCCAAATATACTTCTAAAGTTGGTTGTTGGTGTCCTCCATTTCTAAGGAAAAATAGGTAGATTTCACAAAGAAATGAGTTGAGGAGTTGTGTTTCCAAATCCAAATATCGTCACAAGATTGTGAGAAAAGAGAACAATCTACGAGAAGGGAAATAGGGTTGATAAGTATTTCTAAAGAGTATTTCTAATCTAAGGCTTCAAATTAGCACAATCCTGCACCTGTTAGACAAAATATTTCTAATTAGCCTTTTCCTTGTCCCAAATAATATAACTATTCACATGGGTTTCATTAATTCTCATAAACAACCTTTTGATCTAATTGAGGTTACTATGATCTCCTAGATATTTTTTGAGATCCCAAATGTCCTCCAAAAAATTAGTTCTATTTCTATTACCAACGAATTTTTTGCTACCTTTCCTTAAAATTATTTTGGTTAAATAAGGATGTTGATCCAAAGAGGGGATCCCAAGGTAGATGTGGAGTCATACATAAAGAATTCAGATTCCTTGTTTTGAAGATACTTAGATTTCATCAAATTTTTCCAATTATTATTGTTTTCCATGAGCACCCATCCCATTTTAGCCTTGAGATATTTGTTAAAGGATTATATTTTTCTAATACCCAGGCCCACAACCCTCTTAGACAAGAAGACAACATCCCATTCAACCAATGAAAATCTTGACTTTTCCTTAGACCCTGTTGAGAATAATCTTTTTTGTAATTTCTTTATACGATTAGCCACCGATGAAGGTATTTTAAAGAGAAAAATAAAATACATCGGAATTATTTGGAGACATGCCTTAAGGATTTGATTTTTAATTCCCTAGCTTTGCATTTTTCCTTTCTACTCATCTACTTTCTTTTGAAATCTTTCTATAAGGCTATTCCAATAAGTAGAAGAATGAAATTTGGTAGTAATGTTACTCCAAGGTAAGAGTTAGGAAAAGAAGTAGCACTATACCCAATAATATGCATGAGTTTAGATTGGATGGTTTCACTAACATTGAAGAAGAAGAGCTTACTTTTTTGGTAGTTAATTGTGTTCTTGAGATCTTAGCATAATTCTATAGAATTTATTTCCGTTTCTTACCTTCTAAGAGGTGGGCCTCCCCAAATAAAATGCTATCATCTATAAATTTTTGGTGAGAGAAGGTTTGAATATGGGAAGAATCTTTAACACCTTTGAGCTTGTTTTGGTCTTTATTCTTTTGGATTTTTCATCCAAGGACCTCTGCCACAATAATGAAAAAATAAGGAGAAAGGGGATCCCATTGTCTTAGTCCTTTACCCATGGAGAAGAAGCCTATAGGGGAACCATATATCAAAAAAGAAAACTTAGCAGTGGTCACACATTCCATAATCATCTTTAAGAATTTTTCGTGAAAACAATATTCCTTAGAATAGAAAACAAGAAATCCCACTTAACCTTATCATAAGCTTTTGAGATATCCGGTTTAAGAATTGTACCTTCCTTTTTTGTATGCTTCATAGAATATATATTTTCATGAATCATGATAACAACATTCAGGATATTTATTTTCTTAACAAACCCTTTCTGATTTGGAGAAATAAGCTTATCAATAATATGCTTAAGAAAATTCACCATAACTTTAGAGAATATTTCATAAAGGGTATTACATAAAGTAATCTACTTGTAATCAAACATCTTTCTAGAATAAGAAAATTTAGGAATCAAAGAAATAAAGGTAGAATTTAGCTCTTTGAAGAGCTAGCTTGTTATGAAGAAATCCCTTTTATCATTGAAAATGCTAGGACCAACAATATCCCAATATATTTGGAAGAAATCCCAGGAGAATCTGTTAGGCCCAACAACTTTGAAGACATCAAAGGAAAACACTGCTTCTTCAACCTCTTTAAAAATAACTTGTTTGGTGAAAATTTTAGTATCCTTATCAGTGATCACATTGGAGATAGCATCCAATAATTCATTCAGATTAGAGAAGGCAACATTCTATTATTACTCGAGGAATTAGTGAAGGACCTAACAACCATATCAGTAAAATCATCTTGCTCCATAAAGTTACCATTATGTAGTTGCATCCTTCTAATTTTACTCCTTCTCCTATGATTTAGGTTAGATGCATTGAAGAATTTAGTATTTTTATCACCCTTAGTGAGCCACTATATCCTAGATATTTGTTTCCAAAAGACTTCCTCTTTCTTATTTCGTTTTGTCCATTTTTCTCTGAATTTTGTTTCTTCCTTACCTATGTCATCATCATGTTCACCTTTCTCCATTCTCTACTGGATTTATTTTAGGTCCTTAGTGGCTTTCTCTCTCCATTTGAAGATGCCCCCAAAAGAAGTTTTGTTCTAACCTTTAACTTTTTCTCTAACAAATTTCATCTTTTTATAGACTTTAACCATAGGAGATCCAGAGTATTGAGTGTTCCACCAATTTTCCACTAGACCTCCTAAATGAGGGTGTAAGGTCCACATTAGTTCAAACTGAAATGGGTATGGCCTTTTTCCTAGTTATCAGACCAATCCAATAGAATAGAAATATGATCAAAATTCATCTTTGGTTGACAAAATAAGGAGAAGTTAGCAATGTTGTTCCAATTAGGAGAAATCAAGAATCTATCTAGCCTCAAATGGATTAAATTATACCTATGTCTTATGTTAGATCAAGTAAAGATGAACCTTTTAGATTGATATCAATCATTCCTTAAGAATAGAGGAACCCCAACAAGTCAAGCATACTCTCAGTAAAATCCTCCATTCCCCTAGATTTCTTAGAAGGAAAAACATGGGAGTTGAAATTCACTGTCATCAACCATCTTTCATTCCTCTCCCCCTAGATAGTAGCAGCAATAGAGTCCCATATCTCTTTCGTAAACAATTTACATTAGGGTCATACACATTAATAAGGTTCCAAGATTAATTAGCATTGTGACCTTTGAAAGAAGTTAACAAGATACCTTTTGAAGAGTGAATCAACATTCCAACAACTTTATTACAGTTCCAAAAAGTTGTCAAGCCACCTAAGGCACCATCAACATCACTAGAAACACATTCCCCAATAAGCCAGATATGTTTGACAATTTCTTCAAAACCCTCATTCTTCATTTTAGATTCTTGCAAAATCAGAATATCCACTTTACTCTCTAGGATGGAACATTTCAACATTACTGGTTCAAATGGTTTTTTGAGCCTCTTAGGTTCCAAGAGAGAATCTTCATAATTAACTTGATCAAAATCAACAAGCCAACCTTGAGTTGTGACCCCACCCTTAGTGAGATTTGTCTACTCATTTATTTTTATTTTTTGGTTCAAAGAACCCATCTATTGTTCTTTGTTTTCCTATTGCTACTTCCTTTTGATATCTATTTTTCTCTACTTTCTTTTTGTGTTGGTATTTCCTATTTTGTGTCATACGCAACATATACCATTTTTTTCCTTTTTATCCTCCGAATTTCCACCCTGAATCCTTCCAAGAATCATCAAAATCCAGAGGGGAGGAAGAGAATCCCAATAGAGACAAGTTATCCTTGAGGCTAGACGATCCTAACATCTTACAAATAGAGACATGATTAGCTAGAGGATCACTAGAATCCAGTTCCTTCTAAGGTTTTTCTACCATTTCGTATCCTTTTTTCCCATCCAAACTAAGAAAGAAAATAGGTTGCTCGAGTCTAAACATAGAAAATAGGGATTTCTCCAAATTCATTCGAGATATTCATATCCATGATTATACCATGCATTTTTACAACTTGTAATTCATTTCGACACTCATCAATTTGGGTCTTTAAAGAGGTTTTTAACTTCCCAATTTTCTCACTAGAATTTTCATATTAATAATATTGTTATTCCTACCACATTCATTATAAATATGGTCATTATAGTACATGGGGGTGATCTCAGCATCCAAATTGGAAAGGGCCTTAGGCAGGGGAGCTGAGGTAGAAGCATTACCTAGTGTTGTCTAGACTGTTAGCATTCCCATTAGCTTTAGGAAAATTTTAAAGAACAATAGGGCTTCCCTTGGAGCTCACCAACCCAATAGTGCCATTTGAGAAAGGTAAGGAATTAAGTTTCCTATCCCCATCTTTCTTGAATCTATAGACATTTCTTAGAAGACAAAACTTCTTACAAATCTAACAGAAAATTGAAGCATTCTCATACTCTAGGTGTTGGTCCCAAGAGCCAAACCTAGACTAAAGGGTAATATATGAAGGTAACACCTTATCCAGTGTGACATTAAAATGTATACATAAAAAGAGGAGTCTACAATTTAATATTGTGATAATATACACAGCTAGGAGAGACCCAAAAGAGTCAGTAATACTCTAAAAAATCTCAAAGTTCCAAAAATGTAGTGGTAAACAAGGAAGATAAATCCACATTGAGGCCACAATTCCTAGGATAGAATTAGCATCAAATATAGGTTTCCATTTACACAAGGAGATAATTCTTCTAGGGTTAAAACCAAACATCCAAAACCCATTTGTAAAAAACATAGATAATATCCTCCTTATTCACAAAACTAAAAGGATTTAAGCTATTAGGAAGTACATTAACTTTCACACTAGCCTTAATTTTCTATTAGGTAGAAACCCACTTTTTAAGTTGGTCAATAGAGGGTCTAAAGTTTAGAAACTTACCCACCAAGGAGAGTTCCATTTCAATCATAGATTCATCCACTATCTCAATAGGCACAACCACCATAGATCCATTGACCTTAAAAGAAGGAACATGAGAAGTCTTTTTCTCTAAGTACAATGAATTAGTTAGATTGACACCTTTCAAAATATCTGCAAAGGAAGAAGGTTTGTCGAGGTTGAGCCAAGTGTCCTTCAAAGTAGCATAAGTGATAGGACCTTTCTGTAGATCCACATCCATAACAATAGAGAGAACACAAGAGGGTCCCAAAATCAGAAAAGTAGGGAAGCTCCCCCCAGAATCAAACGTAATGATTATGAGACCCCAGAAGGGTCCCTAAACATCGGCACCATAAAATGAACAAGAAACAACCAAAGCAGATAATTAGTGCAAAATCCCTAGAAGACCACATTAACCCTATATATCCTTGAGTTATTACATATAAGGTGATATTGATAATTACGGCCACAGGCACACATACCTATAAAATAACATCTTACCATTGTACATTTATTATTTATGACCATTGGATGATCCCAGATCAATGACATAAATTCTATTTCAAGACAGTTTTAAAGGACAGAATGTTCTACATAAATTATTTAGAATAGATACACATGTCACATATATATACTTAATAGGTTCCCTAACCTTAAAAAGTGACCACATATGTACACGTATATGGTTGATAAGGTTGTACTATTGCACATTGTTTCTTATTCTTCATCACTAGATATGTGTAATGCACTTTAAATAAATATATTGTCAGACATCATTTTTATGATTTCATATACATTCCCATGTGTGATCCACATAAGGAAACCACTTTCATACTAAAAAATGTCATTATTCCAAGACTCTTCCATTTATTGTAAAAATTTATAGAGATATCGAAGATTTAATGCATCGTGTCTATAAATATATACAGTTTCCTTTGGTCTTCATAAAGGAAAAGGGAATTGATATGGTTAAATGAGGAATCAATGAGTTATTCTCAAAAGATGACAAGGAAATGGTGTAACATTTTTAGGCAATTTATATATGGTTTGGGCCTTTTTTCTTTTTCAATTATCCTTAAGTAGATGTTATACCCCCTAAAACATCCTTGAAAATTATCTTGCATGACCCTATCCCCCATGTAATTTGGACTAGGGGTAGAGTTCTTAAGTTTTCTATATGTACATGTGTGTGTGTGTGTGTGTGTGTGTGTTCTAGTTGTTAATTTTGATGCTAATTTAGAATCTTGTTTATTGGTTATCTTTAATTGAATATGTTTATTTTGTTTAGATTAACCTAGACTAATAAGTTGTTGGACTTGTTTGAGTTTTTTTGTTGGTTATAGGTATTGGGTTGCAATATGAAGTAGATTATGTGTTTCTATTGGTGAGTTAGAGTTATCTTAGTACCGTCAATAATGTCAAGGTATTGGTTAACCTTTCTAATAAATTAGATTTTTTCAATCCATTTGAATTTAACTTATTTAATAATTCCTTTAGAGGATAAGAAAGTCTAGCCAGAATCATTTGAATCTACCACTTAACCAAGGGACCCTAGACATTTGTATAAACATCACTATTTAATTATTTTTTTATAAATTCTACAACCCTTGGATGAGAAATGAATCAAATTTTAGGCATTAGATAATGACGATGATAGTATAATCAATATGAATTTATATTGAAGAAAATTAAGTTATAATTTGTTTAAATATTAATCTAAAATATTAAGAGAGCTAAGTAGGTTAGAAATTGGGTAGCCTTATGTATCAACTTATTCCTATGACAATAATGAATGGTATGCTTCCTAGCCATAATAAGCTTTTACATGAATTTTACCTTCAATACATTTTGGTATCTTCATAGCATACATTTTGAGACCCACACATGGTTATACTATGTTAATTAGTTGTTGGAATTCTCTTTATAAGATAAGAAACGATAGTGGAAGTATCATTGGTTGTGTAGTAGGATTGTTACATCATTTTATCAAGTAGAAGTGAATGACTAAGCCCTCTTGGTTTAATAAAAACCAAGCAACTTGAGATAGAATGCATTAAAATAACCATTTACCATTCAAACACTAAATGGGTAGATTGACCATAAAGATGATTAGGTTGGTACATGCTTATCGTAAATAGAAGCATCTTTCCAATTAGCGTCTACAACTATGAATAGTGTAAGGGTCCTATGAGGTCACAAGTAGAGGTTGAATACCTCATTGTGTATGCTACCTTTCTCCATATGAGGTGATCATTAATGAAAATCTTATGACGCATTTAGTGATAAGCTCATCCATTCTTGAGATTGACAGTACTCAAGGAGTATATGATGTCGCAAGATTGCTAGTTGCCACTAGTACAAAAGAAACAATATATGACTAAATAAACTACTAAAAATTATATGTAAATGACTAATTTTTGTCATGTGACCATTCGTAGTTTATTGTCGGTCATTTATCTCAAGACCAAATTTATGACTAAACTATTTTAGTGATTTATTTAGTCATTGATTGTTGTTACCTGGTCATGTATTTATTCAAGGTAGTAATATATTTAGTCATTGATTTAGTCATTACTTTAGTCATATATTTAGTCATTAATTTAATCATTATTTTAGTTATATATTTATTCCTTAATTTAGTCATATATTTAGTCATATTAGGGTATGATGGAATCAAACCACCATCATGTTACTTGTAAAGCAGATGCTCTTCCATTGAGCTAGTACTACCCTTTAAGGAATAATGCAAAAATTTGTCAAAGTTGCAAAAGTTGCAATGACAACTTTTACAACTTTTTGTGGAGAATAATGTAAGAAGGGAACTAATGGACAATTAGTTAAAAAGTCACTTATAGGCATTTAAAATGGTGGAAATACTTTATATACATGTATTTCATCAACCAAGAAGATGGTGGTAAGGAGATTGGATCAAAAAGACAATAAAATCAATTATTTCTTGCATATTTTATATCTCTTTGACAACAACAATAAGAATTTTTGGCATTGTACAGCTTTAGACTGATCAATGAATGATCGCAGATGATTTTCTAGGGTGTTAGATTTATTTTGTATTCATTCTCATATTGCACCTTTGGTATTTTGGTTTTTACTTATTGTCGTTGATGTCAATATAGCCTGATGGTTCGATTTGCAAATGATGGTCAGAGGTCACAAATAGTTAAAGTGTATTAATGACACATGGATTTTTAGTGAATTATAATCCTAATTGATTCCTATATGGTTTGAATATTCACTATACTGATTAGTGTTGAGTGTCAAAATGATTAACGCTTTATATAGTTAGTTATGCTTAAAATAGTCTTAATTTTATAACTAACTAATTTCAGTCTAATCAATTTTGTGCATATTATGTGTTAAGAAAACCCCAACTATTATACCTTTTTGGAAAGGTAACAGAAGGAACTGAAATGGGTCGTTTCTAGTTTCAGATTATCAAATGTTCTGTAGACCAAGGCAGTTTTAGTTAGTTATAACCGTTTTTGAGAAGTTTTGGTATAATTTCAGTTTGGGGTATGTAACAATCTCCAAAATTTCAACTTCCTTGGATTATAAGTAGAGGATACATTCCTCTAAAACATCCAATAGGTTGTTTGCAGAAAAAGTGCAGGAAGTGAGAGATATGTGCAGTAGACCAGAAGGATAGTATGTAGTCTACAAGACAGAATTTTGAATGGTAATAATATTTCTTTCAAATTTAAAATGTGTTGAATGGTTGATGATTGCAGAGTATAATCAGAGATTGAGGAAGGATTATAATACTATTTTCAGTCATTTGAATCATTCATTAATCAGATATTTTAATGGTGCATACATACACAATTGAATTATTAATGTTTTGAGGGGAAACTAGTTCTTGATTTCTCAAGAAGCTTAATAGTTTGGAGATAATTTAATCAATTTATCTTCTAGTATTCAAATGTATGATCATGCTATCAGATTAAGGGATTCATATCACATTGTAAGTTTTTTGTTTTGATAAAGATCATATGTAAAAGAAGACTTGTTTTGATACAAAAGAATCAGCAAGAGAGAGAGAAGAAGTGAAGTGTATCCTGCTTTATGTTTTCAACTTGGAGTTGAATTTTTGATTCATGATCTATAATGTAACAGAGATTATCCTCTGATTTTTATCTCATTTTTCAGTTTGGAAGTTGGTGCTTCTTGTATTCTTGAAGTTGGTGCTTCAGGTGTAAGGGATTGGTGTTCCTTGAAATTGGTGTTTCAAAAATAGGGTGTTGGTGCTTCCCA
>MU224422.1:8950256-8968429 GCA_018584345.1 Thuja plicata
ACTAGTAGTAGTAAGTAGGTTGTTACTAGTGCTAGAATTAGTGAAAAGAGTACATATGTCATCTTTAAGTATGCATTTTTTTCACCTCATCATATGACAACCCATCTAGATAAAATGCATGACATCTATCCCAATATGAACCCCACTTTGTGACCTCTCTAGATACCTCATTCGCACTATTGGTCTTTGTTTCTAGGGTTTTAGCGAGGGATGAGTGCTGCTCCTGATTAGAGGACCTCAACCTATTCACTAATATAGAAATTTGGGCAGTTTTTTGTGTCAGACAATTGATAAGATCATCTTATGTGGCCTATACATGATCTACTGAAGGACACAAAGGGTTTAGGGATGGCGGTAGTTCTTCATGAGAAGTATTTTGAAGATTTTGCGTAGGTGGAGTAGCGCCTTGAGGGTTTTCTTATTTTTTATGTTCATTTTTTTTCAGGATTTTCTTTTGTTGGTTGTTCGCGAGGAGGTCTTTGTTGTTTCTTTAAGTTTTGGGGATTGTTTCAAGAATCTGATATAAAATTAATAAAAAAACTTCAATCAATTAAAAAACCCTACTTCAATTAAAATGCAAAAAAAAAAATGAAAATTATGAAGTCTTACTTGTTTGACTGGGTGACATTGTTGGAAATTTCTCTAAACACTGATACAATGCAATTGCAAGGAGAACAAGCATGGGTTATTGAGTTTTTTTCTTCCCCAAAATTGATGTTTCAACATTTTTTGCACTGAAAATGAGCCAAATATATAGCCTTTGAAAACCCGCACTGGTTTTGAAGAAATTTTTCTTTTTTTAATGATTTCTATTAGGCTTGGTGTTACGAAGGCAAGGACATTTTTGAATTTCAGGAACCTGATCATGTTATGAAAAATTTAGTTTTTTTTTGCATGTGGCCACTTTCTTGACCAGCTACTTGGTGCAATTACCCAATACATACATATTATATTCCTTAATCACTTGCATATAAAAGACACATTTTTACCTTTAAAAAATGGTATTCTCTTCCAGGTTAGACTTAGCGATAAAAACTATAGTGAGATGTTGGTTGTCCTTTAAGAGATTAAGATAAAAATGAAATCATTGTATGTCTATTTTATTCTAGGACATACAAACCAATTCATTCTAGTAAATGATGATAGAGAAAAAGAAATAAGAACACATTGAAATCACATTCCTCAATATAGCCTAGTTTCTGTAGGTAAAAACCTACTTTTTTTTTGTTGCAAATTTAGCCACAAAAAAAAAATTGTGGCTACCCCTAATATACAAAGGGTTATTAAATATTATGAAATGTCAAAAAAAATTATTTGCCAAAATAAATTATCCTCTTGGGCATATAGATCAACTATTTCCAATCAATGCTTGCACTAGAAGAGCGCTACAAATTCCTTGAAAACACTTTTACAAACCTAGTTTATGCAAGTGCAGACCTCCTCTTAAATATTGTAAGCATAGAAACAGACAAAAGTGATTGTGTCTAGTCCTAAAATACACAAGGTTATTGTGTAGTATTGAATGCCATTTCCTAATTCAAAGAAATTATTTGCCGCAAAAATGCAATCACATTAGTGAGGAAAGTTAGATAGCTATCTCCTCCTTGAAATTTAAATCATATGTTTTATCTTGACCATAAAAGTCAAATGTAACAACATACATGCCAATGATAACATTTCAATCCAAGTTGCACAGTGTTGTTTGACTATATCCAGCCAATATGACACCATACTAAAGTAAACTCCAAGAGGCAAGAGAGAAAATTATGCTAATCTTTTCAGTGTATCCAACCTTCTCAATGAAAATTTTTAGTAGTTCTAGCCCTTATTTGTTCTCCTATTTTTAATAAAAAGGATATCCATAAAAGTTACAAATGGTTAAGCTTCCTCCAAAAATTGCATTATAATATGACAACTTTTTATAGAAGAGGAATAAATTAATAAATAGAAACTTGGATATTAGGAGGAAGGCCACCTTATATCCAATATATTTCTGCATCTTGACCATACTTCTTATTATTATAGCATGGCATGTCATGTTAGATGGTATCAGAATTGGGTACTACTGATGGTGTTGGCATTTATGTTCTGTCACTGATGTCAACATATGTTTCTGTGTAGTCAACAGACTAGTTATTACTATTGTATGATGACTGATAGAAGTGTACGAACACTATAGGAAAGAATTAGAATGATCAAAGATAAGGATATGAAGAAGGATGTGTGATGACCTTATTCCTAAGGTCAGTTGGCTTAATATTGCATATTGGAAATGTTATAGATGTTTTAGTGAAGACTGGTTTCTGGATTGTGACGGTGATGCTTGATAGAGAAGGTCTCTGTATTTGTAGTATATCTTACAGGTGATGATGATTCAGCTTATGCGAGCTTAAGGGATGAAAAAAGACATATTGAGGAATGTTTGTTATTGATCAATAGTCATGTGATTATTTGTGACGTCAGCTATGACATGTATTCTGGAGGAGACCATGTGTGGCCCACTGTAGATATGTCACATGTATTATGGATTGTGAGAATAGATTGCGGATCTTGGAGTAAATCTAATTTATTGTAATTGATGTTTACTTTTTTTAGGTACCTTCTATATCTTAGAAAGGGGTTAAATAATTATTTGTATATTGGGAAAGTTTAATTGGCCGACCTAATCAATTATTGTAAAAGGGTATATATGAGAGATCTTTTATTTTGAAATGAAGTAGTACAGTGTGATGAACTATAACTGATTGAAATTTTGAAGATGTTAAGTTGATGATCACCAAGCTGTAGAAAGTTAATGCAAGACATTAAATCAGTTAATTTATTGTACTTTCATTGATGTCAACTTGATATAATTTGATTGGTTATATACAAAGTGTCAAAGACTTCAAAGAACCAGAGAGATAAATGTTATGCTTTTAGTAATGCATAAAATTTCAGTATGCACTAAGTGACAACAAACACCGACGGTCAGTGCACACCGACGGATAGAGAACCCTAAGAGGAAAGTCATAGTGATACCCGTGCATGAAACCTAACCAAGCATTACCGATGAGCAGAACCAAAGTAACCCAAGTAGAACTTCATATTTTTTCTCGATAGATAGACAACCCCGATAGAGAATCCTCAAGAGAAATGAAGTGTTGACTGATGAAACAAATAGTTAAACACCGAAAATAACTAAAGTTCAAAAATGACAAAAGAATTAGCTGGCAAGATCTAAAGAAGGAGTTAACCATTTTTGATATTGTTTTCATCGACAAGATAAAAGCTAGAGATAAGCAAGAGATTTAAAGCTGTTTTATTCCAGTTGTCTAAGAGAAATATATGGGATAAAATTGAAGTATAGTTTTAAAGAAAGATTGGCTAGAATTTCGGATCACACCAAGAAAAAGAAAGTCAAGGACTAAGAAACAGTGAAATCATGTCTATAAAGAGACAAGCTAATTCATTGTGAATTAGGAGTGAATAGAGAAGAAGATGTTGAAGAGAAACTAGTGAAGAACAACTTCATATAGTCCTGATCAATCAAGCTAAAGAACATAGCTATATTTTTGCAGACACTGAGCAATAGTGAAGCACAAGATCACTGAGAAGAAAGAAGTGGAGAAAATGAATTGAAAGGAGACATTGATCAGAAAGGTATTATTAGTTTACAATAGATCTGAAAATCTGCAAGTCTAAGTTGTATGTATGAGAATATTATTTATTGTTTCAATTTAACCATTGGATCATAAATTCTCTTAATCGAGCAGGACTTAACAATCCTTTACATATTGAGATACATCCTAAGGAGTATCAAAAGGTTTGGTCGTGAAGATACCATAGAGATGCCAGATATGAAGTGACAAACTACACAGGGTTTGGTCATAAAGATAGCATAGGGATGCCAAATATCAAGCGTCAAACTATTCTATTTAAATCCTCTAACAATGTCACACCTACTAGTGTGTTTGTAACCTTTCACAGCATTAGCTCTTCACCGACCTCACTTAAGAAGAGTGAAAATTTTGGGTTACCGGTCCCAAGTGGTTTTTCCCTTAACAAGGTTTTCACATTAAAAATCCATGTGTCAACGTGTTTATGTGTCATTACTATAGTGTTTTGCATTACACACAACTAATTTGGATTGATCGGTATACACTAAGTAACTTACTATATTTTGGTAAATGAAAGACTGCTAATCGGTAAACTATAAGAATAAGGTTTAATAGTCAACTCCGAGCAGTAGTTATTTGTTAAGATTATTTCAAGGCATACATCTTGTGCGACTAAAGATAACTTGATGTTTATATTTAAGATATAGAGATTTGTGGTTGATTTATTGGAATATTTTTGCGGTCACTAATTCACCNCCCCCCCCCCCCCCCCCCCCCCCCCCTCTTAGATATTCTAACAATTGGTATCAGATCTTGTCTTCTTAGAAGGAAGGTTTCAAGACCTAAGAAAAAGATCACAAGATGAGCAAACGAGATTTTCCCAAGTTGAACAAAGACACCTTTGCATCATGGCAAAGAAGGATAAGAGTCCACCTATCAGGTATTGGAAATTATATTACTCAATACTTGGATACTGCATATGTTCTTCCTACATGACCTCACACACTTGAGAAATTAAGAAAAAAGCATGAGCATTATTCTATGATGATAGAACTTGCTTCCTCACTCTCCAATGTTGAATTTGAAGATTTTAAAACCTTCACCTTTGCAAAGCAAATGTGGGACAAATTGAATTTGGTACATGGAGGAGATGCTAATGTACTAAGAGTTAAGGCAGAGAGCCTAAGAGGTAAATTTGATGACCTAAGAATGAGAGAAGGAGAAAATATCACTTAGTACAGCTGCAGAATAAAAGAGGTAGTCAATGTTATCCAAAGAGTTGGAGATGTACTTGAAGAAAAGACAGTGGCAAGTAAAATTCTAAGAACCTTACTACCTGTATATGCTATTAGAGTATCTGCTATACAAGAAATGAGAGCAGTAGCAAACACTAATGTAACTCTAGATAGTTTGGTTGGTAGATTGATTTCATTTGAGATAAATAAATTTGATAATTTAGTGTCTTACTATCTATTGAGTCTGCATTCAAATCTTCTTTGAAAATAAGTAAGTCAAGTCATAAACACAGTATGAGAAATGATAGTGAAAGTGATAGTGGTGACCAAGATCTTAATGAGATTGAAGCACTAATGGCTAAAATATTGCAGAGAGGCAAAGGTAGATACAAAGGTAAATTACCACTTGTATATTTTAAGTGTAAAGAGAATGGACATTTTGCTTCTAGATGTCATAACAAAAGAAAAGAAGATAGAGGTAATGACAGATCATATGAAAATAAGTTTGACAAAAGTGACAATAGAGATTACCGAAGCAACTGACAATCTGAACAAAAGAGATACCCGAGACTACAAGGAAAAAGGGAAGAAAGCTTGTTACCTGGCTGAGTACATAGATGGAGATACTGACGCTGAATCTGATGAAGACATTGAGATGGTATTTGTAGCCATGAAAGATGATTCAGATGAAGAAGAAAGGTATGTAGAGATTGCACTCATATCTAAGGTTAGTAAGAATGATGTATGTATTATAGATAGTGGTTGCACTCACCACATGACCAGTGATAAACAAAAGTTTGAAAATTTTGAATACTATAATGGTGGATCAGTAAGAATGGGTAATGACACACCTTTTCCAGTTGAAGGTAAAGGAACCATAATGTTAAATAACCTGATCAAATGTGAAATGTATACTAGGTAAAAGGACTTAAATATAATCTGTTGAGTGTTTCATAGCTGAATAACACAGGTCACCAGGTAGTATTTGAGAAAAAAGGAAAAGATCTTTAATGAATCAAGAAGGTTGATCGAAACTGGTGAACAGACAAATGATAACCTATTCTATTTTGATGATATTAACACCACTTTTTTAATGGCTAGAAACAGAGACATATGGTTATGACATAAGATATTATGTCATGTGAATTTTGACAACATGATTAATATAAGCAATAAAAGGAAAGTAAGAGGCTTACCGAGCATATCAAAGCCCAAACATATCATGTGTAAGAATTGTCAAAAAGGTCAAATAAAAAAGTCTAGTTTCAAGAGAAAAACCCATACATCTAATAATATTCTAGGATTAGTCCATACTAATCTATGTGGACCCATGAGAACAAAGAGTTACTATGGTGATAGATATTTCATTCTCTTTGTTGATGATTATTCTAGAATGATCACAGTTATGTTCTTAAAAGAAAAATCAGAAGCATTCAAGATGTTTAAATAGTATAAATCTATGGTAGAAAAACAAAGTGGTAAGGAATTTAAATACTTCAGATCAAATAGAGGAGGAGAATTTGTTTCTGATGAATTCACTAACTTTGGCAATGAGCGTGAAATTAAAAGATAGGTTTTTGAACCAAGAACACCAAAGCGAAATGGGATTGATGAACGAAGAAACAAATCCATTTTTTATTTTGCCAGAACACTGATGATAGAGAAAAGCATCACTCATACATTCTGGAGGGAAGCTATCAATACTGTTGTCTACACATTGAACATAGTACAATTGAAGAAAGACACCCTATGAGCTCTGGTATGGATACACACCCAATGTAAATTACTTTAGAATTTTTGGTTGTCAATGTTATATTTTGAAAGATGATAGAAATTGAAAGCTTGAATCCAAAAGTGAAGAAGGTATCTTTCTAGGGTATTCCACCAAGAGAAAGGATTTTAAATGTCTTAACAAGTCCTCTAACAAAATCAATGAAAGTGCAAATATTAGAATAGATGAATATGCAGAGAAAAATGATGAGAAAGAAGAAAAGAACCATAAGACTAAAATAGGTTTGTTTACACTAAAGAACCTGACACTATGCCTGAGAAATAGTGTATTGCTCCCGAGCAACCAAACATTGCATGCGAGCATCAGGCTCCAAATACTAAAAAATAGGAAAATCCTCTAAATAATGTTCTGAGCGATGGAGATCTGAATGAAGGTCAAGATGATGATCAAAATGATGAACAAAGAGCTGAACTGATACTTGCCAAGTATATTAGAAGATATCATCCACAAAATCATATCATAGGAGACAAGAATCCTAGAATGAGAACAAGAAGTAAGTCATTAAATACTAGATGTTTAATTTATAATTTAGAGCCTAAATCTATTAATACCGCACTTGAAAATGAAGAATGTGTCAGTGCTATGAATGAAGAAATATAACATATTGAGAAGAACAGAACATGGACATTAGTACCGAGACTAGATGACAAGAATGTCATCAGTACCAAATGGATATTCAGAAAGCTGAATGAGAATCGAGAAGTCACAAGAAACAAATAAAGATTAGTATGCAAGGGGTATGCACAAGAAGAAGGTATTAACTATGGAGAAACCTTTGAACCTGTTGCTAAACTAGAAGGAGTAAGAGTTTTACTTTCTTATGTTGCAATCAAAGGATTCAAGGTATGGGTAAAAGTATAATAGTGTGTCATAGTAGAGGACATCCTAGGAGGGTCCAGCCAGAATGGGTCCGGCCGGACTCGCGTGGCCCCCTTTAGGCGCCAGGTGGCACCTATATGGTGCGGGGGGTCCGGCCGGACCCCTTCCAGCCAGACCACTTTCGTTCAAAAGGGGGTCCGACCGGACCCCCAAAAGTATAAATAAGGAAAAAAAAGGCCCGCGCGGGTCATTGTCATTTAGCAGGCCAAGGCTTGTGAGAGAGCTACAGGAGTATTTCGGCCAGAAGGGGTAAGTACCTTTTTTATTTTTTAATTTTAATGTTTTTTTTTAGTTGTTTTTTTTATTTATTATTAAATAATTGTTTTTTAATTAAAAATCTTTGTTTAATAGTTATTTTTTGTTTAACTAATAGAAATTTCCCAAAGCTTTCACAATCCTCGAATTCAATCTCAGAGCCAAAATCTATAAACCTGTATATCAAATACTAGCCAAAATCCTCTTAATAAAGAAAACCGAATAAAGTTTTCAATGCATGCAACACCATAAATAGGTAAACTGCCCTGTGAAAAATAGAAAAAAAATTAGTTAACTTGAAAAACACTAAATCAAAACTTGACATGCAATACAAAAAAATAATAATAATAATTAATAAATTCAAAAAACTATAAAAAATCACTTAATTCAAAATAAAAACCACTTAACTCTTCCAAATAAAATTATAAAACTCTAAAACTATTAAAAATATTAAAACTATAAAACTATAAAACTATTAAAAATCTATAAAAAAAATCAATTTTTTTAAAAACTATAAAAACTATAAAACTATTAAAAATCTAAAAAAAAAAACAATTTTATTTAAAAAATCGGGCATTGTGAAAATTTGGATTTTAGGGGTTGGCCATGCATGCGACCGAGTTTGGTCGCCTAATGCGTCCGGCCGTACTTGGTCTGGCCGGACCTACATGGAATCCTATTTGGCAACCAAGTCATAAAAAATGGGTGGCTTTCTCAAGTTCTCCCTTCTGGACTTGAATTCTCTGTCAAAATTTATCTTTCTGTAAAATCTAAAAATACCCTTTTGTAGAGCTCGTAGTCAAGATTATGGTCGTGTAATTTTTATCATGTTTTGGTTTCATATAATATATTATAATTTGAAAATACTTCAAGTACATATTTTAACATTTAAGAACACACTCATTCAAAAAATATTAAAAATAAAAAATCATGTCAGAAAAATTAAAAATTTATATTTAACACTAGAGGAGAGATTCATCTTCAAGAATATGTAATTTTTTTTTACTAGTATAGATTTGATAGGGAAAATTGAACACGGACTAAAAATTGTTGATTTTAGGTAACACCGACTTTGGATAGTTATAACAGACAAAATATATAACGAAATCCAATCTTTGTTTTTTTATGCATTAGATATACATGTCATTTAAAACAAATTATGGAATTAGAGGAAAAAAATATTATTTGCATATATTTTTTTAACGCGGACTAGACCCTAGATTTTCAGCATATTTTAGGAATAAAAAAATGGACTTCAAAAATTAAAAAACTATATCAAATTTTTTTCAGATTTTTAAAAAAAAATTATAAGCCTAAACTTCATCAAATTTTACACATTTCATTAGTTTACATCATCTTCAAATTCTAAACACAAATGCCACTTTTATGTTGTTAAAGTTTAAAAATTTGAATGTTGTCATCCTTTTCCTTTATAAAAGTGTGACACAGGTTTGTACTTTTACCCGTATACCAAATTGATGTTAAATCTGCATTCCTAAATGGAACACTAGAAGAAGAGCTATACATTAAACAACCAGAAGGGTTTGTTGATCCAGAGAGGAGAAGCATGGTATGTAGACTACACAAAGCCTTGTATGGATTGAAACAAGCACCTAGAGCCTGGTATGAAAGACTTCACTCCTATCTCATAAGCATAGGATTTGTAAGAACAAGTGAAAGTAGCTATCTGTATTTAAAAGAAGATACTGATGAAAACATTTTGATTGCTGAAATATTTGTTGATGATATCATATTTGGGGGTAATGATATGTTATGTAAATCTTTTGCTATTGAAATGAGCAAAGAGTTTGAGATGTCGATGTTTGGGGAGATCAAATTCTTTCTTGGTGTATAGATTCTTCAACAAGATACATGCATATATATCACACAATCCAAATACATCAAGAAAGTCCTGAAGATATTCAAGATGGAAGATTCCAAACCATTTGGAACACCTATGCCAACCAGATGCAAGCTGACAAAAGAAGACAAATCAAATGAGGTAAATCAAACCTTATATAGATCTATGATTGGGAAACTAATGTATGTTGTTCATACTAGACAAGATATAGCACATGCAGTTGGAATAGTTGCAAGATTCTCTTCTAATCCCAAGGAATCTCACATGACTGATTTCAAGAGAATTCTGAGATATCTAAAGAAAACTGAGGACTATGGCTTATGGTATAAAAGAGAAGGAAAATTTGAGCTTTAGGTCTATACAGATGTTGATTGGGCTGGAAACTTAGATGACAAAAAGAGAATAACTGGAGGAGCATTCTTCATGGGTGACAGACTTGTCACGTGGACAAGGGAGAAGCAAGGATGCATCTCAAAATCTACTATAGAAGCAGAATATGTGGCTGTTGCTGCAAATTTATCTAACATTGCATGGATCAAATAGTTACTGGAAGGTATGAATATGAAAATTCTTGAACTAGTGATTATCTATAGTGACAATGCTAGTGCAATAAACATTTCTAAGAATCCTGTCATGGATGCTAAGACTAAGCATATTGCAATCAAGTATCATTACTTAAGAGAACAAGTGCAAGAGAAAGAGGTGATACTATAATATGTTCAATCAAAGGAACAATTAGCTGACATATTCACAAATCCATTGCCTAAAGATACATTTGAGTACCTGAGAAAGAGACTAGGGGTCCGACCCTTGTCTATTGGTCAGTAAGCTTACTAGGGGGCTGCATCAACCTATACTTAATCAGAAGATCATTCATGTTGATGCAAGAAAAGAGCTGGACTACAAAGATACGTCAGTACACATAAAGGTACATATCTACACTAAACACCAGAGTCATTGTAATGCTGATGGATAGGGAAATTGAACGAGTATATTATAAAAAGGAGAAAGGATATAGCTTTTGCATTGTTGTCAAAGGGAGAGAATATCCAAAGGGAGAGATTACATATGAAATATCCATCATGGCTATCATAAGGGAGAGATGACTTAAAGATGACTTGAGAAAGATGTAACCTGTAAGGGAGAGAATATCAAAAGGGAGAGATGACTTAAGGGAGAAATGACTTAAGGAAGCTCGAGTACTATATTGTTGTCAAAGGAAAAAGAGATGATCAAGGAGAGAAAAATTCAAAGGGGGAGACAACATCAAAAATAGAATCAGAAGCTGCTACATCTATTTAGTGAAGAGATTGAAGATTGAAGAGAAGCACTCTGCAAGAAACAAATCTAAGCTATATAAGCTTACCGAGAGTCAGACATTTGTATTGGTTATAGAAAAATAAGTTTGGTAGATTGATGTTCAATAAAACTGATATATTTCATATTGTATTAGTAATAATATAGTGTGATAATGTAGTGTTTTTCCATCAATACCAAAGTGAGAGATTGATGAACTATAACTGATTGAATCTTTGAAGATGTTAAGTTGATAATCACCAAGATGTAGAGAGTTAATACAAGACATTAAATCAGTTAATGTATTGTATTGTAATTGATGTCAACTTGATATAATCTAATTAGTAATATACAAAGTGTCAAAGACTTCAAAGAACCAGAGAGATAAAGTTTATGCTTTCAGTAATGCAAAAAATTTCAGTATGCACTAAGTGACAACAAACACCGACGGTCAGTACACCCTAATGGATAGATAACCCTGAGAGGAAAGTCACACTGATACCCGAGCAAGCATTACTGATAAGAAGAACCAAAGTAACCTAATCAGAACTTCACAGTGTTTCTCGATGGACAGACAACCTCGACGGAGAATCCCAAGGAGAATTCAAGTGTTGACTGAGCTAACAAAGAGTTAAACATTGGAAAGAACTAAAGTTTAGAAATGATAAAAGAATTATCTAGCAAGAGGTAAAGAAGGAGCTAACTGGTTATTAATATTTTTTTCATCGACAAGATAAAAGCCAGAGATAAGCAAGAGTTTTAAAGTTGTTTTATTCAAGTTATCTAAGAGAAATCTACGAGATAAAACTGAAGTATTGTTTTAAAGCCAGATTGGCTAGAATTGTAGATCACGCTAAGAATAAGAAATTCAAGGACTGTGAAATGGTGAAATCATGTCTATAAAGAGACAAGCTAATTCATTGTGAATTAGGGGTGAATAGAGAAGAAGATGCTGAAGAGAAACTGGTGAAGAACAACTTCATACAGTCCAAATCAATCAAGCTAAATAACATAGCTATATATATGCAGACACCAAAAAATAGAGAAGCACTGCATCACTAAGAAGAAAGAAGTGGAGAAAAGGTATTGAAATGAGACATCGACCAGAAAGGTATTATGAGCTTACAATAGATCTGAAAATTTGCAAGTCTAAGTTGTATGTATGAATAGATTATTTACTGTTTCAATTTAACGACTGGATCACAAAGTCTCTTAACCAAGCAGGACTTAACAATCACTTATATATTGAGATACCTCCTAAGGTGTATCAAAAGGTTTGGTCATGAAGATAGCATAGAGATACTGATATCAAGTGACAAACTATTTTATTTAAATCCTCTATACAATTCACACCTAACAGTGTGTTTGTAACCTTTAACATGGTTGGCTCTTCACCGAGCTCACTTCAGAAGAGTGAAAATTTTGGGTTACCGGTCCCAAGTGGGTTTTCCCTTAACAGGGTTTCCACGTTAAAAATTCATGTGTCAATGTGTTTATGATTCATTACTTTAGTGTTTTGGATTATACATAACTAATCTGGATTGATCGGTATCTACTAAGTAATTTACTGTATTTTGGTAAATGAAAGTCTATTAATCGGTAAACAGTAAGAATAAGGTTTAACAGTGAACTTTGAGTACTAGTTATTTGTTAAGATTATTTCAAGGCATACATCTTGTGGGACTAAAGATAACTAGAGGTTTATATTTAAGATATAAAGTTTTGTGGTTGATTTATTAGAATAGTTTTGAGGCGACTGATTCACCCACATCTCAGTTATTATAACATTGAGAGAGTGATGTAAAGGTAATTGAAAGAAAGAAAAGTGTGGAAGCTATGAGGATTGGTTGGTTTCTGGATGTAGAGAAGAGTTTGTGATTATAGTACTTCATTGGAATTGACCAAGAAAAGACAGTTGCTACCAGATAGTTCACTGGATTGTATATTTCTGATATACACTTGTTCAGATTGTTAATCCATGAGGGTGTCTTTAACCTTCTTTGAGAAGTGTGCTTGTGTAGTGAGCCCACTATTACTCTTGACTCCTAATAGGGCCTGTGCTTCTACATGGACTATGTACTATAATATTGTAATAAGCTCCTAACAGGGCTAAATCTTTAACATGGATACTATACTCTCAGTACATCATTTGTGGGTGCTAATTCCCATGAGGTTTTATATTTAATAGGGTTTCCTCGACAACAAGGATTATGTTATTGTATTGGAATTTACTATGTTATCATTTGAATTATAGTTTTCATTTATAAACTTTAAAGTTTAATAATCTATATCACAGTTGATTCACCCCTCTCTTAGTTGTGCTTGTGGACCATTAATCCTAACAATTGGTATCAGAGCTACCATTCCTTAGAGTGAAAGCGTAATAGTTTGAGGTGATCCTGGAGATGTCTTACTATAGGAAGGATAGTCTGATATTTGATCCTGAAAACTTTGACAGTTGGAAGAACAAGATGAGAACATATTTGCTATGTTTGGGAATCGACTACTGGATGATCATGAAAAAAATGAAAATATAAAGACTGAGGATGAATTAGATAAATGTAATAAAGAAGATATGAAATTATTTTAATGTAATATAGTCATAAGGGAATCATTGATCAGTGCACTCTCTGAAGGCGAATTTATAGAAGTAAAAGACTTGGATTTTGCACATGAAATTTGGACAAGATTGGAAGCACTGTATGAAGGAGATAAGTTTACAAAACAAGAAAAGCTATAAAATTGGAAGAAAAAGATGCAATCATTGAAGATGAAATATGATGATAACATTAGGGCATATGCACAGAGAATTACTGAAGTGGTTACTAGCATGAGAAACTCTGGAGGTACTTACATTGAGGAAGAAGTGATTGTGAATATTTGTAGATCTCTAACACCTGCATACAAAACTAAAGTAAAATATATAGAGATACCTTTGACACTGAACTTAAATAGAGAGATTTTAATTGGAAAGATAACTACTTTTGAGGCTGTGGAACTGGGAGATTCTTTACCTAAAGTCGAGTCAGCATTCAAGGTGACTGTGCATAGAAACAAAAAAATCTTATCTAGAATCAAAATCACCAGAAGTAATGACTTAAGAGAAGAACTTGAATGCTATTCTTATGAATGGGAACAGATACAGGAGGAAGAAAGAAAGATTGATTAAGTCGTGGCCCTGATCGCTAGAAGAGAAAATACATGTAAGGGTAAATTTGAAGGCAAGTTACCTTTGAAATGTTTTTCATGCAACAAGATTGGTCATTTTGCATCTCGATGTCCTACAAGGGTTCCAAATCACAAACCTAAGTTTTAGAAATCAAAGTATTCAAAAGAAAAGGAATGTTATTATGCTAGTGAAGGCATTTCTGATGATGATGTTGATTATGATGAAATTGGATTTATTGCTATTAAGGATGATGAACCTATACATGAAGAAAAAGTATTAGTATCTCATGTTGAAAATAAATCTAAATGGGTTATAGATAGTAGTTGTTCACATCATATGACTGGAGATAAAAACAATTTTGTTATTCTGAAAAGATATGATGGTGGTGTTGTTAGATTTGGTGACAATAATCCTAAGCTTATCATTGGAGTTGGATCTGTTTTTCTGAATGGAAAGACTAATACTGACAATGTAGTTCTTGTTGATTGACTTAAGCATAACCTGTTGAGTGTTGGACAACTAGTGGACATATGTTATCAATTGAAATTCATTGATAGGAAATGTTCTATCAGAAGTAAATCAGGAGACTTGATTGCATGTGGTACTAAATCTAGAGGTAATGTATTTGAATTGAATACATCTTAAGATTCATTTTTTATTGTGAAGGTTGATGATAGTTAGTTATGGCATAGAATATTTTTTCATGTTAACTTTGATAACATTCTGAAGGCAAGTATGAAAAATGTAGTAAGAGATCTACCGAAGATTATGAAACCATCTAACACTATGTATAGAGAGTGTGTTATGGCAAAGCAGACTAGAAGCTATTTTAAAAGAAAATTTTATTCAGCCAAAGGGAAGTTGGATTTGGTACATAAGGATCTATGTAGTCCTACAAGAGAAAGATCTTATTATGGTGAAATGTAATTTATACTTTTTGTTGATGATATCATTTTTTGAGGTAATGATAAAATGAGTAAAAAGTTCCCTAAAGAAATGGAAAATGAATTTGAAATGTCAATGATTGGTGAGATGAAATTTTTTCTTGGTTAGCAAATTAATTAGAGTAAGAATGGTATTTTTATATCTTAGACCAAGTATCTTAAGGAAATGTTGAAGAAGTTTGGAATGGAAGATTGTAAACCTATTGGGACACCCATGGTGACTGGTTACAAACTAAGTAGTAATGATAAGACTCAAAGTGTTTTTTAGACAAAGTACAAATTGATGATTGATGGTCTGCAATACCTAACTAACACTAGACCAGATATTTCCAATGCAATTGGAATTGTGGAAAGATATCAAGCAGATCCCAAAGAGTCACACTTTGCTGTAGTGAAAAGAATTTTTTAGATGCCTGAAAAGAACAATAGAATATGGATTGTGGTATGAAATATCAAATGACTTTATTTTATAGGCTTACACTGATGTTGATTGGGTAGGTAATGTGGATGATAGAAATAGTACAAGTGGTGGAGCATTTTTCCTTTGGAAAAGGCTAGTTTCATGGTTAAGTAAGAAGCAGGACTGTATTGCTTAGTTTACTGTTGAATCCGAGTATGTTTTTGCTGCTATAAATTGTACACAAGTTGTTTGGATGAAACACATGTTGATGGACATAGGAATAATTTTTGAAGAGCTAGTGGTTATCCATTGTGATAACTCTAGCTCACTGAATATTTCAAATAATCCTATAATGTATTCAAATACTAAACATATTTCTATTATGTATCATTTCTTGAGGGACAAGGTAGCAGAGAAAGAGATTAGACTAGAGTATATTAGCACAAAGGATCAAATATTAGATATATTTACAAAAAACTTTGCCAAAATATGTTTTTGAATATCTCTGAAGCATGCTTGGGGTGAGAGCCCCTCCAAGTTGTAATTAATTGATGTAGGCATGCATCAGTCTAGTGGCTTTCAGAGCTATATCATTTTTTGGACTTGATGTATGGATCTACTCCTCAGGGGGAGTGATCACAAGAATACTATAGAGCATAATTTGGTAATTTTGCACCTAGCTATTAGAGATGAAGATTTGAAAAAGTTACACCTTACAGAAGATTACATAAGATTTATGACACCCTTTTCGATTGCTGCCAAAGGGGGAGAGATTCTATGTGAAAAGCCCTACTGTTTTAGGGAAATTTGTGTTGAAGATATTGAGAAGATTGTATTGAGAGAGAGAGTACTTTTTGGGTTGATGGATTTTCCCATATGTTGCCATCAAAGCCAAAGGGGGAGATTTTTGGATGATATTAGAATTAGGTACTACTGATGTTGTTGGCATTCATGTTTTGTCACTAATTTCAACATATGTTTCTATGGAGTGAACAGACTGGTTATTACTATTGTATGATGACTGACAAAGTGTACATACACTGTACGAATGAATCAGAATGATTGAAGATAAGGATATGAAGAAGGATGCATGATGACCTTATTCCTAAGGTTTGATGGCTTAATATTTCATATTGGAGATGTTACAGATGTTTTAGTGAAGACTAGTTTCTGGATTGTGAAAGTGATGCTTGACAGAGCGGGTCTCTATAATTTGAGTATATCTTATAGGTGATGATAATTCATCTTATGTGAGATTAAGGGATGAAAAATACATATTTAGGAATGTTTATTGTTGATCGCTAGTCGTGTGATTGTTTGTGACGTCAACTGTGACATGTATTCTCGAGGAGACCTATTTGTGGCCGACTTCTGAGACGTAGGATGTATTATGCATTGTGAGAATGGATTGCAAATCTTGGAGTATATATGATGTATTATAATTGATGTTTACTTGTTTTAGGTCCATTTTGTATCTTAGCAAGGGGTTAAATAATTATTTTTATATTGGGAAAGCTTAATTGGCCAACCTAATCAATTATTATAATAGGGTATATATGAGAGATATTTTATTTTGAAAAGAAGTAGTAATATGAGAGTGGTGAGAAGGTAATAGAAAGACAAAGAAGTGTGGAAGTTGTGAGGCTTGATTGGCTATTGGACGTAGAGCAGAGTTTGTGATTATAGTACTTCATCAGAACTGACCAAGCAAAGATAGTTGCTATTAGACAATTTACTAGATTGTATATTTCTAATATGCCACTTGCTCAGATTGTTAATCCTTGAGGGTGGCTTTAACCTTCTTTGGCCAGTGTGCCTGGGAAGTGAGCCCACTGTTACTCTTGACTCCTAATAGGGCATGTCCTTTAACATGGACTATGTACATTAATGTTGTAATATGCTCCTAACAGGGCTAAATCTTGAACATGGATACTATACTCTCAGTATATAATATGTGTGTGCTGATTCCCACCAAGGTTTTACCTTTAACAAGGTTTCCTTGACAACAAGGATTGTGTTATTTTTTTTTTTTTAAAAGCAACGTGGACAAGCCACTATATATAGATACTAAATATTCTGGTTCGAGGACTCAACCGGGAAAGAACCAGAGAAGAAAACCCGGTATCCTTGTCCATTACAATGCTTAGGAGTAGATTATGTACATCTACAACGAATCTACCATGACCTGTAAGCAACCAAGAGGTTTACAGAACCAGCAACCAATATCGATTTCACTACAACATCCATGGACGGGCGGAAGCGAAGAAGAGAGATGGTGCAAAACAGGGTAAATCTTACTAGTAACAGCATGAGTGGCATTGCAACACAAGGAATCCGGTTGAGCAGAACAAGCAAGAGACCCGACCCCAAAGTGAGGATTGTGTTATTGTATTGGCATTTACTGTGTTATCATTTGAATTGTAGTTTTGGTTTTTAAATTTTAAATTCTAATAATCTGTATCAAAAATGAATCACCCCCCTCTTAGTTGTGCGTGTGGGCTATTATTCCTAACATGTCATCAATGTAAACTCTTTTCTAATCAAGAAGAATCCTTAAGCTTAAATGTTGAAAGGTAGTACATTGCATAGTCTCCACAATTCTCATGCTGAACATTTAGACTATACAAAACCCATGAAATATTAAAGCCAAACAACATGCTATAACTTTAAATGGTGGTAAACTTATGAACCCATCTTCATAGCCTCTTTAAATGAAAAAAACTCCTACAAGAAGGGTTATGAACTC
>MU224422.1:8972030-8989956 GCA_018584345.1 Thuja plicata
AAAAACATTTCTCATGCAAATCGTCATCTTAAAGTGAGAAGCTTACCTGAAATGGTGAAGATTCTTCCATCCTTCACTATCACCCGCATTTAAAATGAGTATATTACACTCTATTAATGAAATGTAGCATGTGAACCTCTAAGACCTTTGAAACCCAACTAAGTGTAGCACAAATAGCTTCAAAAGTACATATGATAAAATCTTCATTTCAATGTACTCGACAAATCTTCAAACTTGTAATCTATAATTTTTATTGTTAAATAAATTCCGTTCTCCTTAAATCTCTTTATCCTATATTTCTAGTGAAAGAAAGATTAGCCGCGTAACGTTTTATTATTCATATAAGTTCAGAACTTTAAAAGGATAAACGTATAATACGTTTTATTATTTATATAAGATTAGCCGTCTACCAAGTCAAATGATCCATCATTTCTCAGTAATCCTAAAATGGGGGGCAGCATTTGAGCATTCAGCAAGGTGTTATATGTAAAGGCATCATAGTTTACGAAAAGCCAAATGCTAATCTCATATGGATATGATCGACAATAGGAGATATCGCTAACAACTGATTTTATATAATTCAAAGTGTGGTTTTACTTGGAGAAACACTAATTTTTTACAGCATCATCACAAATCAGCATGAACAGATAATTCCAAAGTAAGTTTGGTGTATTATCATAATCAAAGCAGTCACTCCAAAAACATTTCTACATTATCCTACGGAGAATTAGTTTCCCTGCATTGAGAAATGTTGCAATCAACAGAGAATTTTATCAAGGAGTTTATATCTCTTCCTATTTTTCCTTTCCATGCTGTCTTTTAATTCAGGCCTTTCCTTCTTTTTCGGAAATTCAGATATCTTTTCATCAATTTCAACAAAGGATTTTCTCAAATCTTTCTTGGCTTTGCTGTTGTGTGCCATGTTTGTGCACTCTTCAAACCCAGAACATCTTCTCATTCACTTAACAGAGTCCCTGATCGCAAGCTTAACATGAGAGGCTGCATCCTTTGCTTCAATAGTGAAACACCAGTCACACACTTCACTCATACTCTCAAAATATGCTCTGTTGCAATATCTGCCCAAGAAAGCAAATACCAATTAAGGAATGTCCTGAATGAATTCTTATTTCTAAAATTGAGTAAAATGGAAGCTATATGGAGAGTGATTGTTAACTTACTGATGCAGGAAATGAATTAAACATTTTGTGAACTGGAATAAATAGATCTGGTTCGCAAAGGGAATCTCAATCCCAATTAGATTTTAAATAATGGCTCCAAGTGGAAATTCTGATGGAAATTGAACTTGAGAATGAGAAATTTACATGGAATAACAAAAGAATGGGTCCTAGCAACATAGCAGAAAAGCTTGACAGGTTCTTCTTCAAAGGGGACTTCTCCATTTTCTCCTTTGATCTCAAAGCATCCATTTCCCCAACCTCTAGTTCAGATCATTTTCCCATTCAGATGGAAATTCTTGGGGAAAATAAACCGTTGCATTGTCCCTTCAAATTTGAGAATATGTGGCTGAAAGATAATAGATTTCTAAGTTTAATCTCAGGTTGGTGGCTAGAATGCAGACCAAAAGGTTCAAAACTATTTTGTTTTATATCTAAACTAAAATATATAAAGCAGAACCTGCTTATATGGAACAGAGAACAATTCAATAACATATCCTCCTCCAATGTGGAGATAGAACAGAAACTCAAAGACCTGAATGAGATCATTATGCAGTAAGGTATGGACAAGGAGAGATTCAACCAAGAAAGAGACCTTTTAAGAGAACTTGAAGATATTCTTTTAAGGGAAGAAATTTTTTGGAAGCAAAAATCTAGAGAGAGTTGGCTAGAAGCAGGGGACAAAAATCCAAAATTCTTTCACAACAACACAAAATATCACCGAATTGCTAATAGGATTCATCAAATTACTAAGGAGGATGGTTCTCTCACTTGGGATCAAAAAGAAATCCAAAAGGAAATAGTTAGCTTCTATAAAAAAATACTAAATCATTCTGAAGTGTCCCACTTTGCAGATCAAGAAGATCTCCTAAAGGATATTCCGAAGCTCATTTTTGATTTTGATAACTTTATGCTTCTTGCCAAATTTACTGAGAAGGAAATCAAGGAAACGCTGTCACAAATGGCTCTTGAGAAAGCTCCCGGTCCTGATAACTTCCCTCTTAACTTCTTCCTACATTGCTGGCCCATATTGGGGAAGGAACTCACTGAGGCATTGTAGGCTGGAAGTTCCTCAGGTAGATTTCTAACTAAAATTAATAACACATTCATATCTCTTAATCCAAAGAAAGAAAATGCTTCTTTTATGGATAAATTTAGGCCAATTGCTTTATGTATTACTGTTTACAAAATTCTATCTAAAGCTTTGACTTGTAGATTAAAACTGGTGTTAAGAAAGATCATTGGGGAATAGCAAACAAGATTTGTACCAGGAAGGTCAATAATAGATGGCATAATTGTTGTCCAAGAGGCCATCCATTCTATATAATGTAATAAACATCCTAGTATGATAGTAAAATTGGATAGTAAGAAGGCATATGATAAATTTGATTGGAGGTTTTTAGCAAAATGTATGGAAAATTTTGGCTTTTCCAGAGCTTGGATAAACCTCATATATTACTATATATCTACTCCAAAATTCTCAATCTTGATTAATGGGTCTCCTGCAGGATTTTTTGAAGGAACTAATAGCATTCGGCTGGGTGACCCCGTTTGTCCCTTTCTTTTCATCATCATGGCAGAAGCATTATGACGTAGATTTATCAATCACCAAGATCAAGGTTTAATTCAAGGGGTGGAAATCACGTCTTTGGTCAAAGTGGTCACTCATCAACAATTTGCTGATGACCTAATTCTATTTGGTAAAAGTAACAAAATAGAGACATACCATATGAAAGATATCTTGGATAAATACTCACTGGTGTTAGGGCAAGAGGCTAATAAACAGAAGTCAAAAATATACTTTCTTAACACAAGGAAAAAAGTTCAGTAGGACATCCAAAAGGTCTTAAAGTTTACAATTGGATCCTTCCCTTGTCAATACCTTGACATACCAATAGATTAAAAAATTAAGGACTAACTCTGCATGGAAACCTATTAGAGAAAGAATGGATAGGAAGATGGATGCTTGGAAATCTAGATGGCTATCTTGGGCTGGGAGAGTGGTATTGATAAAAGCTACCTTAGCAGCTATTCCTATTTATCTTCTTTCATGCCTTTCTCTACCTGTGGGGTGCTACATGAATATAGTTAAAAATTTGAGAAAATTCCTTTGGCAAGGCACAGACACTAAGAGGAAATTCTCTCTAATTTATTGGGATAAGATTTGCAAACTAATAGAGGAAGGAGGTACTGGGATTAAGAACCAGTAGAGGCAGAATCAGGCTCTTGGAGCAAAACTATTCTAGAAAATTCTAAAAGAGACGAATCTTAAATGGGTCAGAATTCTTAGGGGCAAATAATTTCATCATCTAGAAAATGCAAATGTGATCAGAGCATCCAACCTTCCTAGAGGTTCCAGAATTTGGAACTTCATCTACAAATCAAGAGGAGTTATAGAAGAAAACATTTCTTGGAACATTAAAGATGGGTCTTCTGCCATATTTTGGGATGACTCTTGGGGTGGTGATCCTTGCATTAACCAAAGGTTAGGTCAGAGTATTATCAGCAGAATTTAAATAGAGGAATGGGGCCCACTGGTGAAAGACTACATTGATCCGGACTCTCAGAATTTTGTGACTAGGTCTTGGCAGTGGCAGAAATTCAAACTTCCTAATATTGACCCTTAGGAACTTAATGCCTTGAAACAGATTATTAAAGACAGATCCTTTTTGATCCAAAAGGGGAAGGATGAACTAATTTGGAATGGCTCAAAACCAAACTGTCTATAAGGTGAATGAAGGATATAATATTCTCTCTGCCACCCCTTCTCAGCAACAACCTCAAATATATAGACAGTTGTGCTGGAACAAAATTTGTCTTCCTAAAGAAGGAATATTTTCTTGGGAAGTAATCCAAGGAAGAATATTGACAGCCAATTGGTTTTAAAAAATGGGATTTTATAGTCCTTCCAGATGTGTGTTATGCCATAGTGAAGAAGAGGATATAGATCATCTATTTTTAACATGCCCCTTTGCATTGGAATGTTGGAGATGGTTATGTGCTAAACTGGGATGGTCCTTTGCTCTCCCCAATGATATTTTATCTCTTTTTATTTCATGGCCTCAGCTCTATAAGGAAAGCTTATGTGGTAACTTATGGATTATATCTCCATCCATTCTAATTTGGGAGCTTTGGAAAGAGAGGAACAAAAGGATCTTTCAAGACATCTCATTGGAGTACATCTCTATCCAAAGCCGGATTGAGGCATCTATTATGGAAGTAAAGAATGTCAGGATCCACTTACACAGTGCTCAACACAAATCCTACACTTGCTGGGATGACCTGATGATTAAGAATTGGTTTGGGTTAAAACTTCCTTTAACAATTGGGAAAGGTGTCAAAGATACTACTAGCCTTAGAGATAATTGTAAATGGAAGGCCCCTTCTTTTGGTTGGAGAAAATTGAACTTTGATGGTGCCTCAAAAGGAAATCCGGGGCCTTTTGGTGCTGGTTGCATTATTCATAATGAGGAGGGTATAGCAATGGAAAAATTGGCAAGCCCACTAGAATATGGAACAATTAATATGGTGGATTCAAAGCTTTACTTCTTGGTTTGTCATTGGCATTGGAATTAGGGCTTCAAAAAGTGGAAATAGAAGGAGATTCATTGATCGCTATCAATGCTGTTAGAATAGGAAGGACTCAAAATTGAAAACTACAAGCAACTCTGGAGGTCATTTTAAATTTAATTAAAAAATTTAAATCTTCAATGGTCAATCATATTTACCAGGAAGGGAATGCTCTAGTGGATGAGTTGGCTAACATAGCTTCTTTGGTGGAATGCATTAAATGCATTTGCTAAATGATTACGACACTTGACTGGAACTCACTTGAGCTTTTGGTTACTGTTTAGTGGCACGACAGAGGATAGACTGTATTTTCATCCTTAAATCACAATTTAGCTGTGACAGTGGCCAAAGTGTCTGTTGGCGGTGATTACACAGCTCATGAATCTCCATCTGGCTGATGGAGATCTGGATTAATGGTGTAAGTCTGCTCTCCATCTCAATCTGTTGCGTGATTTGAAAGGTTTCTTAAATGCACATCTTGTCTATCTGGCAGGAATGGTACTGAGGTACCTTCTCATGCAACCCCTTACGAAAGATGGGATATATTAAGTGGTAGCATTGGGTATTGACATTTATTATTTTTATGTGGCAACGAGTCATTCATTGCTAAAGGCAGATCACGGGTACAGTGTGGTTGATCATTCTCCAAGTTTTCTTTTTTATGCATGACAGTGAAACTATCTATATTATATACAAAATAAAGGAATTCCTTGTCTAGATAGTTGGCTGCATTGTAGTTTCCTCCTTCGCTCATCTGCAATACTGCTATTCACATCATTATGGACACTCCTATAAAATTTGATGCGGTTGTGGACCAGGTTGCTTTTGATTCCCTTGTCTCTTTCAACCATCTTTCGGATGTATACATCTACCATCATCCTTTGGTTTTCCATGTGGTGAGGAAAGTTATGGGCTTCAATTTTATTCACACAAATCATAGATACAGGGTCCTCTATGACATTTGTGTAGGATTTCTTGCAAGCATTCTAGTGGTAGGAGCTCCCAAAAACCTTGTAGAAGATCTGTGCGATAGGTTGTTTTATGGAAAATTTATCATGGATTTACACAATGTTGTCCTCAATATAGATGTGGAGCTGACCACTCCTTCTCCTTGTGATCAAGCCACATCCATGACGACAGGACATCCTTTCCCAGGGTTCGCCCTTGGTGCACGTAGGAATTTTTATGCTAGGCCTCCCTGTCATCTCTTCATCCTCTGGGGATGGGAGTGGGAGGACCAACAGGTGTGCCTTCTAATGATGAGAAGAGGATTAAATTTCCTTTCCAAATTTTTGGGTATAAAGGACATAAATTTTTCTCCATATGGGGATGACTTAGATGAAAATCCCCCTTGGGCACACCAATTCAAGTATGACGAGAAATTGGATGGAGTGGGCAGCCCAATTTCTTCTGATACAGATATCGGAGGTGAAGTAATGGAAGATGACTCAAATGAAGAAGAAGATTCAGAGAAAGAGAATGCGGATGATCTTGATGATGCTGAGGGGATGGAATCGGCTGTGGTGGATGAATTTGAGCTTGAGGAGGCTTCTCTGAAGGATGTCTCTATGGATGGCAGTGGGGACTCACAAATGCATGCGAGTTCCAAATCAAACTCAGATCCCAGTACTGAGAACGATACCATCTCTCCCTCTGATTGAATTTTCAGAGATAAGTTAACCTTGGGCTAGATAATATCTATAATTTTTGTTGTTTATTATCAAATTTCAATATGCTTAAGATTAACTTGGGATGAGCCTTGGTGCTTTGGTTTTTGGGTTCACAATCCTCTTGGTAGGATTGGGTTATGAACCAGGATACTATTATCTTTTCTGTTTTATGTTTTTCTGCTTTCATGCTATCTAAATATTAATACAAATACTCGACTATGGCCCCTTATAGATCACAGGAAAAAAAAGATCTGGAAGCCCACATCCCCACACATACTACACTCCATTGTTGTTTCCTCTTATTCTTCTATGAATGAGACTGTATAATGCACCTAAAATAGCAGAATACTTGTTCGAAGAGTAGAATTCAGAGGACGGGGAAAGTGGTGAGAAATTACCAAACAAAGTCATATTATTAAAAAATGGAGGAATGTGTTGAACTAACAATTTGGTGGAGTTAGCATCATAGATTCCATCTTCAACACGCTGCAAGGATAGGTTGAGCTAACTGGACTAGACAATTTTCAAACTATGTGTTCTCCGACTTATATGCTTGTCACTTATCATTCGGTATTTTGTTTTGAGGAGAGTAGGTCCTTCTATATTATTTGAAAATAAACATAAATTAGGCTAGTTGAGCTTTTTTTATGGCATTAAAAATAATTAGTAATTGCACCTTGGTATGTAATGGGTACACTAAAGAAAGGTGGGAAATCAATTAAGAACAATTGTGGTCTATACTATTGCATACAATTGTGTTGTACATGAGGCCAATTGGTAGAGAGAAATATAGGGGTAGATAGAGAAAGATGGAGCTATAAGAAGGTAAGAGTCAGTCAAAGAAAGGAAAGAAGACATATGGAGAAATAGATATGGAGAGGCGGCCAGATATAGATATACAGGTCTATAAGAGGGGAAGAGAAAGGGAGAGGGATGAAGAATTATGGAGATATGTGTAGAGTTGATGAGGATTGAAAACATGGGTCTTGAGATGTAGTGATAAATCAGATTTATCCAACCTCTAAAAAAGCCAAACTTCTACATCCATTTTGCAAAGAATCACAAATCCACCTTGTCATAGGATTTCTTGATGTCTAGTTTTATGATCAAACTTGGTTTTTTTTTTTTTTGGATTGAGTGGCTAGGCTCTTGGGCGATAATGAATCCATCAAATATGGATATGCCTAGGAAAATTCATATTTTCCCTTCCTCAATAATCTTCCCCAGGATCTTCTTCAATCTATTGGCTAAGGTTTTTATGAGTAGCTTATAAATTGTATTGCAAAGTGAGATTGGCCTAAATTCATCCAATCATGTTAGACTTTCTTTCTTGGGAATGAGGACAATAAATGTGTTGTTACTTTTTTTGAGGAATCTGCCTGAAGATCTAGTTGCCTCAAGTGCTTTTATTATTTCCATTCCTAGAGTGGACCAGCATTGTTAAAAAAAACTAGTTAGAAATCCATCTGGCCTTGCAACTTTGTCTAGAGACATTTGGAAAAGTGCTCTCTGCATTTCCTCCTATATAAATTTGGCCATTTGCATCTGGTTGTCCTCTTGTGAGATAAGTTTGGGAGTGTCCTCCAACAATATCCTTTACAAATGAAGATGTGATCCATCGACATTATTTAACAACTTGGTGTAGTAATCTACAATTTCTACTTTGATTTTCTTTGGGTCCTATAGAGATTGTCCCCCTTCTGTGCTGATCTTGTGAATTCTATTAGTGATTTTCCTTTGTTTGGTGTTTTTGTGGAAGAAATTGGCATTCTTGTCCCCCTCCTATAGCAAGAAAATTTTATCTAGATCTTTGTCTTCAGTGTGTCTCATCTTTGATAGTATGTATTCATAGTATCTGAGAAGTTAGTTTCCTTGATAAACAAATTTGTGGTCATACCTTGTTGAATGATAATTTCATTGAGATAAAAAATTTTTTGTTGTATCTCCATTTTTGTTGTGAAAATGTTTTTGAAGTGTGTTCTATTCCACTGAATGAGATTGTGTTTAATATCTTTTAGTTTGGATGCAAAGCAAAAAAAAATTGACCCATCAGCTTGACTCTCTTTCCACAATTGATCGATTAGTGTTGTAAATCCCTTGTCCTTCATCCACATATTCTCAACTTTGAAGGGACACAATCATGCTTTATCTTCTCCAAGAATGTCTAACTGAATGGGAAAATTATCAAACCCCGAGGTGGGTGAGGGTGTTTATTATTTTAAATAAACTATCTATTTTTTGAAATCTTGAGCTGTAAATCTCTTAAAAGGATGCAAGACAATTCACATTAGATTGATTGTCCATCTCTTTTCCTTGTTGAAGGGACCGTTTGAATCCTTACATGTAGAACATAAAAAAAGTTGCACAAGAGAAATAAGTATCGAATCGTCGTACTGCACCATCTTAATAACATGTACATAATTAAATTGAAGCCATAGTTTAGATTTAAAGTCAATTAACTAAATAAATTTAAGTTAAGTATAATATACTCATTAAATGATATATTTAATGATGAATAACATTAAAAATTACTTATTTTTATGCAAATAATATTTTAATTATTTTATTATAAATAATAAATTTATATGAATAATTTTTTTTAAATTTGGGTGTTTCATAATTTTTTCTACTAAAACTAAGTTATTTTTTTTTAGACAAAAGTGGGCTCGCCACAGTATATATTTATTTATATTAACTGATTTGTAAATTCATCTGGGAAAGAATTAGTAAAGAAAACCTAGAATTCTAGTCCAATACATATAGTTATCGAGAATATAAAATCCTATACAAATCTATCTGTTTACAAAATAGTGTTGTGCTAATCACTGCTATGCATTTGACATCCCTATTTTGATAATTGTTGAATTTTAAAGATAAAGGAGGCTACAATCTACAAATTTGAATATATACATTCCAAAAGAAGAACCAAAAAAGCAGGACCCAACTAAATTTTTTTTATTCTTCCATATCCTTTGTTTCAGCTTGTAGATTGTAAATATTCCCGCGGTCAATATCCCATGCATTTTGCCAACCTGTTGGAGGAGGAATGGGAATTTTTGTTACCCAACCATCCATTTCCTTGACAATCTGCTCATGCAAAACCCCTTGCAGGACAGGACCTTTAGTTGGGGAGGAACCCATTAAGGATGGCAAGTTTAGATCTGGTATAGTGGTCGGAAGTGATACTACCTCTGTCATATTTGCAGAGTTTGACGCCTGAAGGAGTGTTCATAGAGAGATATTAGGGGAACCCAAAATATCCAACATGGCATATAGAGTTCATTTGATGTTTGTCTTGAGCTCCTGGACTAATGCTTTATCCACAATCTGCAACATGTTTTTAACAAAATGAAAGATCTATTTCTCCAAGGCACACTTAATATTGTCATACACCATTATGCATTCATGTTTAGCCAGTAGCTGATGCCGAGAGAATAGACCTCCCACTAGAGCACACCCCGACCACAAATTGTATTTGTGTATTGCAATCATTAACCTATTATCCATAATGTACTATGGATGAACCACCTTATTGGCTATTAGCACCAATAAATCCATAGATTGAAGAAAATCCATCGTATTGGACACGCAAATTGACATAATTTGTGAAGAAAATAGAAATTTCTTAGATCTTCGCATTAAAAAATGCTCACCAATTACCCTTTGAATGCCTTTGCGTATCACCGGAGCATGGCAGATAAACACGTAGTCAAGTTGAAAATCATCTACCATAGTAGGAAGATGCACCTCTATTTCTCCATGCAGAAGAAAGATTTTGTAGTAATGGGGTAGCGATTCATCATGTAGGAGACCGCAAGACTCACACTTTGGGCCTGAATCTGTAGAGAGTGCCATCAGACATATCCCAGAAAATTGAAATGTTATTTATAGAGTTGGATAATATTACCTGTCTAGTTTATATGTTAATGGTGACAAGACACTATGAAGATCTCATACAATCGCCAACATAAAATGATGTCTTGTCCAATCCATGAGTTAAATCCCTTCGCACACTTTAGCTTTTAACTACCAAGACGCCATATCTTTTGCACACTGCTAGGGACCATTCTGGGCACTCTGCGTGACATATAATGACATGGGAAGCATTATGTCAGTGTGGTCTTGAGTTACTCGCAAGCTATGTGGGTTGGCCTTTATTGCCCATTTGCATTAACTTAGTACCCATATGATGCTACAAGTTGCACACTCAGTAGTTGAGTTAGGAAAGGCCTTTTAAATTGAGATGAACTTTACAAGTCTGAGATCATCGTCAGCACCAATCATCACATTCTTAATTCACATTGAGTTATTGTGTGTGTCATTGCTATGTCATTAGGCCTGGAAATCTTACCTCACACACGACCCGTTTGTTTCATCCCCCATATTTTTCATCATAATAAAGTCATGCTTCTCCCATGTTAAGCTTTTCAATTGCAATCAATATTTGCATCTTGCAATCCTTACTGATGATATCCTGTGGGTTAATTGCATCATGTTTCCAGTCTTCACATCCCAAATTTGCAAGTTAATTTGCCAATGCATTCCCTTCTCGCAGAGTGTGAGATATGAGCAACATTTTGAAAGAGTCTAAAAGCTTCCAAATTTCTTGAAGAATATAGGTTAGCTTCCAATTATGTGACTCACATTTAATGCATGCATTGATAATAACCATAGAGTCTCGTTCCACATGGATGTTGTTAAACCCACCTTTCTTTGCCAAGACAAAACCAGCAAATAGAGCATGTGCTTATGTTATGTTGTTGGTTCCTGAAGGCAGGGGGATCCTTTAATGGCCAATACTTCTCCTTGATGATCTGTTTTGCACACTCCAACCCCAGATTGTCTAGGATTGCCTCGAAAAGATCCAGCGAAGTTAATTTTTACAATCCCAAAGTCAGGAGGAAACTAATAAATGGAATCACGATGTTGTGGTTGATTAGCTTGGTCTTGATGTGCCAGCCAATAGGCACATGGATACGTTTCCACTCCCGAATGATAGAACTATCCCAGTTAGTCAGAAATGGATTACATTTGACTCTTGTATGACTGGCATTAACCACTTCAGATATGGATTTCTCAATATTCATCAGAGCAGATTCAATTGGAGAGGGATTTTGACAGAAGATTCTCTTGTTCTAAAACTAAGTTATTAAGTATATTTTATAGTTTATATATTTGATTTGATATTATATTTTTTTATATTTAGATTTTTAAATTTGTGAACAATTTTTGAATTTTTAAATATATATTATTATTTATTAATATTTTAAGAAACTTGATATATACTCACTATGCATGATAATTCAAGGAATGGTAGCTATAAGGAAATGATATCTAATGGGCATCATGAGTCAATATCTTAAAGATACAATATTTCAAAGGATTGCTCTATTTTGATTACTAGAACCAATTGGACTTACAATAATAACTATTAGCTCATTAATACTTTATTCAATATCAAAGCATCAACAATTCATTCACATCACTGAATCCCAATTAAGAAATTTTCTCAATTAGAAGGACCATGATTTACAAGATCACAAAAAGTGATTTGTCTCATAAATTATAAATTGATTGATGAAATGGCCTTCAATAGAAAAAGAAAAGATGCTACAAAACATAGAATCATGTCTTCATCAAGAATCTCTAGAGAATTTTTTTTTTAATCTTTAGAGTTATGTTTATTAGTTTTGGCTGCACTTAAAAATAATATCTATTTTATTTTATTTTATTTTAATTTTTTTTTTGTTGCACTAGGATATCCCCATGATCCAACATAGTGCCCAACCTACATCACCTTTCTCTTACTTGTCTTACAAAGGTAGGGTCAAGAAAGGATGAGCTAGGGAGAGACTAATCTCGTAGGGATGCATGCAATTGTTTGAAAACCACCAACTAATTTGTTCAAAGTATTTTGTAGATGTGTCTATGATTTTGGTTAAATTTTTGGATGGTTGCCTCTATTGACTGATAATCCAACATATAATAGTAATGTTTAATAGTATTAACTGTGCATATTGATACAACCAACTCATGCAATAAAAACTAATTTGTTTACTTATTTTTTACGCTTATCTGTGATTTTGGTTAAACATTTTTGGATGGTTTCTTGCACTTGAGTGATAATCCACCATAAAATAGTTACAAACATGTTGAATGTTGTGGGAAGAGTTTGAAATAACTGTTATATTCGATAACATATTTAGGCAAAAAAGAGAAACCAATGACACATGAAGATTTCAATAATTTATCACAAATCTACATGATGAAAAATTGGTTAATTATGATAATAATAAAAAAAGGCGAAAAAACAATGTTGGCATAGACACATTAAAAAATGAAGAATAAAAAATACTATCCATTTATCTAGCACAAATGGTTTAATATGCAGAAACATATCAAAGCCAAATTCTATTAATTAAAATATCATATTACATATAGAATCACAAAACGGTAGGTAGTGTAAACACATTGGTGGTAGCTAAATATCATGAAATTGATGTTGATTAGTTGATAATAAAGGATGATTGGACAATGCTAACCTTTGATTTTTAAATGAAAGCAAATTTTCTATGTGGAATTTTTTAACATATATATTGTTTATTTTACAACAAAGTTAATATATTTATTTCATAATTATTTTAAAATTTGTGTATCTTTATATTTGAAAATTACATAGTAAATTAAAAAAGATGTTTTTTTGTTATTGTAAGTTATGTCTCTCTACTTAATTATAGAACTTTTTAAATTATAAATTAATTAAAAACTCTGAAGGATGAAAACAAACTAGAGCCAAGGTTCAATCTAAAATTTCAAGTTCTTATCCTATCAAAAAAAATATCCAAGATTAAGGAAAAAGACTAAAACAATGTCATTGTGAAAGTTCTTTTAAAGAAGAAATGCTAAGATTTCATCCCTTATCACCACTCAAATAGCATTTTGAATTAGTACAGTACCAATGAAGCTCAAATAGCATTTTGAATTTGTACAGTACCAATGAAGAAGATCTTATTAAGCTTTTCTAAATAGGTCTTTGTTGATTCTTGTTTAAATGAGATTGTAAACCGCATCTAGAAATTTCGATATTCTTGTTTGATGCATAGAGAGAGGGGGAAAGTAGTGTAAAATTGTCAAACTAAAGGTTTTCCAGGAAGCATCCTTGGGAATTACGGCTCATACATTCTTGTTGACTATACAACCATGACAATTAGAAACTAACAAAAGTTTTTTTCCATTTTATATGAATGACAATTCTAGTTTTATTTTGAGCTATTAAAGTCAAGCTGCAAGTTTTGGTCAATTTGAATTTTGTATATTTTGAATATCCTATCATATAAATAAACATTGTATTAATGCCTAATTTTTAAAATTTTGTTTAGAAAAATCTCAAATTAAAATAAGACTAAACCACTTTGTAATTAGACAGATCTCTCTAATATTCTTCCTAAAGTCTCATTGAATACGACGATGGTGTCCAATTCCCATTTACATAAGAATGGAATTCTGAGTGAAAAAGTCGCATTGACCAAAACACACACACATTGACTTCAAAGTAAACGTAAGTCTTATTCCGGCATTCCCACATCATGATAGAAAAATTCAAAATCAAATCAGAAGTGACATTTGAAGAAAATGGAGAAAAACTTTAGTTAGTCTACAAATGCTACATGGAAAAATAGTGGTTTGAAAATTTCACACTTCTTTCCCACTCCCTTTCTATACGACAAACACGAATTCTCATATTTTTAGCTGCAACAAATACATTTTACCCAAATAGAGTGTGGTTAAAGTTATTGTAAAGACCGTCTATTCAGTTTTCTATTTCCTGAAACTGGCTGTAAGAGAAATTTACTGTGCGAATACTTTATACGATGATAAAATGGTTAGCTTATTTTAACTTCAGTATCAGGATAATGAAATTTTCGGGGAAAAGTTGGGAATGGACAACCAGAAAGAAATAGGTAGAATACGTAGAATATTCTTCCAACAATATTTAACAAGATTTGATATGCAGCAGCAAGTCATTTAGCAAAAGAATAGAAGTCAGTTAGCAGCTTAAGATAGAAGTTAAGATAGAAGTCAGTTAGCAGCTTTAGATGAGCAACATAAGGAGATTTGGAAGGTCAAAATTTAGTATGATTGGGTGTAGCTCCAAAACATTGTAGATAATATGTAATAAGTATTGTAATAAGTTTATTGTCTTATTGTAGATGTTTATATCATAATTGTTTAATACAAGAAAGAATTTCCTTGTTTCTAGCTACTATGTTTCTTTTATTTATGTGGGTCTATTGCTAGTTGATTGGCAAACAAAGCTGACATCTGTTTGTTTATTTGGGTTTTAATCCTTCAAAGTGGTATCACAACATTGTGTGTTGTGCCTAATTTTGGGATTTTATTCTTACAACTTTGTATCATAGTTAGAAGGCCCTAAGTCTAATGTGAGTTGAAATATTTTTTTTTTTGTTTTTTTGGATATTGAAGTTTCTAGTTTGTTGGAGACATGGTTAGAGAAGTAAGCAAGAGCTAGCAGCACCTACTAGCCAGCATCAATTAATCGGCAGTATCATGAATGACTGTTGTTTTTCTTTGCAAGTACTATGTAAATTACTATTGTTTTTTCTTTCCAAGCACTACCCAAGTGACTTGTGTCCAATTTTTTTTTGGTAAATATTTGTATTTTTATATAATTATTAAAAATTGACACATTTAATCATTCAAATTAAATTAATTTGAAGGATGAAATTTAGTCATGATCTAATTTAAAGGAAGATTAAATCTAAAAAAATCAAACCAATCATATTTAATAAGAAAAATAAAAAATTTCATTATAATAAATATATAATAAAAATTAACTTATACATTAAAAAAGATGAAAATGACCACACATTTTATAACACTACAACAATTCTAAAATTATTTAATTTCATTACTTTCAATTACTTTATTTAAAAATATATAATAATTAAAACCAAAACCTAACCTTAACAAACCTTTTCTAAAATAAACATTCTATTAAAATAATTAAAATAAACAAGATGATGGTGTCTAAATAACAAACTTATTCAAAGTAAACAAACGTTGCATTCACCAAACCACGCGTGTTGTATTCAAAGTAAACAAAAGTCACATTCAGGTTTTTCACACTAAAAATATCAAAATGAAATCAGCAGTGGCTTCCATAAAGAAACGTAGAAAAATATTTGGTTATTGCTATAGTCAACAATGAAGGAACAGGCCGTTACTCCCACGGATGCTTCATTGTCAAGCATTAGTTTGACAATTTCACACTACTTTCCCACAACAATTCTACTATTTTCAGGTGCAATACTAGGACCTCAATTGAAGAATAACAAGATACAGCAATGGAGTGTAGTTTGTGTGGCGACGTGGGCTTTCAACTCCATCTATTCCAATGCAAAAAATGTCTAATACATTTTCAGCATCAGTAAATTAGCATTTACCCTCTTTATTTCTGTCATTTTATGCAGTTTTAGATACGCATTCGCATTTAATGTTTCCATTTAAGAAATGACCATAAATTTTGATCTTATGGTTTTTGCATTGTTGGGCAGATATTGCAGCAGAGCATATTATGAGAATGTATCGGTTGAGAGTCTGAGTGAAGTTTGTGACTGGTGTTTCACAACTCAACAGGAGGATGCAGCTTCTGATGCTAAGCTTATCATCAGAGAATCTGTTAAAAGAATGAGAAGTTCTCCTGGGTTTGGAGAGTGTACGAACATAACCCACAATAGCAAATGAAAAAGAAAGTTGAGAAAAACGTGTGCCGGTATTAATGAACAGATACCCAAAGAGCTGAAAAAGCAGATGAATCCTAAACTTATATGCAGTACTGAAAGAAGAATTAGGAAGAAATATAAGCTTCTTGATGAAATTGTCTGTTGATTGCAATGGTTTACGTTTTAGGGAAGCTAATTTCTGAAAAAAACTGATCTTAATCTATACATACTTTCTAAATAAAGAGTGGTAAACGTTATTGTCTAAGCCATCTATTCAGGTTTGTATTATAAACATAAGAAGCTTACTTTGGAATTATCTCTTATGTTTGATGATAATAATGTACGAAATTCTCAGTTTACTCTCAATAGAGGATAAAATTCATCATTTCTTTATTTTGCTCGGTGAATAATGGGCCAGAGATCGTAACTATAAAAGGATAAGCCTGCTTCACAGTCAAATCTATAGTTTTGAATGAAAAGTGGAACACGGTGTATTGATTAAACCAAATTTGGGGCGCTCTTCTTTCCCATTGCATTTAGACTAATTTGTGAGTCGTCTTCGATGATGATATCGACATTTCTGGAAATGATATCGACAATTTTGTCTTAAAAGTAACTTCTATGTATTAAAATTCATTGCAATGAACATATAATTTCATTAAGAACTTTATATTTCCTCTTAACTCTTCTATCATTGTAAGCTAACCCAGATTTCTTTCGCTTCTTGAGCTTTCTGGGCATCTGCCCGTTAATGTCAGCACAACATTTTTTCAAATTACTTTTCATTTTTCCATTGTAGGTAAATTTGAAGCATTCTCCAAACCCATCACAATTTGTCTCTCTTTCAATAGGTACCCTGCTATATTAGACCCAGATTCCTCTCCAATATTGTAGCACAAATCACATAAGTCGCACCTCCCCTCTGCTAAAACATTTTCAAAATATGCTCTGCTGCAATAACTAGACCTTTGTTTTTAAATTGGTTATTTTGGTTGAGCAGCATTGGTCTGGATATTGGGTTCACAGTCTTCTTGGTTGGACTGGGTTATGAATCAGAAACATCTGATGCGTTTGCCTTCCTGTTTTTTTTTTTTTTTTATGTTGTTGTTTTCTGTTTAATATAAAATCTCGGCCTTGGCCCCTTATTGATCCAAAAAAAAATAAGAAAATACTGAAGCAAAACAAGTGGGCATGTGATCAATCGATGGAACTAAAATAATTGTATTTAATGAATTATCTGAATAAAACAGAAAAATTTAAATATGATGATCTGCAGATCATCAATTCAAGAACCAATACAAAATATTACTCAAGGAAAATTTTTTCCTTTTGATTATGACGAAGCAATATATTTATACAAATTCAAAATAAAACTAATTACAACTAATTACTAACAAACAATTAATCAAATACAACTAATTACTAACAAACAATTGTTTATTAGTTTTTTGATAGGCAAAGGCCGAAGGTAAGATAATTTTATTAATCATAAAGTTAAATACAAAAGAGCTCCATTCACTTCGGGCACTTGGTAGGAAAGAATGGAGAAGAAAACCTCCAGTTTTGCTGAAGATGTAAGTCCAGATCATACATAGTGTTTCTGGGGAATACCCCCTTTTATTACAAATTAAAATTATTTGCACAGAACCTATTACATTCCTTGTCCAAGATCTTCTTAGTAAAGTTTTGTCTTTGGAAGTTTAAAACAAAATTTTCAACTAGTATCATAAGAGATGGAGCTTAGGAAGAAAAATTCAGGAACTCCATA
>MU224422.1:8990273-9014425 GCA_018584345.1 Thuja plicata
CTTTACAACAAAATGAATATAAAATCTCAGAAGAGCATCTGCATTAATACTAAATAGGAATATCACGGAATTACCTCCAACTAAATAGGTCAGGAATCATTCATAAAAGCTTGATCTATGATTTAAATGAATTTGAGTAGATCTTTTAAATATGAAGCTAACTTAAGAAATTGACGAGGAGTTGAAATTCAAAGGAAGTTATGTCTTGCTCTATTTGGTGAATAATATGTTATTATGTTATTCCACTAGAGATTAAATTAAACTTTATATATTTTCCAGAAGATTAGTGCTGCCTCTTATCAAAAAGAGAGTTTATTTCTCAGTCCCACCCCTCTGCAAATAAAATACTGAATGTGAAATAGGAGACAAAACCCCATAACAGAAAATGGATAGGTTTCCAAAATGTTGTATACTAGCTAAAGTTATTAAATTGTGTCAAAAGGTGGGTATGTCCTATTTCTACACCATAAGCTTATAGATTCCAATCCTTTTGCTAGTATAGGCATGATTACAATTAGTGTCACAAGAGAAGGAGATTAGGATGAGAAATTCATGAACTTAATACTCTTGGAGGGATTATTACTCGAACAGACACACACACACACACACACACACACACACACACACACACATATAGATATATCAAAATTTATTAATCCAAAGATATAGATAGAGATTAGTAATTTGTCAAGTTAATCTAAAAATTAGAAGGATATAATCCATAAAGCATATCTATAGCAAAAGAATATAAAATCTCATAAAAATATCTGTTTTAATGTTGTAAATAGAAATATTATGGAATTACCTCCATTTAAATAGGTGAGTCGTCATTCATAAAAGCTTGGTCTCTGATTTAAATAAATTTTGAGCATATCTGTAATATGAAGTTGACTTAAGAAATGGCTGAAAGAAGAAATTTTGAAGAAGTTATGTCTTGCTCTTTTTGGTTCTTGGAAATTCACCTAAATCCATACCATCCACTGCTTCCTCAGTTTCAGACTCATGAAACCATCTCTTTTTATAGAAGAGGAATACCAAATTAATAAATAGAAACCTAAATATTAGGAGCAAAGCCACCTTCATATCCAATATTTTTTGCATTTTTACCATACTTCTTATTATCATAGCCTGGCATATATACATATGTCTATATGTATATGATATATTGTGTTTCGTTGGACATTCGACCTTAAGGGTTGGACCTATATGTGACATGTCAAACTCTACAATTATTCATAAATGTAAAACCCTAAATTCTTAACTCAAGGTTTTCTTTATGCAAGTTTATGGGTAACTATAAACATTAGTCTTAAGAGCCAAAGTTTAAATTGAAAGAACAAATTGTACTCATGATATTCAAACTAATCTTATTCACTAAATAAGATAACATTATTCATAATGATAAATACAATATCATGATTGATTTATACTAAAAATAATAATAATAATAGTAAACTATTTAGTAAAATATATTAACAACAATACCCAACAAAATATAATTTAAAAAAAAAAAAAAATACTTACTTTTATTCTTGGCAATCTTATTGAAAAATATATTATAGCTTAATTAAAGTTTTTATATAACAAACGTTCAATTAATTTTCTATTCTCTTAATTGTATTTTAAGAAATCATCGTTAAAATAAGCTAACCCTATTTTATAAGGCCCCATTTGGTTGAGGAGTGGAGTTGGATTTTGATGCCCAAAACTAGGTTTTGAGTTCAAATTTACTGTTTGGTGCGTTAAAACAATAATCCGAATATAGTTTCCATCTTCCAATTTTGGACTAAAATGAGGGTTTCCAACTTCCACCCAAATAGATGGAATACGATTTCAAAACCTGGTTTTATGTTTCTTTTAACCCCATTTTATAATTTTGTTAGATCCGTTGTTACAGGGTTTCCGACAAAAGGATTGTTTTGCAGGTGCGCGGAAGCCTTCATTCCCAGAGGTAATCGCTCATGGAGTCTGCGATATTGGTCCTCAACTGGCTATGTTCGACAGAGCCCATTAAACTGCAATGCCCAAAATGGCAGCACTGACAGATTCATCGACTCCAGCGCAACGTTGCCTGATAAGCCCGATTTTGCTACATACCCTACAACGACAAAGAATGATTGTGAGCAAGCGTGCCTCCACAACTGCTCCTGCACTGCATATGCTTTCAATTTGCCTTCGGTGCCATGCCAAATCTGGTCTAGAGATTTACGGGCAATAGTTTTATATTTTCCAATTGCAACAGTTTGAAAGCTCGTTTCTAAGGATTCCATTTTGGCACGGAAAAGCAGTGGATTTGAGTGTTTCGTCAAATCTCTTTCATTCTGCAATCGTAACACATCATGTGATTTACATTTTTAATACATGTTAAATAGTTCATGTGCATTGGGCATATGACACTCATAGGCTACATTATTCTGAGGCACATAATCAAACTACTCACGAGCATTGTCTATCGCCAAAGAACTCCCGCATATTTTGTATGTGGCATGATCATATTCATCTGAGACATTATTCCATGTTTATGTCTTGTCAGTTCCAATTCCAATTTTGAAATTAGCAACCAAATCCGGAAGATGAATTGACTCAGTCATCTTCTGGGTCCACCAAACGGTCCAAACTATTTCCCGATACAAAACTGGAAGATCAAAACCTTATTATGAGATAATAAGATTTTGAATCAAATTCCAATTCCCAAACTAAATGAAACCTAAGAGACAAATCTTTTTTAAAATAAAAGAAAGACCTTTTTATAGTCTACCATACCTTTTATATAGTCTACCATACCTTTTATTTTTAAGTCTATATATAATATATTTTTGGCAGAGATACCTAATAACTGTATTACAAACCAAACCTACATACACCATTCACTTTACTATGTAAAAAATAAACTTATGACCTCGTTACAATAATCCACAATTCCATCCGGAAACGATGGTGTCCAAATCTCATCCACGTTAGACCTATTAAACAAACAAAAGTAGGTTGGCCAAAACATACGCGTTGACGTCAAAGAAAACAAAACTCATATTCAAGCGTTTCCACATCATGATAGAAAAAAACAGAATAAAATCAGAAGTGACATCCTTAGAAAACGAAAGAAAAATTTTAGTCAACACACAAGGCACAAGTCGTTAATCGCAAAACTTTTGTTTGACAACTGCACACTACTTTCCCACCTCTTCTATACGTCCAACAAGAATTCTGCTCTTTTTAGCTGCATTATTCCGATCGCAATTGAAGAAGCAGAAGAAACAATGGAGTGCAGTATGTGTGGCGTCGTGGGCTTTCAGGTCTATTTATTCCAATGCACAAAATGTTTTATTTCGTTTCCAGCACCAGTAAATTAACATTTACCCTCCTTGTTGCAGTTTAAACTTTAGATAGAACATTTTAAACTTTCAAGTCGTATACATACTCATTTATTGTTTCCATTTAAGCAATGACTATAAATTTAATTTTGGCTATTGTGTTCAAATATTGCAGCAGAGCGTATTATGAGAATGTATCACTTGAGAATATCAGTGAAGTGATGAAAGTTTTCTCCTCATAAATTTAAATTAATTAATAGCTAGAAACCACCTATAATTATAATAATATAATAATATTAATTAAAAACATAAATTTCATTATATCGTTTAAAATCTTTGTTAAAAGTTTTTCCTTTTATGTTTTTTCACATATTGATAATTTAACACATTAAGACGAAGACAAAGATAATTCATTTAAAATTACCATTTTTTATTTATTGCAATAGATCGTCCTTTATTACGGGCTGCTGGTACCCAAGTTACGGGCTGCTGGGTCGCCGGGCTGGGTCGCAAGGACACCTCCGGGTTAAAAAAAAAAAAAAAAGATCGTCCTTTATTACTAATTTCATTTCATAGATAATATATAATCATCTTATTAATCAAACAACATTGTATTGAAGCTTTGAATACTTGAGCATATTATTTGAGAACATACTACATACATTTATAAAAGCAAAGTGATATGTCTACATACATTTATAAAAGCAAAGTGATGTCTTTACAAGAATGTATTACATTGTCTAATAAAATGTAGTATAACTGAGTACTCTAACATTTGCCTGTATTGCATTTTCTTTGTATATGCACTGTTGAAAACTCAATTTTACTTTGTCAAGAGGCTTTAAGGATTATGTGACAAAACTTGTTGATTACATAAAATAAATGCACAATTTCTAGAAGATATTGCTTTGAAGAAACAAATCTTGAATTAGACAAACAAGTTCAAATTACCTCATGAGCCTCATTAGAGTGTAACTCCAAGCTGAATTCCAAACTTCTCACAAAAAAATTATTTGACCACAATCTATACTAAGTTCGACACACATAAGGCTCCATCAAGTTGTCTCTTCACCCTTATAAAGGTATATTTCTTAATCATAGTCTCCTAAACTCTCTTGACAAAAACCCATATTGAGTTCAACATCGAATCCATTACTTATTTCCAAAAATAAAAATTCAAATTACGTTTATTCTTCAAATCCATTAGCACTAACATGAAAAGCTAAAAAGAAAACAAGAATATAAACATGAAAAGCTAAAAAGAAAACAAGAATATAAAATAAAAAACGTTTGTCATGTAAATCATCATCTCAAAATTAAACGCTTGAAATGATGAAAATTCTTCTATGCTTCGCTACCACCAGCCTTTAAAGTGATTATATTACACCTTATTAATAAAATGTACCATGTGAATCTATAAAACCCAACGAAGTGTAGTACTCCTCAAAATACACATGATAAAATCTTCATTTCAATGTACTCGACAAATCTTCAAGCTTGTAATCTATAATTTTTATTGTCAAATAAATTCTCTTCTACTTAAATCTCTTTAAAACCAGAGACTTCTAACCCAAACTATCCATACCAATCAAATCTTGAAAGGCTAATCACATATTGTCTTCTTGAGGTGATTGTAAAATAAACAAGGGCTGCGTTGGCGCAGCTGGAGTCCCTGCCTAGTGCTTGAAGAAGTAGCCCATACATTGATTTGTAAAGGCTGCAGTTGCATCAATTTGTGTATGAAGAAGAGTACCATTGAAAACTAGGGTAATTTTCTGTGTGTTGTTTGAGTAACATGAAAATGTCTGAGCAAAAGCATGTCTGTCACATAGTGTCCACATTGATGGAAATGTCACAATGTGTGCTATTTAAATCACAAATTTCGAGCTTAAGCGTTAACAACATTTTTATGACTAGATTTACAAACTGCCGTGGGCATTATTAAGGAAATATATATTCAAGAAGCATTTGATGGAAAACCTCAACCCTTGATTATAGGAGATCATCGAGTATCAAAACCAAACCAAAAGATATTCGTTTCTTGCTACAAAACATTTCACTTTATATATAAACACCAAAATACAATGAATCAAAAGCATAGATATATTTGAATTTATTAAGTATCTGCAATCTACATGACTGAAGGTATAGTTGTATCTTAAATGATCTTATAATTAAGAGTAATTTTGCACCCTACAAGCAAATTTGCAGGCGTAAGAGTGATTAAGAGTAATGATCTTATGATCTAATCAGAGGAAGTTCACTGGAATGCAGCCGGAAGGGTCCTTTCCGTTCAGCTTTGTGAATCCAAGGTTACCAACCAAAATTCAAATCCTTTCTAGGAAAAGAAATTTTCTATCAAAGTTGGTTATGATTTCTTCTTTTATCTCCAGATTTACAACCCATCTTGAAGATATTCAAGGTAAAAATATCTTCAAAAAAGAATGGGCAAAATCCAAGGAAAGTCGAATTCCCATTGAGTAATGAAAACTTCAAAATTCTAAAATGAAAAGCTTTCACTTAACATCAATTTGTACTTTTCTCAGTCTACAGATTCCAAACTCAGCATTGCAAGCATGATGCAGAATGCAATCGAAACTGCAAGAATTGTCAGTGACAGCAGTTGCCTTAATGCATGCAGTTGTACGTGAAAGACGTCCCAAAATTGTCTTGCAGCATTTGTCAGCAGACTTCAGAGAAGCTTCTAGTTTAGCATCTCCCTCTTCACTCTTCAGAGCATGTTGATGCTGTTATAGATTTATATAAAAGTTAATTGCTGGGTGAACTTAGAAGAATTGATATTAGTGCATGCCAATTATATCTTAAATGCATCCACAGTTAAGTGCAGCTCAGTTCTAAAAAAGCACATTTAAAGGCAACAATTTTGCCTAGCAAAATATATTACTAATTACCTTTGATCTTAAAGACTTCAGGGTTTTCTTCAAGTCAGGATGAAATGCTCAACCTTGATTGCCAACTAGTAGAGAGTCTAAATCAATTCCTTGTTAAATTCAATATAAAGTGCTCAATTAAAAATGATTACGATTTTATTCTTAAAAGAAAACACATAACAAATTCAAAGACAAGGACTCCGTGCAATGAGGATTACGATGATATTATCAGTCTGAAACTTGCATGGGTGATAAGAAACCAACAACATAATATTTGCAATTTCTAAGGACCTCTAAATGAGTTCACGATGTTGAGATCAATGCTTCAATTGATCCAACAACAAAAAAACACTTCCATTTTGCTCCCAATTGATAGATATATAGAAACAGATTTCATATCAGCAATAGATATAATGCCTGTGTATGCCTCTGTTATAGGCAACATACAACATTACTTTTTATCGAACTACAAAGCTAATACTTTCTTCATGCTTTTTAAAAAACAAAATATTATGACAAATCTTAGCTCAGTAAAGCGTGCAAAGATAACATACAAAATTTATAAATTATTTTTTATTCAGAACGCATACCTTACAAAATCTGACTGCTTTTAAAAAGACAAACATTATGATAAAGTGTACTTCATGAAAGCATAGTTAAATAGCATTGAAGAACCACTTGCAGAGAAAAATGATTGCGAGCATACCAGCAGCATTAGGACTAGATTCACCCTCACTAGAAGCATATCGCCATGTTCCATCACTTTGACTTAAAGTCTGAAAATCAAATGATGTAACTGTTAAAACAAAATTTTACTTACTGCAGATGAAAAAAATTGAGGAAAAGGCACATTCATCATTCAAAACTTCATCTTCAAAAATGCATAACTACGAAAAAATTTAAAAATTGGGCAAAGAAATTACACCTTGATGGAGTGAAAAATATTGCTGGCATCTTTCAGAATTGTGCTACTATGCCAAATCCACTCCTGATTCTATCAGAAGATAACAAAACTAGTAAAGAACAGATTTGGGAAGTTGAAGCATAGTAAATTAAAAAACAATCATTTATATGCTAAATTTTGTAACAAGAACTGCCTGCCACCTTATTATGAAGTTGGAAAAACTCGGCAAGCACTCACAAGTTTCCTTCTCTGTCTTGGTCTCTAACATGCAAGAGAACTAGTGTAAACTGGAAGAATTGAGAATTAGTGGGAATTTCAGCTATAGATAGATTAGTACGATGATACTCTAGATCTACTACAATAGATATATGCCTTATACCTGGATAGATTTTTGATAGTCTATCTTTGAGAACAGCAATTCACAATCCTTATCCATAATGGACAGTACCAAATTAGTTTTGTAAGCTAATGGTATTGATAAGAATCTCTTATAACATCTATGCTAATGTTATTGATACCGAGAATGCTAATGGACATGATTAACATCTTAAGTTTTATACATATACATATAATGCCAGTACCAAATTAGTTTTGTAAGCATAGTGATCATGTTAGGTGTATCTAAAATTGGCTTTATTTGTGACTTTGTTGTAGGCTGGAAAAAGATATGTAAGGAAGCTAGTGAAAATTTTTCTTTAATGTTATTTATTATGTTTATGGACATCATATGAGTAGTTAAGATGTTTAGCAAGCTGTAAAGATAGGCCTTTAAGTTTCCTGAAATCAAGATTCCGAGTTAATGCCAATCTATCTGTCTGTTTCAACTGTTTGCCATTTGAATGGAGCTGTGGAATACTGAAAGTTGAACCCGTCAGAAAGAAAACACCCCTCTTATTTTAAAACTGCAGGTTGTATTCATATTGGTTCAATTCCGTTTAAGTCAATTAGTTGAAACTCAAATTTACAATATAAGAGAAGATCTATGAAGTTAAGTGGAAAAGAAAAATGTGTCGCTCCTACTAAGTCACATGTGGTAATTCAAATCCAAGGTGTCTGTGAGAAGGCGCACAAACTAAGATATACTTAATTATATTGAACGGATGCAAATAAAATTTTATAGTTGGTGCTTTCTCTCCTACATTGGTGAATTCATGTTTGAACTATATGCTAGCTAATTTTGCCAATAGACAAGTCAAACAGTTGACAGCATGACCTCATAAATTTATCAGGTGATTGATGCTCCTATCAGAGGATCACAAAGGGCCTAAAACTCATCATGAAAGTGAAAATATTTGAAGTACCTCATATCAGAAAAAATACTCGAAACGGATGTATATGACAATATGTATGTATGATTCTAGGAATAATCTCTAGGAAGGCATTTGCCGTGAGTCTGACTGATAGATACTGAAGATCTTAAATTGAATGAAGTTTAATCTGTGTTTGTGTATGCTTATTGTTTAATTTGCATTTTCTATTTTTCAAACTCACAAAAAATGTAGGGGGCAGGTCAATTACTGTTCTTAAACTCTTACTCAAAAGAGAAAATTATAAAAAATAACAAGAGAATGGTGTTATATGACATGGGAAAAGGGTCTTTAGACATAATAAGTGTGTGTCATACCCTTGAACCCTTAGTTTCAAAATCCAAAGTGAAATGTCCTTAAAAGAATAAATTTATATTTTTGGGCTTGCTTCTGCTAATAGCATGTTAGATGAGTCTATCAGATCACAGTTTTGTTTTCAGATCCAGTCGTCATTTGGATCAGTTGTGGCTCCACCAAGGACACTAGAACACCTCGCAATAAATTTCTGTGGCACAAAGATTTCGGCTACACAGGTGGCTGGTCTGCCAATGCCACTGGCACAAGTAACATTGCACTACAACTCGATAAACTTTACTACTTTTTCCCAAATTATTATCTGGTGCAGATTTATCAATCAGAAACACAGGATGGTATAAGGGGGGCTTTTTGTTATAGGTTCAGTGTGGCATAAGGGAGATTTTGCAGAGAATGATGTGCACAGGGAAGGGTAGAAGGTGTTCGATGTGGCAGTAAATGGGCAGATAATTTTTGGGAATGTGGATTTTGTGAGGATGACATAGAGTGCTTTTACTCCTCTGGTGTTGAATGTGACAGTGACTCTGAATAGCAGAAGTCTAGTGATTAGTTTCAGGCCACAGCGACAGACCAGTGCACTTGTGAATGCGATTGGACACTTTGACGAAAGGAGGCAAGTTTCGCTTCTCTTTATAGTAGGGGAAAGGTGGAGAGCCTACAGTTTTCAGTTTCGGACAAATTTGTATACAACAAGGGATGAAAGGAACCAAAATCTGACTCAATATATTTGGACCACCATATGTCATATATCACAAATGGGATTGGAATCTGGGAAATAATATTATGTGTATATACAGGGGATATTCCTTATAATACCACATCTAGCTCTAATAGATGAAGCTGGTTACAAATTCATGATCAGTTTTACAGAAAATATACTCCTCGGTTATGGCATATAAGAGAATTTTACATAGGCACCAAAAGCAACCTCTGCTAACTGAGAGTCTCACTGGAACATGACAGGCTAGGGGGGCAGCATTATATTGAGAAAGCTACTCTTTAGATAAAATAGTTCCAAAACATCAATTGAAAAGAATTCAATATGTACAACGTAATTCACAAGTGAAATCTCAGAAATGTGCTGCTCCACAGATATCGTTTCGACAGTCAGAGAGATATAGTACAAGCGAGTCCATGTCCGAATTATTATTTCTTTATCATGAGCAGACAACTCCTAGGGAGATTAATCGGGCTTCACAGAAGACAAGGGTTCCCGCAGGGGCAAGTCATACCGAGACGTTCATACTGAAATTGCATCCCTAATTCCTGCTATTAGGATGAGACAGACCTAGAGCAGCTATCAACGGAAATAAGTGGGGAGATATCCCTGATTCCTGCTATCTCGTGAGAGAGAGTTCTGGAGCAGCTATCTAGGGAGACGCCTTTAGAGTAGGGTGATCCCATTAGCTACCCATTTCCCACCTTGACCTAGGTAGGCTTATCCTCCAATCCAACTCACATACCGAAATAAGACTGTAGGATACTTAATACCCAAACCTGTATACGTGGATAACCTAATAAGTGACTAACTTCATGTGCGGACACTCCGTAGGAGTCATATGATTTTATGCACTTACACCAAGTAGAGGAGAGATTCTGCCGACACCCAGCTGGATTTCGAGCCCTTCTAAATAGAGCTCCTGACGATGAATTCCCCCCCAAAACTCCTTCAATCCAAAATTAATCACCCATAGAATATCATAGAAAAGACATGGATATCCTCACGATTCAGGCACATTGTTTCACTATATTTAACAAACAGATCTCCAACCATAGCTTTAACAAGAACAGAAGAGGCACCGTATCATTTGTAGAAATGCTAAAGAATATGGATACAAAAGGAAACCACCAACCCAGAATGCCAAAGATCTATAGAGTATCATTAAGACTGCAACATGAAGAATGTGGCAAAGGTTAAAAGAAATGACTGCTGGTAATCGATAGTAAAAGAATTGAAAACAGTACCTTTCAATCGGAAAGGAGAATACAGGCTTCAACGAAATAGCACATACAAAGCCCAAAGTTACGCCAAGATCTTCTACATTCACAAAGTAATTTGTGGGGATTCCTTTCAAATGACAGAAATTTAAGGCATCATTGTCACGCGAATCCATGCCCTAAACTCGTCAGGAAACCACTGCCACAATGCATGCAAACAAGCTTTTACCTGCGTTTCTCTGCCCAAGACAACAACAACCATGCAAACAGGCGAAACACTCCACGTGTAGGTTGTATTCAATATGCCATTTGGAAGGGCTTGCACTGTAATATATCGTTGGCAAACAAAATAATATTTGGCGAAAGAATAAGACTTCCTCAGAAAAAGCCCACAGCCAATAGGAAAATAAAGAGCGAAAAATAAAGTCAGTTTAATATCAGCAATTTCTACAGACCATAAGTTAAAAACAGTTTGCACGATTTCCTATAATCAAACTAATGCTCAAATTCCTATCAGAAACGTTAGTCTCCTACCTTAAGGGCAGGGACTAACGATATCCCCATAATTTCAGAGTGAGCATAGTTGACTGTACAAGGCATCCAGCATCTTGGGGTTTTGAAGCTGTGCAATCACAGAGAAGCCCCATTTCATTATTTTCTTCTATGAGTTTTCACAAAATGGGGACTGTATAACCGAACTGCTAGAGGAAGCCTTTAAATCAGTTTGTAAAGAATCTGAGTTATAGACCAGATTCTCTGCCCCTCTACCTTGCAGTCAACATAAACGTTAAGCAGAAATGCTTGTGAAATAAACAAATCTTTATTTACTGCAGCCAATCCACTGGAAATTTGCCACAATTTTATGGGAAAGCATGAAATTAATACGAACCATCAGTAAAACGCCTTTATCATCGACTCACCTGAGAAAGGGTACAAAGCTTCCAGGTTAAATGCCCGATTATTTGCCTTTATCAAGGAAATTCATAAAATGTCTAATTTTCGAAGAGATACTTGAGAAAAGCTGAAGAAAACTTACCGAATAAGTAATTGGACTTGTCTACCACGTTATCCTATATTTCTAGTGAAAGAAAGATTAGCCGCGTAACGTTTTATTATTCATATAAGTTAACATTTTTAATAGGATATAACATATCATATACTATATAATACGATTTATTATTTATATAAGATTAGCCGTCTACCAAGTCAAATGAACCATCATTTCTCAGTAATCCAAAAATGGGGGGCAGCATTTGAGTATTCAGCAAGGCTGCCATATTCTTTTCTACCGAAAAAACAGCCACTTAACAAGAATGATGATAGAAATTTTTGTCGCAATGTGTTATATGTAAAAGCATCATAATTTAACAAAAGCCAAATGCTAATCAAATATGGATATAAACTACAATAGGAGATATCGCTAACAACTGATTTTATATAATTCAAAGTGTGGTTTTACCTGGAGGAACACTATTTTTGTTTTAACTACACATAATGCTGAGAGTAAATTAAACCATTTTACAGCATCATCACAAATCAGCATGAACCGATAATTCTAAAGTAAGTTTGGTGTATTATCATAATCAAAAGAGTCACTCCAAAAAGATTTCTACATTATCCTACGGAGAATTAGTTTCCCTGCACTGAGAAACGTTGCAATCAACAGAGAATTTCATCCAGAAGTCTATATTTCTTCCTATTTTTTCTTTCCATGCTGTCTTTTAATTCAGGCCTTTGATTCTTTTTCAGCAATTCGGATATCTTTCCATCAATTTCAACAAAGGATTTTCTCAAATATTTCTTGGCTTTGCTGTTTTGGATCATGTTTGTGCACTCTTCAAACCCAGAACATCTTCTCATTCGTTTAACAGAGTGCCTAACATGAGAGGCTGCATCCTTTTCTTCAATAGTGAAACACCAGTCACACACTTCACTCATACTCTCAAAATATGCTCTGCTGCAATATCTGCCCAAGAAAGCAAAAACCAATTAAGGAATGCATTGAATGAATTCTTATTTCTAAAATTGAGTAAAATGGAAGCTATATGGAGAGTGATTGTTAACTAACTGATGCTGGAAACGAGTTAAACATTTTGTGCACTGGAATAAATAGATTTGAAAGCCCACATCCCCACACATATTGCACTCCATTGTTGTTTCCTCTTATTCTTCTGTGAATGAGACTGTATAATGCACCTAAAATAGCAGAATACTTGTTTAAAGAATAGAATTCGGAGGACGGGGAAAGTGGTGAGAAATTGCCAAACAAAGGCGTACTATTAAAAAACGGAGGAATGCGTGGAAGTAACGATTTGGTGGAGTTAGCATCAAACAGTCCGTCTTCAACACGCTGCAAGGATAGGTTGAGTTGACTTGACTGGACAGTGTTCAAACTATGTGTTCTCCGACTTATATGCATGCCACTTATCATTCGGTATTTTGTTTTAAGGAGAGTAGGTCCTTCTATATATATATATATTTGAAAATAAACATCAATTAGGCTAGTTGAGCTATTTTTATGGCATTAAAATAATTAGTAATTGCACCTTCGTATGTAATGGGTACAGTGAAGAGAGGTGGGAAGTCAAGGAGAAATAATATTAATTTTTTAATTATCAGGGCGTGGAGGATGGTTAATATTCATACTCTTTTCTTTTATATTTTAGTATTATTTAGTAATTTCTATATATATTTATAATTATTAAAAAAATATTTATCTGATGTATTAATTAAACTTGTAAACAATCTACTCATGTAACAATCCATATTAAATGTTGAGTTTGGATATCCAATATCAAAATTCCATGCTTTAGCTTATTAAGCTTAGCTTCTTAGAATTCTTACATCTCTATTTCACTCACTATTAAAAAATATAATAATAATAAACAAAATAAATATAATTATAAGATTACTTTAAAAAAAAAATTTGATGTATATAAAATATAACAATTATTAAAAATTAAAATTTTATTTGAAAAAATCTTTAATAAACGCTTGTAATCTTATATAATACTAAATATTATTATAATAATAACTTTTACATATAAAAACATTTAATTACATAATAAATATATAACACTTAAATTATAATGATGATAATTATTACACTCATTATTATAAAGTAATAATTGTCCAAGGGGTTGAGCTCAATTGGTTATAGCTTTGGGTTTATTTCTAAACGATCATTAATGGTGAAAAATATATATTTAAAAATTTAAGAATTGTTCACAAATTTAAAAGTATAAATATAAAAGGATATAACCTCAAATCAAATATAAACTATAAAATATACATAACAACTTAGTTTTAGAAGAAAATATTATGAAATACCCAAATTTAAAACAATTAATTCATATAAATTTATTATTTCAAATAAAATATTTGAAAGATTGTTTGCATAAAAATAATTAATTTTTAATGTAATATTAATCATTAAATATATTATTTAATAAGTATATTACACTTTACTTAAATTTATTTACTTAATTGACTTGAAATCTAAACCATGGCTTCATTTTAATTATGTACATGCTATTATCATGGTGCAATAGAATAATTCATTACTTATTTCCCTTGTGCAACGTTTTTTCACATTCTACATGTAAGGAGTCAAACAGTCCCTTCAACAAGGAAAATAGATGGACAATCGATGTAATGTGAATTATCTTGTATTCTTTTACAAGATTTATAGCTGGAGATTTCAAAAAATAGATAGCTCATTTCAAATAATAAATGTCCTCACCCACCTCAAGGTCTGATCATTTTCCCATTCAGTTGGATATTCTGGGAGAAGATAAACCATGGTAGTGTCCCTTCAAATTTGAGAATATGTGGATGAAGGAATAGGGCCTTACAACACTAATTGATCAATGGCTGAAAGAGATTCAAGGTGATGGGTCAAATTTTTTTTGCTTTGCATCCAAACTAATAGACATTAAACACAATATCATTAAGTGGAATAGAACACACTTCAAAAACATTTTCGCATAAAAAATGGAGATAGAAAAAAAGATTTCTGATCTCAATGAAACTATCATCCAGCAAGGTATAAACACAGATTTGTTTATCAAGGAAAAATAACTTTTCAGATACTATGAAGGTCCATACTGTCAAAAGATGATACATACTAGAGACAAAAATCCAGAGAAACTTGGCTTGAAGAGGGGGACAAGAATGCCAAGGTCTTCCCTAACAACACCAAACAAAGGAGAAGTACTAATAGAATTCAAATGATTAGCATAGAAGGGGACAATCTCTAGAGGACCCAGAGGAAATCAAATAAAAAATTGTAGACTACTACACCAAACTGTTAAATAATCTCGATGGATCACATCTTCATTCACAAATGATGTTGCTAGAGGATGTTCCTAGAATGATCTCACAAGAGGACAACTAGATTCTAATGGCCAAATTTACAGAGGAAGAAATACATAGAGCACTTGGCCAAATGTTGTTGAACAAAGCCTCGGGGCCAAATGGATTTCCACCTAGTTTTTTTCAACAATTTCGGTCCCTCTAGGATTGGAATTAACAAAAGAACTTGAGGCAGATAGATCTTCAAGCATATATCTCAAAGAAATTAACAAGACATTTATTATCCTCATTAGCAAGAAAGAAAGTGCAACATGTCTGGCGAATTTAGACCAACCTCACTTTGCAATACCATTTATAATCCACTAACAAAATCCTTAGCCAACAAACTGAAGAAGATCCTAGGAAAGATTATTAGGGAAGAGAAAATAGGGTTTGTCCCAGAAGATACATATTTGATGGATTCATTATCACCCAAGAGGCTATCCAATCAATCCAAAAAAATAAACAACCAAGTATGATCATAAATCTAGACATAAAGAAAGCCTATGACAAGGTGGATTGGCAAGTATTGGGAAAATGTATGGAGATGTTTGGATTATTTAGACGTTGGATAAATCTAATTTATCACTGCGTCACAATACACCACATGGTTATTTTGAAAGCTCTAGGGGGATATGTCAAGGAGATCCATTTTCTCATTTCCTTTTCATCACCATGGATGAAGCATTTAGTAGGAAGATTATCAGCCTTCAAAATCAAGATATCCTTAAAGGGGTACAAATCACCTCATCGGTAAGATGAGTGACACACCATCAGTTCACATATGACACAATTATCTTTGGGGAAGGAACCAAAGGGGAGGCCATCCAATTAGAAATATTACTCTCCAATTATGCCAAGGCATCAAGACAAGTAGTCAGTAGAGAAAAATCACAAATATTCTTTTTATTTGTCCAAAAAAAGGACTCAATTACAAATCCTTAACATCCTAGCGTTTAAGGAAGGGAAACTCCCATGCATATAATTAGGGGTCTCGGTGGATAAATATTTGAGGTCTACACTTGCTTGGAAACCTATTGGAGAAAAATTGGATAGGTGGATGACCTCATGGAAATCTAAATGGCTTTTGTGGGCTGGGAGAATCAGAATGTTAAAAGCTAGTTTGTCAGCCATTTTGATTTACCTTATGTCTTGTCTAGCATTACCAGAAGACCTACTTATCTAGATATAGTAAAGAAGCTGAGGAATTTCTTTTGGTAGGGAATAGACACAAAAGAAACATTTTCCTTTGTTGCTTGGGACAAAATCTACAACCCAATAGAATGTGGGGGTACAGGCATTAAGGACCAACTTCATCAAAATTAGGTATTAGGGGCAAAATTATTTTGGAAAATCCATAATGAACAACATCTTAAATAGGTTAGGATATTAGAGGGATGTATCTTTTCAATTCTATTGAGGATGATGCTCTAAGGATCAAGGATCTCCCAAAGGGATCAAGATTATGGAACTTCATAACCAAGTCTAGTAAAATTATACAAGATCACATCAATTGGAATATAAAGGATGGAAGCAAAGGATTATTCTAAGATGATTCATGGGGTGGTTATCCTATCATCAAAAATTTGATGGACACACAAAGAATAAGAAATATTTGAAAAGGAAAATGGGGGGTGTATGTCAAAGATTATATCATAATTCATAGGCCCAATCCAGAAGGTAAGTGGCAATGGAAGCAATGGGAAGACCTAGGCCTACCTCAGGAAAATATCTCAAACCTTAACTTAGTATTAAAGGATACGTTCTTTCTACACAAATAGGGAAGAGATAAAATCCTTTAGAATAAAGAAAAATGAGGGGAATGTAGTGTGAATGAAGGTTATAAGTTCGCTTCTCGGAAACAATACCTGCCAAGGACATATTTTCCAACGCATCTTTGTTGGAAAAAAGTTTTCCTTCCAAAGTAAGGGATATTCTCATGGGTAGCTTTGCAGGGTTGAATTATGACTATAGATAGGTTTAAGAAGTTATGACATCAATGTTCATCTAATCTCTCCTTATGTTATAATGACGAGGAGGATTTTAATCATCTACCACTCACATGTCCTTTTTCAAGAGAATGTTGGCAATGGATGTGTGCTAAACTGGGGTGGATCTCAACATATTTTCCAAATAAAATGTTATGCCTCTTCAAATCATGACCTACATTGTTCAAAGAAAGCCTCTGTGGCAACCTTTTGATCACACCCCCTTCATTTTTTAATATGGGAGCTATGGAAGGAAAGAAACTGAAGACTATTTCAAGATAAAAAGATGGATAAAGCTTCACTTCTAAACAAAATAGAAGTAGCTATTATAGAAATAAAGAATTCTAGGATTCAATCTTAGAGTGCTTCACCAAAATACTACACAAGTTGGGATGATGTTATGTTCAAAAAATGGTTTGGGTTTAAGGCCCCTCAAGTGTTAGGAAGAGGTGTATAAAGTAGTTTAAAAGATAGAGTAAATTGCATGGTCTCCTCGACCCATCAGGTGGCATAAATTGAATTTTGATTTTTTGTCTAGAGAAAATCTTGGCCCATCTAGTGTTGGATGTGTGATTAACTCCAGCGAAGGAAAAACCATTGCAAGAATGTCTAAACTATTGAAAAATTAAACAAACAATGTGGAGGAATTCAAGGACTTGTTATAAGGTCTCTCCTTAAGTGTAGAACTAGACTTGAAAAATCTATAAATCTAAGGAGATTCCACAATTCTAGTACCTGGCGTGAGATCTAGGTCAACACCAAATTGTAGGTTCCACCCATTGATTGAAGTGATATTAACCTTAATTGAGAGATTTGAGAAGGTCATGATTAATTACATTTATAAAGAATGTAACTGCTTGGTAGATGGATTTTCTAAATAGGGTGTAGAAGGAACCTTTATTCAACATTTGTTTAGATTAAATGGTGACACAATCAACTAGAAAGAGTGGATGACATAGAAATGTAAGCTCAGTCAAAATGACAAACACTTGCCTCATGTCACCCATACACGTAGACTTGGCAGTTGGAATTGGGAAAGATATCAAAGGATATGATTTGAAAGGAAATCTCACTTGATGTGACCACCAGTATGAGATCTAAGAAGGATCTAACCTAAAGGGAGAGTTTGAGTTTGAATGAATCTAGGCAATTGTCACACCCATCTCAGTTGTCGAGGATAAAGTGGATGGACAGATAAGACAATAAATGGTAGTAGTAAGGGTCATGTTAAGGAGGCTTTAAATCTACCGTCAACCCGGGGATTGAAACATGAGCAATAAGGATGACAATATAAGTCTTGGTAAATTCTTACAGATCACCATCTAAAAATAAGAAAGACCAGTTTTGAGAAGGCAAAAGCTTATGGTAAACCTAGAAATTGCCTTCTTAGTAAAGACATAGTGACAAGATGGAATGAGGTTGTGAGGGACAAGACCATTGACATTGAAGACAAAAAAAATCACTTATAGAGGAAAATAAAGGACACAACCATTGAGAATTACAATGTTGAAACTACTTCCTCTATCAATCTTGATAGCGCTCTGCTGGCGTATGGTGGAATTAAATCACTCTATTACAACTTGTAAAGCTTAGAACAATACTAGTCTATTTCTTTTACTTTACCTCTCTTGGAAATTTTTTCCGACTATAGAGAAGAATATGGGGAGAGAATAGATCACATTGGACACCCCTATCTAGCTTAAATTGATCAACATGAGGTCTACTTTTGACCCACCCATCACTAAGCTCAAACTGAAAGAAGTGTGAAAGTTTTAACATCTGTGACTAGTGCATGCCATTAGAAAGGTTCTAGGCTTCAACTTTCTTTACACAAACCATTGTAACAGAGTCAACTTGGAGATATGTGTTGGCTTCTTAGTGTACACTCTATTTGTAGGAGAGCCTAAACTAGTGGCACAACAAATTTGTATTAGATTATTTGAAGAGAAGTATCTGGTGGGGATTTATGATGCTATTATCAATATTAATGGGGATGACTTGACTATTCCCTTTGCATTCAAATATGCAGTTATGATAAGGGCTGGAGGTCCTTTCCTAGGATTGGCAAATAGACAATGGAGAAACATCTACGGAGGGCCTCCAAGGAGATTCTTCATTTTGTAGGGTTGGGAATGGGAGCATCAAGATATATGAAGATACATGGTGAGAAGAGGATTGGACTTCATGAACAAGTTACTTGGTTTGCTGAATGACATGGAGGCTCCTTATGGAGATGATGTAGATGAAGAGGAAGATTGGATTAAAAAATATAAGTATGATGAGAAACTTGATGACCTAGGCAGTCAGTATTCTTAAAAAAATGAGGAGGAAGATGATACAACTAAGGTGGAGGGGGATGATGAAGAGGAAGAGGAGGTGGGTGATGTAGAGTTAGAGGCTAAAAAGGAAGATGAGCTATAGGAGGAGGAAGAGGAAGAGGTAAAGGATGAGGAGGATGTAAAGGAGGAAGGAGAAGTTGACCAAGAGGGCTCTAGTAGCTCCTCATCTTCATGTGGCATGGATTGAGAAATAAGTTCACCTACTAGTTTTTTTATGTCCTTTTCGTGTAAAACAAGGTTTGTAGATTAAGTGTAGATAGTCACCAAAATGGCGACATGAGCAATAGGGCTCCATTTTGGTTGGCATTAGGCTCTCATATGTTAGACAATCATCTCTTGGACATGGCTATGAAATGTTATGTATCTTATTTTATATTATTATTAATTCAAACTTTTGGCTTTGGTCCCTTCATTATAAAAAAATGCCTTCGGTTGAAATATTCTTTATTTAAAAATTAATTTAATTTTTATGATTAAATTATTCTTAAGCATGAAGAACATGTAAATTACATATTGATAAAATAATATTATTTATTAAAAAATTAATAACAATACTTACAATATTTTTGGACACTATTTGATTTATTGTTTAGTCAAATCAATTGCAACATGAAGATCTCTTTTAAATATAACTATGAGGGACAAAAAACTACATTATTGTAATTGTGTTGAGTCGATAAAACTAGATTGGCAAAAGATGGTGATTCTCTTTTTAATACAAATTTAGTATATGTTTTTCCTTTACAACTGAAATTGATTAAATGTGGAAAATACAATATGAGTAGGATAATTTAGTCAATAAGGAAGATATAATATGAACAAACAAGTTTCACATTGGAAAAAAAGTATATTTTGAGTTGCAAATAATATATAATATGAACAAACAAGTTTCACATAGGAAAATAAGTATATTTTGAGTTGCAATTTTTTTTTATTGCTAATAAGCAATTTTTGATCACCTTCAAGAAATTTTCAATGCCCTACAGATAACCCTACAAAATTCTAGATCATTTAAAAACAAGATATATAAAAGATAGAGCAACTACCTAGCATGTATAATTAATATATCAAATTTAACAAATATATATATTTGGAACAAGTAAGGACATAATTGATATGATACTATTAAGATATTGGATTTTGCACCTTCCCACCTACCACGTAAAATTTAATCAAATCAAACAGTATATATATATCAAACTCGATAGTGCTCAAATATTTTCTTTAAATGAGATTGTATTATGTTTAATTTACATATTATATTTGTGGAGAACATATTTAAATTAGAACCTAGCTATTTATAAACACATGTTATTGTTAATTATATAAATTAGAATGCAATGAGAGCAAAGAAGAGTTAAGATACAATATCATTAAATGATAATAATAGTTTCTAATATTCACAATCCTATTGAAAAAGATATAAGGGAATAAAAGATACCTCTTATTGAAAACTTATAGAAAGAGGCATATTGTGACAATAAACATACTAAATACTGTTCAAACATATATTGGGGAGAATATTAAACTTTTCAATCTAAATATTTCACACGAAGTATTCAAACATATGGCTAAGAATCATGATGGTGACCATCAAGAACATACAATTTATTTTATTGATAGAGGTATGAAAGGACCTTTTTCCACAAAAATTATTTCACTTTTTATTGGAGGTAGATAATTAATATAATCCATGAAAAAGAGAGATAAGAAGTGGGAGGAAAGTAGTTAAAAAAATATTGAGTGAGTTTTCCCAAGGTTTACATCCATTTCTATAGATGAATGTAAAGAAATGGTTTTATTTATTATTCTAGAATATTATTTTACAAGCTATACCATGAATAAAAGAAAAGAGAAATTGGACTTAGCAATGATTAAATACAAATTTCAATTATTTGGATTACGATCCTTCTCTTGTACAATGGGTAAATATTTAAGAAGATGTTGTAATAGTAGTGATTAAAAAATTGTAGATAATCAACCACTTCAATAAAAACATAACATAACGTGAGTATGGAACCATATCTAGGATACAACACAATGAATTGATAAAAGTTGCAAGTATAGATATGTTAAGAAGAAGAGACATCAAGAAATAAAAACACAACGATATAATAAATATTCAGGTGAATAAGACACATGTAAACCAATTAAATTCATTAACATAATGAAATATAATGATTTTTTTTTATAGATTTTAATTGCCACTAGATATGGATTATTCAAAATTTGGTCTTAAAAAAATAATATATCTATGACATTATATAAAGGTCAAAATATATTATCACCATGTATGATAATTCAAGGAATGCTAGCAAGAAAGAACTGATATTTAGTTGGCATCATCGGTCAATTTCTTAAAGATAAAATATTTCAAAGGATTTATCTATTTTTAATACTAGAACCAATTGGACTTTCGATAATCACTATTAGCCCATTAAGACTTTATTCAATATCAAAGCATCAATAATTTATTCACATCATTGAATCCCAAATAAGATTTTTTCTCAATTAGAAGGACCGTGACTTACAAGATCATAAGAAGTGATTTGCATCATAAATTACATATTGATTGATGAAATGGGCCTCAATATAAAAGAAAAAAAAAAAGATGCTATAGAACATAGAATCTTGTCTTCATCAAGAATCTTTAGAGAAAAAAAATTCCTCATCCAACATAGTGTTCTAGCCTACATTATCTTGGTCTTACTTCTCTTGGAAAGTTGGGGTCGAGAAAGGATGAGCTAGGGAGAGTGTAATCCCATAGGGATGCATGCAATTGTATGCAAACCACCAACTAACTTGTTCAAAGTATTTTGTAGATGTATCTATGATTTTAGTTAAATTTTTGGATGGTTGCATCCATTGACTGATAATCCAACATATAATAGTAATGTTTAATACTACTAACTATGCATATTAATACAACCAAATCATTTAATAAAAACTAATTTGTTTGCTTATTTTGTAGGTGTATCTATGATTTTGGTTAAACATTTTTTGATGGTTGTGTGCACTTGAGTGTTAATCCACCTTAAAATAGTAACAAACATGTTGTATATTGTGGGAAGAGTTTGAAATAGTTGTTACATTCGATAAGATACTTAGGCAAAAAGGAGAAATCATTGACACATGAATATTTTTATAATTTCTCACAAATCTACAAGATGAAAATTTGGTTAAGTATGGTAAACAAAAAGATGAAAAAACCAATGTTTGTATTGACACATGAATTCAAAATACTATCCATATATCTAGCACAAATGGTAATATGCACAAACATATCAAAGCCAAATTCTATTAATTAAAATACCATATTATATATAGCATTGCAAAAAATAGGTAGTGTAAACACATTGGTGGTAACTAAAAATCATGAAATTCATGTTGATTTATTGATAACAAAGGATTATATATATATATATATATATATATATATATATATATATATATATATATATATAATTTTNTATATATATATATATATATATATATATAGAATTTTAATATAAAGTTAATATATTTATTTCATAATTATTTTAAAAATTGTGTATCATTATATTTAAAAATTATATATTAAATTAAAAAAGATGTTATTGTAAGCTATGCCTCTCTACTTAAATATAGACCTTTTTTCATTATAAATTAATTAAAAATTCAAAAAAATTAAAAGAAACTAGACCAAAGGTTCAAGCTAAAATTTCACTTTCTTTCTTCAGAAAAAAAAAATAAAAAAAAATATCGATGATTAAGGAAAAGACTAAAACAATGACAATTAGAAACTAACACAAGTTTTTCCATTTTATACCACTGTCAATTCTTGTTTTAATTTTTTTTTTTTGATGAATAGTTCCTTTTCTATTAATTTGAACTGAAAAGACTTTAATAACCACCTATTAAAGTCAAGCTACAAGTTCCGATGAATTTGATTTTTGTATATTTTGAATATCCCTATCATATAAATAAACATTCTATTAAATGCCTAATTTTTAATATTTTGTTTAGAAAAATCTCAAATTAAAATAGACTAAACCACTTTGTAATCAGACAAATCTCTCTAATATTCTTCCTAAAGTCTCATTCAGTACGACGATGGTGTCCAATTCCCATTTACATAAGAATGGAACTCTGAGTGAAAAAGTCGCATTGACCAAAACATACACATTGACTTCAAAGTAAATGTAAGTCTTATTCAGGCATTCTCACGTCATGATAGAAAAATTCAAAATAAAATCAGAAGTGACATTCGAAGAAAATGGAGAAAAACTTTAGTTAGTCTACAATTGTCATTCCCACAAATGCTACATCGAAAAATAGTGGTTTGAAAATTTCACTACTTTCCCACTCCCTCTCTATACGACAATAAAGAATTCTCATATTTTTAGCTGCAACAAATACATTTTACCCAAACAGAGTGTCGTAAAAGTTATTGTAAAGACCGTCTATTCATAAGTAGGAGATATTTTTCCACAGCAAGTCAAATTGTGATATTGCTATCAAGATTCAACTGTGTAGTTTTTGAGTCAAACTCATTGACCCATAATTCATGAGTAGTGGTTCACATGAACCCATCTCTCATGAGAATGAATGGAACACTTAGCACTCATTGGATCTAGGTGATGCTCACAGAGGTGAAGCACCGGGACTTCCCGGGAGGTCACCCATCCCAGTACTACTCTAGCTCGAGTTTGACTCAAAAACTACACAGTTGAATCTTGATAGCAATATCACAATTTGACTTGCTGTGGAAAAATATCTCCTACTTATCAATTGATGAGCTTAAGGGGCTTTCTAATGAATGGTTCA
>MU224422.1:9033470-9051168 GCA_018584345.1 Thuja plicata
AAGGTTTTAAGTTTTGAAAGTCTTTCTATTTTCCGTAACTAATTTACAAAGTAAAATAAAACTAGAACCATAATATAATTTAAATTGTAATCCAATTTTAAAAGAACAAATTTCAAACATTAAACATAATATATGAATTGAACATTAAATATTAAACTAGTTCTAAGAGAGAGAGAGAGAGAGAGGGACAGAGAGAGAGAGAGAGAGAGAGAGAGAGAGAGAGAGAGAGAGATTATTATTTATTTTCTGGACATAGGGTTTGCAATTTTGTTTTCAGTTATATGTCTAGGTTTACATTTTTGTTTTCTACCCAGGGTTTCTTATTTCAGTTGTGTTTAGGTTTTCTACCTAAGGTTTTAAGTTTTGAAAGTCTTTCTATTTTCCGTAACTAATTTACAAAGTAAAATAAAACTAAACATAATATAATTTAAACTGTAATCTGGAATTAAAAGAACAAATTTCAAACATTAAACATAATATACGTATTGAACATTAAATATTAAACTAGTTCTAAGAGAGAGAGTTTATTGAACGTACCTATAGTAGTAAAAATGGCAGCAAGGAGGTCGGTGGTAGCTCTCAAAAACTATAAACATTAAACAAAATATACAATTTTAAACATTAAACTAATTAAAAACAATAATAAAAAATGTTTTTAATAAAAAAATAATAAAAAATGATAATACGTACCTGTAATAGGAAAAATGGCAGCAAGGGGGTCGGTGGTAGCTCTAAAAAATGGGTACCCGTTCAGATAAAAATGTGATCCCATTTTGCAAATTGTAAAAATGAATTGCAAAATGGTTTAAAACAAATTTTAAATACTTTTACAAAACGGGCACCTGTTTTTTAAAAAATGAGCACCTGTTTCATAAAAACGGGTGCCCATTTTGCTACGGGTACCCGAACCAAAACGGGTGCCCATTTTTTAAAATGGGCACCCATTTTATATTCACGGCTCGGGCACCCGAACCATAACGGGCACCCGTTGTTTAAAAAATGGGTGCCCGTTTCTGTTTGCCAATTTTTTTTGGCCGCGGACTTCTGCGGAATTGGCACTCAACTTTGTGCTTGCACCCAGGTGTAGATTTGGAATAAAATATTTCTCTAAAGAATCCCTCTCACCTAGGACTCCAAATGTCAGTTATCAATAGATCAAGGGCCGACTACAGAATAGTGAAGCAAAAAAGTAAAGGGAGGAAATCCCTGGCTACATTAAGATCAGAAGATGGAGAGGACTTGGATCAAGCAAAAAACACTGAATATCTTGAAGCTGGGAAGGGAAAGTTCCTTCCCAAGTCTCAATGAAGGTTCTCTCTTGGAATGTTAGGGGCCTTAATGCTCCTAATAAGCAGTGCCAAGTCAAATATTGCATTTTGATGGATAAACCATCTATAGTACTTATCCAAGAAACAAAATCGAATACAAAATCATTATGCATCTTCTCCAAATCCCTTGGAGACTAGTTGGTGGAGGGATTTCATACAATTGGATCATCTGGAGGCATTCTCATTATGTGGAACCCAAGACTTTTTCAAGGTCACTATTTCAAAGAAGAAAGCAAATTGGATTAGTGGTGAGGCTAGATGCTTATAGTCAAATCTTTAGTTTAATATAATAAATGTGTATGGCCCCAACTTAAGAAAGGGTAAATAGGAAGTATGGGAAGATTTAAGCACACATTTTTCTAAATTAGAAAATGAGAACACTTTCATGGGGGAGATTTAATGCAATTGCTCACCCTTCAGAAAAACTGGGAGGTTCATAAAGGGAATCTCAATCCCAATGAGATTTTAAAGAATGGCTCCAAGTGGAGACTTTGATGGAAATTGAACTTGAGAATGGGAAATTTACATGGAATAACAAAAGAATGGGTACTAGGAATATAGAAGAAAATCTTGATAGGTTCTTCTTCAAAGGGGATTTCTCCCTTTTCCCCTTTGATCTCAAAGCAACCATTTCCCCAACCTCTGGTTTTCTCCTCCAAAGTAGAGATAGAACAAAAAATCAAAGACCTAAATGAAATCATTATGCAAGTAGGTATGGATAAGGAGAGATTCAACTAGGAAAGAGACCTTTTAAGAGAATATGAAGATATTCTTGCAAAGGAAGAAATTTTTTGAAAGCAAAAATCTAGAGAGTTGGTTAGAAGCAAGGGACAAAAATACAAAATTCTTTCACAACACAAAACATCATCAAAATGCTAATAGGATTCATCAAATTACTAAGGAGGATGGTACTCTTACTCACGATCAAAAAGAAATCCAAAAGGAAATAGTCAGCTTCTACAAAAAACTACTAAATCATTCTGAAGTGTCTCACTTTGCAGCTTAGAAAGATCTCCTAAAGGATATTCCAAAGCTCATTTTTTATTCTAATAACTTTACACTTCTTGCCAAATTTACTGAGAAGGAAATTAAGGAAACGGTGTCACAAATGGCTCTTGACAAAGCTCCTAGTCCTGATGTCTTCCCTTTGAGCTTCTTCCTACATTGTTGGTCCATATTGGGAAGGAACTCACGAAGGCATTGGAGGCTGGAAGGTCTTCAGGTAGATTTCTAACTGAAATTAATAACACATTCATATCTCTTATCCCAAAGAAAGAAATGCTTCTTGTATGGATGAATTTAAGCCAATTGCTTTATAAAATACTGTATACAAAATTCTATCTAAAGCTTTGGCTTGTAGATTAAAACTTGTGTTAAGAAAGATCATTGGGGAAGAGCAAACATGATTTGTACCAGGAAGGTCAATACTAGATTGCATAATTATTGCCCAAGAGGCCATCCATTCAATCCAATGTAATAAACACCGTAGTATGATAGTAAAATTGGATATTAAGAAGGCATATGATAAAGTTGATTGGAGGGTTTTAGCAAAATGTATACAAAAATTTGGCTTTTAAAGAGCTTGGATAAACCTCATATATTATTGCATATCTACTCCAAAATTCTCCATCTTGATCAATGGGTCTCCGATGGGTTTTTTTGAAGGAACTAATGGAATTCAGCAGGGTGACCCCCTTTCTCCCTTTCTTTTCGTTATCATGGCAGAAGCATTAGGGCGCAGATTTATCAGTCTCCAAGATCAAGGTTTAATTCAAGGGATGGAAATCACCTCTTTGGTTGAAGCTGTCACTCACCAACAATTCGTTGATGACTTAATTCTATTTGGAAAAGGTAACAAAATAGAGGCATACCACATGAAAGATATCCTGGATAAATATTCATTGGCGTCGAGACAAGAGGCCAATAAAGAGAAGTCAAAGATATACTTTCTTAACACAAGGAAAAAAGTTTAGCAGGACATCCAAAAGGTCTTAAAGTTTAAAATTGGATCCTTTCCTTGCCAATACCTTGGCATACCAATAGATAAAACATTAAGATCAGACTCTGCATGGAAACCTATTGGAGAAAGACTAGATAGGAAGATGGATGCTTGGAAATCTAAATGGCTATCTTGGGCTGGGAGAGTGGTATTGATAAAAGCTACTTTAGAAACTATTCCTATTTATCTTCTTTCATGCCTATCTCTACCTGTGGGGTGTTACATGAATATAGTTAAAAATTTGAGAAAATTATTTTGGCAAGGCACAGACACTAACAGGAAAGTTTCTCTTATTTCTTGGGAAAATATTTGCAAACCAGTAGAGGCATAATCAGGCTCTTGGAGAAAAATTATTTTGGAAAATTCTAAAAGAAAGGAATCTTAAATGGGTTAGAATTCTTAGAGGCAAATAATTTCATCATCTAGATGATGCAAATGTGATCAAAGCATCCAAATTTCCTAGAGGTTCCAGAATCTGGAACTTCATCTACAAATCAAGAGGAGTTATAGAAGAAAACATTTCTTGGAACATTAAAGATGGGTCTTCTGCCAAATTTTGGGATGACTCTTGGGGTGGAGACCCCTGCATTAACCAAAGGTTAGGCCAGAATAATATCAGTAGAATTTATACAGAGGAATGGGGCCCGCTGGTGAAAGGATACATTGATCTAGACTCTCAAAATTTTGTGACTGGTTCTTGGTAGTGGAAGAAATTTGAACTTCCTAATATTGACCCTCAGGAACTTAATGCTTTGAAATAGATTATCAAAGATAGATCCTTTCTTATCCAAAAGGGGAAGGATGAATTAATTTGGAATGGCTCAAAATCAGGGTCCTATAAGGTGAAGGATGGATATAAGATTCTCTCTGCTACTCCTTCTCAACAACAACCTCAAGTATAGAGATAGTTGTGCTGGAACAAAATTTGTCTTCCTAAAGCAGGGATTTTTTTTGGGCAGCAATACACGAAAGAAAACTGACAGCCAATTGGTTTTAAAAAATGGGATTTCATGGTCCCTCCAGATGTGTGTTATGCCATAGTGATGAAGAGGACATAGATCATCTGATGTTAACATGCCCCTTTACAATGGAATGCTAGAGATGGTTATGTGCTAAAATAGGATGGTCCTCTGCTCTCCCCAATGATATTTTATTTCTTTTTGCTTCATGGCCTTAGCTCTATAAGGAAAGCTTATGTGGTAACTCATGGATTATATCTCCATCCATTCTAATTTGGGAGCTTTGGAAAGAGAGGAACAAAAGGATCTTTCAAGACATCTCAATGGAATATATCTCTATTTAGAGCCGGATTGAGGCATCTATTATGGAAGTAATGAATGCCAGGATCCAATTACATAGTGCTCAACACAAATCCTATAAGTGTTGGGATGACCTTATGGTTAAGAATTGGTTTGGGTTAAAACTTCCTTTAACAATTGGGAAAGGTGTCAAAGCTACTACTAGCCTTAGAGATAATTGTAAATGGAATCTCCCTTCTTTTGTATGGAGAAAATTGAACTTTGATGGTGCCTCAAAAGGCAATCTGGGGCCTTCTGGAGCTCATTGCATTATTCATAATGATGAGGGTAAAGTAATGGAAAAATTGGCAATCCCACTGGAATGTGGCACAAGCAACATGGCAGAATTCAAAGCATTACTCCTTGGTCTGTCACTGGTATTCAAATTAAGGATTCAAAAAGTGGAAATGGAAGGAGATTCATTGATCACTATTAATGTAGTTAGAACTAGAATGACTCAAAATTGGAAACTATGAGCAACTTTGGAGGTCATTTTAAATTTAATTAAAAATTTTGAATCTTCAACGGTCAATCATATTTACTAGGAAGGGAATGGTCTGGCTGATGAGCTGGCTAACATAGCTGCTTCGAGGGAATGCATTAAATACATTTGCTAACCCATTATGACACCCTACAGGAATTCATTTGAGCTTTGGGTTACCGTTTAGTGGCACAACAAAGGATAGAGTATCTTGTCATCCTTAAAATCACAATTTAGCCATGGTAATAGCCTAAGTGTTCGTTGGTGGTGAATAGATAGCTCCTGACATCTCCATATGGGAAATTGAGATCTGGATTAATGGCATACGTTTTCTCTCCATCTCAATCTGTTGCGTGAATTGAAAGGTTTCTTAAATGCACATCTTGTCTTTCTGGCGGGAATGGTACTGAGGTACCTTCTCACGCAACCCCTTGCGTAAGATAGGATAGATTAAGTGGTAGCATTGGGTATCGATATTTATTAGATTTATGCGGCAACAAGTCATTCATTACTGAAGGTAGATCACAGGTACAGTGTGGTTGATCCTTCTCCAATTTTTATTTTTATGATTGATAGCACAATTATTAATATTATAAGCAAGACAAAGGACTTCTTTATCTAGATAGTTGGTTGCATTTCAGTTTCCCCCTCCACTCATTTGCAACACTGCTATACACATCATTATGGAGACTCCTATCAAATTTGATGTGGTTGTAGACCAGGTTGCTTTTGATACTCCTGTCTCTTTCAACCATCTTTCAGATGTAGACATCTACCATCATCCTCTGGTTTTCCATGCAGATTTCTTGCAAGCATTCTAGTGGCAGGGGCTCCCAAAATCCTAGCAGAAGATATGTGCGATAGGTTGTTCTATTGCAAATTTATTATGGATTTACACAATGTTGTTCTTAATATAAATGCAGACCTGACTACACCTTTTCCTTGGGATCGAGCCACATCCATGATGGTAGGTCAGCCTTTCCCTGAGTTTGCCATAGGTGCTTGTAGGAAATTTTATGCTAGGCCTTCTCGCCATCTCTTCATCCTCTGGGGATGGAAGTGGGAGGAACAACAAGTGTGCCTTAGGATGATGAGAAGAGAGCTAAATTTTCTTTCCAAATTTCTGGGTATAGAGGATGGACGGTTTTCTCCACATGGGGATGACTTAGATGAAAATCTCCGTTGGGTACACCAATTCAAGTATGATGAGAAATTGGATGGATTGGGTAGCCCAATTTCTTCTGATACAGATATCAGAGGTGAATAAATGGAAGAAGACTCAGATGAAGAAGAGGATTCAGAGAAAGAGACTATGGATGATCTCGAAGATGATGTGGGAATGGAGTCAACTGCATTGGATGAATCTGAGCTTGAGGAGGCCTGTTCGAAGGAATTCTCTACGAATGGCAGTGGGGACTCACAACTGCCTGCGAGTTCCAAATCGAACTCCGCTCCCAGTACTGAAAATGACACCACCTCTCCCTCTGACTGAACTTTCAGAGATAAGTTAATTTTGGGCTAGATAATATCCAAATTTTTTGGTGTTTATTATCATCTTTCGATATGCTTAAGATTAACTTGGGGAGAGCCTTTGTGCTCTGGTTTTTGGGTTCACAATCTTCTTAGTAGGATTGGGTTATGAACTAGGATACAATTATCTTTTATGTTTTATTTTTTCCTGCTTTCATGCTTTCTTAATATTAATACAAATACTTGACTTTAGCCCCTTATTGATAAAAAAAAAATTAAAAAAATTAAAATAAACAAGATGATGGTGTCTAAATAAAAAAATTACTCAAAGTAAACAAAGTTGCATTCACCAAACTCGGCATGTTGACTTCACAGTAAACAAAAGTCACATTCAAGGTTTTCAAGCTAAAAATATCTAAATGGAACCAGAAGTGTCTTGAATAAAAAGGCAAAAAAAATATTAGTTATTGTTATAAACAAAAGTCCCGTGCTGTTACTCCCATGGATGCTTCATTGTCAACCATTAGTTTGACAATTTCACACTACTTTCCCACAACAATTCTACTCTTTTGTTTACTAGGACCTCAATTGAAGAAGAACATGATACAACAATGGAGGGCAGTTTGTGTGGCCACGTAGGATTTCAACTCTATCTATTCCAATGCAAAAAATTTCTAATACGTTTTCAGCATTTACCATCTTTATTTCTTTCATTTTATTCAATTTTAGATAAATCAGTCTCAACTATTCTACACACCCATTTAATGTTTCCATTGAAGCAATGACCATAAATTTTGATATTATTGTTTTTGCATTGTTGGGGAGATATTGCAGCAGAGCATATTCTGAGAATATATCAGTTGAGAGTCTGAGTGATGTTTGTGACTGGTATTTCACAACACATCAGGAGGATGCAGCCTTTGATTCTAAGCTTATTATCATAGATTGTGTTAAAAGAATGAGAAGTTCTCCTGGGTTTGGAGAGTGTACGAACATAAGCCACAATAGCAAATGCAAAATATAGTTGAGAAAAATGTGTGCTGGCATTAATGAACAGGTACCCAAAGAGTTGAAAAAGAAGAGGAATCCTAAGGTTATATGCAGTACCGAAAGAAGAATTGAGAAGAAATACAAGCTTCTAGTTGAATTTGTCTGTTGATTGCAATGGTTTATGTTTTACGCAAGCTAATTTTGAAAAAGTTGAGCTTAATCTATACATACTTTCTGAATAGAGATTGGTGAATGTTATTGTCTAAGCCATCTATTCAGTTTTGTATTATAAACATAGGAGGCTTACTTTAAAATTATCTCTTATGTTAGATGATAATAATGTACGAAATTCTCAGTTTACTCTCAATAGAGGATAAAATCCATCATTATTTTGTCTTTCTCAGTGAATAATGGGCCAGAGATTGTAACTACAAAAGGATAAGCCTACTTCATAGAGGGCCTCATAAAATCCTCCTCCATTTAAATTTCAAATTTTCTATGATTGCTTGTGAGTTTTTTCTGATCAATATTTCGATCACACTTTCTAATCCACTAGCAGAATGGTTTACGAATAAAAATGATTGGACAGTATGTAGAATGCATAAAACACCTTAATACTAATATATATTAAACACTGCCACATATAACATAGAGGGAGAATAAGAAAAAAATATACTATATTTTGAGATTTCTTTCCATTCTATGCTCTTATAAATAAGAGTTGCCTCTAAAGCGTCAAACATACAGTCGAATCCATAGCTTTGAATGAAAAGTGAAACACGGTGCATTGATTAAACCCAATTTGGAGCGCTCTTCTTTCCATTTACATTTAGAATAATTTATGAGTTGTCTTCGATGATGATCCTAGTTGAACTCAAATTCTGAAAATGATATTAAAATTTCTTTCTAAAAAGTAACTTCTTTGTGTTAAAATTCATTGCAATCAACAGATAATCTCATTAAGAACTTTATATTTACTCATAACTCTACTTCTTTGGTGTCAGATATTTCTGCTTCTTTGGCTTCAGCTATTGCTGCTTGAATTTTCTTTTTGTTTGAACAGAGCCTGTGCGTATGTCCAAGTTTATCACATTTGTAGTACTGTACTTTAGAGAAGTCTTTGGTATTGTGATTTTTGCTATAGTTTCCCTTCTTTTGTTTGAACTTCTTTTTTTTGCCTTTGAAATTTGAATGAGTATGTAGATCTTGGATCTCTCCTCCTTTGTATGGCCCGATCCCTCTTGATATTAATCAGGATTCCTCAAGTGCAGTCGTCCTTTAGTCCAGTTATACATTTAATGAAGGATTCCTATGAGATAGGTAATCCTCTAAGAGCTATTAATGTTAATTCCATTTCATCAATATTGCTTCCAATAGTAGATAGTTGATCTTTTAATTCAAAAATCCTTAGGAAGTAAGATGTGATGGTTTCCCCTTTGTTCATCTTTAAATTCAGGGTTTGTTGTTTGAGAGTAAGTAATCTACTTGTATTAATTATCTCATATGTCTCTTGAATGGTTTTGAATACTTCATAATGAGTCTTTAGTCGCGCTATGGAGGGAAGAATATGGTCTTTAATAGCATCAATTATTATTTTATTTTCTTTGTTGTTGTGCCTTTTCGAAGTTGATTTGTTAGGTTCATCTTCAGGCATCTTTATATCCTCCTCCACATAGGAATCTAACTCGAGTTCTTGGATTAATGTTAAGATTTGTATCCTCCATGAGAAAAATTTCATAGTGCCTTCAAGTTTGTCCTGTACTTTAATGTCGTTGGCCATTATTTTCCTCTTATATAAATAACCAATCTGAAATAATTTAGAATTTTTGCTCATATCGATTCTTCTCTAAAGAGGCTATGATACCATGTTAGTGTTAGTAATAACTGAGGGGGGGGGGGGGGGGGAATANGGGGGGTGAATAAGTGGCCTCAAAAAAATTATCCTTATTCTAACCACCAATCAAATAAACCTCAGATTATTATGTCCCTACAAGATGCATGCCATGAAATACTTATAATGATTAACTGTCTATCGGTTTTCTTTGTCTGTGCTTATTCTCCTTGATTACCGATAAGAAGTATAACTATGTATCAAAATATAGTAAATATGCAGAGTATACTGATAAATCCAGAAAAGCATATGTGAAATGTAAAATAGTAAAGTAATAAACCATACACACATAACACATGGACTTTAACATGGAAACCTTGTTAAGGGAAAAAACCACTAGGACCGGTACCCCAAATTTTTACTTTTCTAAAGTGAGCCCTGTTAAGAGCCAACCCTGTTAAAGGTTACAAACACATTGTTAGGTGTGACCTTGTTAGAGGATTTTACACATAGAGGTTGTCACTTAGTATCGGGCATCTAATGCTGTCATCCTTGAATTAGCCTCTCTCTTAGATCGTCAATAGGCATCGGGCATATCCAATGCTACTTTCATGAATCAAACATTTTGGCACTCCTTAGGATGTACCTCAATATATAGAAGACTATTAAGTCCTGCTCTGTTAAGAGACTTGATGCTTCAATGGTTAAATTGAAACAAAATGACCTGTTTCTAATGCAACTTGAATTGCAGATTTTCAGATCTATTTAAGTACATTACCTCTTTGATCAATGTATCAGTTCAATTCTTTTGTGCTGCATAATTTCAGCTTTGTGATGCTGTGCTCGCTGTTCATCGGCGTCTACAGAATTCCTTATCTCTCCTTCAACTTGATTGATCAGTACTACATGAATTTGTTCTTCATCAGTTTCTCTTCAACATCACCTTTCCATTCACTCCCCTTCCCTTTTAATTTGATACAAAAATGAATTAAGCTCAAGTCTCTTATATAGACATAATATTCATTGATTCTTGATTCTTGACTCTTGGCATGAAAAACAATCCAGCCAATCTAATTTAAAGAATAACTCTTGATTTCTATCGTATTTATCTTCATGCCAACTGTACAAATCTTCTTTAAATCAATCACTTAACTCTAGTCAAATAAAACAAAGAAAAAAACCAGTTAAGTCTATCTTTAGGTCTTGCCAGCTAGATATTTTGTCATTTTCTAAACTCTCTGTTCCATCGGTCAACTCTTCAGTTACAACTGTCAGTTCCGTCGGTGTGACTTTAGTTAGTTTTGGGATCTTCGTCCGTTAGGAAACTCTATTTTTAGTTCATCGGGCATCCTTTGGTTTGCTTCATCGGGAAACACTATCTTCTGCTCATCGGGTATCACTGTGACTTTTCTTCTTTTCCTTTACCAATGGTGTGGACTCCATCGCTGTTATCTATCACTTAGTGAATACTTGACTTTTATGCATTGCTGAAGGAATAACCTTTGTTCCATTGATTCTATGAAGTTTTTGGCATTTTTTACATGACCGTATAGATGATATCAAGTCGCCATCAATGACAATACAAACCATTAACTAATTTAATGCCTTGCATTATCTTCAACTTAACATTGTCAAACATTTAATCAGTTACATGTCATCAATCTCTCCCTTTGGCATTGATGGCAACACAATTTTATTATCATACTATATTATTTCTAATACAATATGAAATACAATTGTTGAAATTCATCAAACTATCAAACAGTTTGTTTTGATAACTGGTAAAAATGTCTGACCACTGGTAAGCTCTGTTTTAGCTTAGATTTGATTCTTGCAGCTCTCTGTGTTTTTTTTTCTGATGTGTTGTGTCCTTTCCTTGTGTCAATATCTCTCCTTTGATCGTTCTTCACATTTGATGTCTTTCTCTCTTGTCAGCAACTCTTCTTTTGGATTAACTCCTTCATACAAATTCTCTCCCTATGGATATGATCTCTCCCTATTGGAGTAATCTGATAATGGATAATTTTTCTTCTTTTTCTAAAGACTGTGATAATATGGATACTTTCTCTCCCTTTGACAACAATGCCAAACAAATATCTTACAGATATCTGACATTAATGTCAAGTGATCTCTTCTTTCCATCCATAATATATTCCTTGAATTTCCCTTATCCATCAGCAATACAACAATATTATCTGGTGCTGAGTTCTAATATATACCTATCTATATGTAGATGTAGCTTTGCAGTTCTTCTCTTTACTTGCATCAACATGAATGATATTCTGATAATAAGTAGGTTGATGCAACCTTCAGTCTTTTACTAACTGGTAGATAAGGGTTTGACCCCTAGTCTCTTTCTTAGGTACTCAAATGTATCCTTGGGCAGTGGCTTGGTGAAGATATCGGCCAATTGTTCTTTTGATTTCACATACTAAAGTATCACCTCTTTTTCTTGAACTTGTTCTCTCAAGTAATGATACTTGATGGAAATGTGTTTAGTCTTTGCATGCATGACTGGATTCTTGGAAATTTTTATTGCACTGGTGTTATCACAATAGATAGTCACTAGTTCTAAGATCTTCATATGCATACCTTCCAGCAACTGTTTGATCCATGCAATATTTGAGCAATTTGCAATAGCAACAACATATTCTACTTCTACAGTAGACTATGAGATGCATCCTTGCTTCTTGCTAATCCATGTGACAAGTCTGTCACCCATAAAGAATGCTCCTCCAGTTGTTCTCTTCCGGTCATCAAGATTTCTAGCCCAATCAGCATCGGTAAACACCTTTATTTCAAATTTTCCTTCTCTTCTATACCATAAGCCAAATTCCTCAGTATTCTTCAAATATCTTAGAATTCTTTTTACAACAGTCATATGTGATTCCCTGGGGTTAGCAAAAAATATAGCAACAATTCCCATTGCATGTGCAATATCTGGTCTAGGGTGTACAACATACATGAGTTTTCCAATCATTGATCTATACAAAGTTTGATCTACCTTTGTTGTCTTATCCTCCTTTGTCAACTTACATCCGGTAGCCATCGGTGTTCCAACTGGTTTGGATTCTTCCATTTTGAGTATTTTCATGACCTCTTTGATGTACTTGGACTATGTAATGAAAATACCTTCTCCTTGTTGCATAATCTAGAGACCAAGAAAGAACTTGATCTCACCAAACATAGACATCTCGAGCTGTGTTCTCATTTTATTAGAAAATGTTTTGCATAGCATATCATTGCCTCCAAATATGATGTCATCAACAAATATTTCAGCAATGAGGGTGATAGCATCAATATCCTCTTTTAAATAAAGATTACTATTTTCACTAGTCCTTACAAATCCAATACTTATTAGATAGGAATGAAGTCATTCGTACCAGGTTCTTGGAGCTTGTTTCAATCCATACAAGGCTTTATGAAGTCTACATACCATGTCCTTCTTGTCTGGATCAACAAACCCTTCTGGTTGCTCAATGTATACCTCTTCTTCAAGTATTCCATTTAGGAATGCTGACTTGAAATCCATTTGGTATACCTTGAATCCTTTGAATGCAGCATAAGAAAGTAATATTATTACTCCTTCCAGCCTAGCAACAGGTGCAAAAGTCTCTCCATAGTCTATACCTTCCTCTTGTGCATACCCTTTTCATACTAGTCTTGCTTTGTTCCTTGTGACTTCTCCATTCTTGTTCAGCTTATTCCTGAATATCTATTTTGTACTAATGGCATTCTTGTCATCTGGTCTTGGCACAAGTGACCATGTTTTTTTCTTCTCAATCTGCTCATTCTCATCATTCATAGCACTTATCCATTCCTCACTATCTAGTGCAGCATTGACATATTTTGGCTCAAACTCACAAATTAAACAGTTTGAGTTTAAAGACTTTCTTCTTATTCTTGTACCAAATTTCTTATCTCCTATGATCTGGACCTCTGGATGGTTCCTCCTTACATATCTTGCAAGTATAGGTATAGTTCTTTGTTTATCAGCTTGATCATTATTTTGATTTTTATTCTGTTCTTCATCACCTTGCACATTATTTTGATCATTATCCTGACTGTCGGTAATTGCAGCCTAATGATCGGGAGTAATAATTTGTAGCTCAGGGGCTCTCTATTGTTGGTAGGGTAGAGTGTTAGGTTCTTTTTTGTAAGTAAACTTATTGTAGTCATCTAGTTCTTTAGTGCTTTCCTATTCATTCTTCTCTACAAATTCATCTATCTTTACATTTGCACTTTCAATAATTTTGTTAGAGGCTTTGTTTAGACATTTGTAAGCCTTTCCCTTGGTAGAATACCCTAGAAAAATTCCTTCATCACTTTTGGAGTCAAGTTTTCCATTTCTATCATCTTTTAAGATATAACATTGACTACCAAATTTTTTGAAATAACTCACATTGGGTGTGTATCCATACCATAGCTCATAAGGTGTCTTCTTGGTGTCTTTTTGCAATTGTACTCCATTCAATGTGCAAACAATAGTACTAACATCTTCCCTCTAGAATAATTGGGTGATGCCTTTCTCTATAATCAGTGTTCTTGCTCAATCAACTATTGATATGTTCCTTCTCTCAACAATCCCATTTTGCTGTGGTGTTCTTGGTGCAGAAACCTATCTTTTTATACCATGCTCATTACAAAATTTAGTGAATATATCTGATATAAACTCACCTCCTCTATCTGATCTCAAAAAATTTAGATCCTTACCAATTTGTTTTTCTACCAAATCCTTATACCATTTAAACATCTTAAATGCTTCTGATTTATCTTTTAGAAACATAATTGTCATCATTCTAGAGTAATCATCAACAAAGAGAATAAAATATCTATCTCTATAATAACTCTTTTTCCTCATGGGTCCACATAAATTAGTATGGAATAAATCTAGAATTGCATCAGATGTATGAGTTTTTTTTTTGAAACTAGACTTTGTCATTTTACCTTTTTGACAGTTTTTACACATGATGTTGTCGGGCTTGGTCATTGTCGGTAAGCCTCTGACATTTCTCTTTTTTCTAATTTTTATCATGTTGTCAAAATTCACATGACACAGTCTTTTGTGCCACAACCATATGTCTTCGCTTGTAGAAATCAAACAAGTGGAGTTAGTATCATTCAGATAGAATAAGTTACCTTTTGTCTTTTCACTGGTACCAATAAGATTTTGAGTTTTGTTGAAGATATTTGCCTTATTATTTTCAAATACTACTTTGTGACTTGAATTATTCAATTGAGAAACACTCAATAGATTATAATTCAATCCATTTACCCAATAAGCATTCTTAGACTTTATCTGGTTATTCAACATTATTGTTCCTCTACCTTCAACTGGACAAGGTGTATCATTTCCCTTGTAGTATTCAAAAGTCTCAAAATTTTGCTTATCACCGGTCATATGATGAGTGCAGGCACTATCTATGATGCAAACATCATTTTTCCTAATTTTAGATATGAGAGCTATTTCTACATACCTTTCTTCATCATCATCTGTATCATCCTTTACAGCTACAAACACCATCTCGATGTCTTCATCAGATTCAGTGTCAGTATCATCATCCTTGCATTTAGCTAGGTAGCTGACCTTCTTTCCTTTATCCTTATAGTCTTGGGTATCTCTTCTTTCTTATTGTTGGTAGCTTCTGTAATCACCTCTATCGGACTTCTTCTCAAAAGATTTGTCATTACTTCTATCATCTTTTCTTCTGTTAGTACATCTTGCAGCAAAGTGTCCAATCTCTTTGCAATTTAAAAAAATAAGTGGTAATTTACCTTTGTATTTACCTTTGCCTCTCTGAATTCTTCTAGCCATAAGTGCTTCAATTTCATCAAGATCATCTTCATCACTTTCACTATCACTATCTTTTCTCATATTTTTTTTGTGATTTGATTTACTTATTCTCATAGAAGTTTTAGATGCAGACTATATATTTGGTAAGACACTATTATCAAAGTTATTCATCTCAAATGAAATTAGTCTTTCAATTAAACTATCTAGAGTAACATTGCTATTTGCCACTTCTCTCATTTCTTGAATGGAAGATACTTTAATAGCATAAGTAGGCTATAAGTTTATTAGAATTTTACTTACCAGTGTACCTTCTTCTAGTTCACCTCCAACTCCTTGGATAGCATTGACTACCTCTTTAATTATCGTGCTGTACTGAGTGATGTTTTCTCCTGCTTTCATTTTGAGATCATCAAACTTTCCTTTAAGGCTTTCTGCCTTGGCTCTCAAAACATTTTTGTCACCACCATGTACAAGCTTCAATTTGTCCCACATCCACTTTGCAGTTTTGCATTCTTTGACATCTTCAAATTTAGCATCAGAGAGTGAGGAAGCAAGCTCTATCATCATGACATTATGTTCATGCTTCTCTCTCATTTGTTCAACTGTTGGTGCTCCTGTGGGCAACACATATTAAGTTTCAAGGAATTGAGTAACATCATTACCAATACCTGATAAGTGGAGTCTTATCCTGCTTTTCCATGAAGCAAAATTATCTTTGTTCAACTTGGGCACATCTTGTCTGTTCATCTTGTGATCTTTGACTTAGGTCTTGAATCCTTCCTTCTAAGCACACAAGCTCTGATACCAATTGTTAGTAATAACTGAGAGGGGGGGTGAATCAATGGCCTCAAAAAACTAATCCTTATTCTAACCACCAATCAAATAAACCTCAGATTATTATGTCCCTACAAGATGCATGCCATGAAATACTTATAATTATTTTACTATCTATCAGTTTTCCTTGTTTGTCCTTATTCTCCTTGATTACTGATAAGCAGTATAACTATTTACTAAAATACAGTAAATATGCAGAGTATACCGATAAATCCAAAAATGCCTGTGAAATGTAAAACAGTAAAGTAATAAACCATACACACATAACACATGGATTTTAACGTGGAAACCCTGTTAAGGGGAAAAACCACTGGGACCGGTACCCCAAATTTTCACTCTTCTGAAGTGAGCCCTGTTAAGAGCCAACCCTATTAAAGCTTACAAACACACTGTTAGGTGTGACCTTGTTAGAGTATTTTACACATATAAGTTGTCACTTAGTATTGGGCATCTAATGTTGCCATCCTTGAATCAGCATCTCTCTTAGATCGTCAATAGGCATCAGGAATATCCAATTCTACTTTCATGAATCAACCTTTTTGGCAATCCTTGGGATGTACCTCAATATATAGAAGACTGTTTAGTCTTGCTTTATTAAGAGACTTAATGCTTCAATGGTTAAACTGAAACAAAATGACCTGTTTCTAATGCAACTTGAATTGCATATTTTCAGATCAATGTATCAATTCAATTCTTTTGTGCTCCATATTTTGAGCTCTTTGATGTTGTGCTCACTGTTCGTCGATGTCTATAGAATTCCTTAGCTCTCCTTCAGCTTGATTGATCAATACTGCATGAAGTTGTTCTTCATCAGTTTCTCTTCAGCATCCTCTTTCAATTCACTCCGCTTCCCTTTTCATGTGATACGGAAATGAATTAAGCTTGACTCTTATATAGACATAATATTCATTGATTCTTGATTCTTGATTCTTGATTCTTTATTCTTGGCGTGAAAAACAATCTAGCCAATCTGATTTAAAGCATAACTCCTGATTTGTCTCATATTTAGCTTCATGCCAACTATACAAATCTTCTTTAAATCAATCACTTAACTCTGGTTGAATAAAACAAAGAAAACAACCAGTTAAGTATATCTTTAGCTCTTGCCAGCTAGATATTTTTTCATTTTCTGAACTCTCTGTTCCCTCAGTCAACTCTTCATTTAGTCGTCAGTTACAACTATCAGTTCTGTTGGTGTGACTTTAGTTAGCTTTGGGATCTCCGTCCGTCAAGCAACTCTATTTTTAGTTCGTCAGGCATCCTGTGGTTTGCTTCATTGGGCAACATTGTCTTCTACTCGTCAGGTATCATTGTGACTTTTCTTCTTTGCCTTTACCGATGGTGTGCACTCCATTGGTGTTATCTGTCACTTAGTGAATACTTGACTTTTATGCATTGCTGAAGGCATAAACTTTGTTCCATTGATTCTCTGAAGTCTTTGGCATTTTGTACATGACCATATAGATGATATCAAGTTGACTTCAATGACAATACAAACCATTCACTAATTTAATGCCTTGCATTATCTTCAACTTAACATTGTCAAACATTTAATCAATTACACGTCATCAGTTAGGAATAGAGATCTTGTTTAAAGAGAATATAGTATTGTTTATTGTGTTGACAAGATATTATCTTGAGTGTGTGTATATATACATATATATACATATATA
>MU224422.1:9051355-9110251 GCA_018584345.1 Thuja plicata
ATGATTGATATATTACCGCATCACATATGTTTATATATACATAATATAACAGTCATGAAAATGTAGAGACATGACTGTACGTAGCATGAGCCACGTAGGGTCATGTCTTACATACCCTTTTGTAACTATTGTTTAATAATATAAGTCATGTTTATATATTACACACCGATTCACATATATATAATTGTAACAACATTGTGTTACGCATAGCTATCATACGATAGTTATCGTAAGACACACACACACGTTACAATAATTATCATATGATAGTTATAGTAACACATATACCATTTGTGAATAGTATCGACTATGTCGATTACAATGGTTACAGACAACTATCAATAGTTATCGTAATGTATTACAATATGGAATCCAATCCAACATGTTAAATATATATTGAATGTAATCGACTAAAGTCGATTCAGTCTAATATATTGAATGTGATCAATATAACTCATTCAAATATATATATATATATATATAAACATTAATTATATGTATGTATATCAATAAATCAATCAGACCGAAACTATATTTTAACAGGCCTAGCATCATCATCACCAACTAGATACTTAGCCTCTGCTAGCTACTTAATTAGAGATCTCAAATTTGTAATATGATTAGACATTGTGATTTCATCTTCCATTTTGAACCAAACCAATTGAAACTTTAATGAAAAATTTGCATTAACTTTTTTTCCTCAAAACAATTTATTCAAATTATCCCAAACTTCCTTAGACAAATAATCTAAATCTATGTGAATTTTGAATCGGGAAGAGAAAGACTAATAATATCCTTTGATTTATCATCTCTAATGATCTATCGAACAACTTACTCGTATCTGTGACTCTGTCGGTCATTCTTATTTTCCACGTACTATTCCCCATAATTTTTTTTTAAAAGGCAAAAATGGCAATGCCATTAGAAGATATATTAAAAATTAAAACTGCTTCAAGGGCTCATAAGGGAAAGAAGCAGAAAGAAAACCCTTAATCATTGCCCATTACATACATTTTATACAAAGACATCGAGAAGAAGAAATAGAGGGGACCTAAGGAGGGCATGTTTGTTGTAGACGGATTACATAAAAGCCCAGACAAAATTCTAGAATCTCAAAGTAGGAGACCATGGGCGCAACAGACTCAAAATTTTGTAGAGAGCCACTATGAGGGCCCTTAACCTTTATAGTCTGTCTTGGAAACATCATCTATAGATTGCCCAAGCTTGTCCAAAATTTTTAGGGTACAGATTTGTGGACCTTTAAACCTGTTGTTGCCGCTTTCCTAGCCACTGCCCGCTTCTGCCTTGAGAGTTTTTTGATGAAGCTGGAGAGAGCACCGATGGACTCGACACTGAAATACCATATTCAACATATGAAATGATAGTAGAAAACCTTTCAAAAAGAAATAATGCATTAGCCACCATACCATTTGGGAGGATATCCATTATTTGAATCACTTCTTTACACATCTGCAGCTAGTCTCGCCCTTCCAGTGCCTGTTTGAGTATATCATACAATTTTTCACACTCTTTTTTATCTTCCAACTGTTGAGGAGGAAAAAGGCCCCCAACCCCTGCTTTAGAGCCATGTAGATTATACTTTTGTAATGCGATATGGATTTCCTCAGTCGATACATATTCAGGACGAAAAACTTTGCTTGCCATATCTAAAAGTAAGGTGTACTCAGGAAGCATGTCATACCAGTTAGATAAGAATACTGAGATGACCTGGGAATGGTACATGTGTCGTGGCACATCTGGCAGCAGTATCCCATCACCTATGATGCCTTTTATGGCATCTAGTATTTTATTTGGCAGGGGCTTGAACATCACTTGCATCTGTCTTTCCACATATGGCCCTGCGATGGGGTGTTCCCAATTCTTGACTTTCAGACAGATTCGTAGATTCTGCTCATGGTATCCCATTGTAATCACTGCGAGAGCCTGGTTAAGTTTATATAAGTAGAGGAGCAATTAAAGTGGAGGAATTAGGTGATTAAATATCTCTTTTCTTCTTTAGTTTGTGTGATGCCTATCACGTGGGTCTGTCTTGTTCATCAATTCCATTTAAGTCCCACGTGTTTCAGATTTTGGGAATATTTAGCTCTCTTGTGAATTTGGGTGTATTCTAATGTAGATTAGCAGTTCATCAATTCCATTTAATCCCCACGTGTTTCATTTTTTGAGGATATTTGGCTCTTTGTGGTTTTGAATATACTCTAGCATAGATTAGAAGATCAAATAGGTTTAGATGGTGCCAACTCACCTATAGTCCATGCAATTTGGCTTTGCAATTTAAGCTTCCCACCATGGCTTGGCAGTGCATTAAAGGCCCAAGTTTGTGTATTGATGATCTCTTGTGGTTGACATCGTGAGAGCATATGAGCCTCATGTCCCAAAAAATCCGTTTGGTACCCTGTCCTGATTTCATATCCATCAAAGAATGATATGTCGTATTTGACACATGCGGCATGAGTTACATTTCCTAAAACCCCTATATACTTGAGACCATCGGTTAACCAGAGTGAGAAAACTTACTTCACTTCCTCCTTAAATAGTTTTGGGACTTCATTTACCTGTACTTGGACATAGTCTGATTCCCAATCTGCCACACTCTCATCCACACCCAGATTTGCTAACCAGTCTGTGAGTTTATTGCCCTCCCTGTAGCAATGTGAGATTCTGTATGAGGAGAATATGGGAAGGAGATTTTTTACTTCCTTAAGCACATATTGAAGTTCCCAGTTAACTGATGCTTTCATGGATATGTATGAGATACTGATAAGTGAATCCCCCTCAATGTGCAGATTTGAAATCCCCATTCGTAAAGCTAGTCTGACTCCACAAAGAACAGCTCTAGCTTCTGCTAGATTATTAGTGCCCTCTGGTAAGTTGCAATGTGCAGCTACAATGATGGATTTGTCTGACCTCCTCAGGATAAAGCCCGCACCTGATTTCCCAGGATTGCCTTTGCATGCACCAGGGTGATACCACAATAGTGGGTTACACTTTTTTGGAGGAAGAAATTCTTCACAAAATCCATGAGGTGGGAAATTTAGTCAGTTACTTTCGATAGAAAGTACTAGATTATTTCGATCAAAAAATTCTTATTTTCGATTGAAACTACCTTTTTTGTCTAGTTTTGATCGAAACTAACTTAGTTTCTATCGAAACTAGGCTAGTTTCAATTGAAACTAACCAGTGAAGAATTTGGTGGGTTTCAACCCATGCCAACATTAAACTAAGAAAGTACTTTTTATAGAAAGTACTTTCTATCAAAACTAATTAGTTTCGATCGAAAGTACTTTCTATCGAAAGTCTCTGAATAGAGGCCATTTCCAAAGGCTAACAAAAATCTGCAGTTTTCATGGCTTCAGGGCTCAAGCACGGGGCTCAAATGGAAGAATACGGAGGTTTCCTTTTGCATCGCACAAGTACTCTGAATGAGCTTTCTAACGAATATATATTTGACAATTTTTGAATTAATTAGGTCTATGTTTATTGGCGTGCATAGAATGTAGGTTTTTTATCGAATATAAACCTCCATGTTTGACGTTCAATGAAAAATAGTAGAAAAGATATAAAAAAATTTGAAAAATAAAAGTGCCCTCCAGCTTTGAGTCTTCTTTCTATCAAAAAAAAAATTGAATTTCGATAAATACACAACAAGTTATCTGCTACGCAATCAAAGTATGTCAAAATTATGGTTGACTCTACTTCAAACGTTCATATAATATGCAATAATCATGATAATGTTGTCAAACCAATTGCATGCCCTCTGTATGGATGTTACAAAACTAAATTTGAAAGAAGCGCATTGATATCTATTTTAGAAAAAAAGTTATGATGTATGAAGTCATTGTACCTTATTAAAAATAACATTTTCAGCAACATAGCAGTTTTAGTGGGCGAAAAAAAACCCATTAAAATCAATTCAAAAAAAAATTAAAAAAATATATTTAGAATCTAGACAAAAAATCTTAAAAGACTCTAGTTTACTTCATCTTCTGATTTAAAATAGTTTAACGACAATATGCATCCGAATGTGAAAGTTTTTCTCAAAATGTAGACTTCAATGTCCGTTTAGGCAAAAAAGTGTAACCCACTATTGTGGTATCACCCACCATCGAAGTTTAGTTTAACTAGTTTACCTTCTGGGCGTCTCCATTTATAATCTCTTCTAATCTTTTGTTTGGGCATTCTTCTTATGAGGACTCCGTGGAATGGAATGTGGATCTGTTTCCATTTATTCATAATTCCATTATCAAAAGATTAGAATGTGGATGAGAGTTTCTTAGTTTTTTCCACATGAGCATTCACCATTTCAGAGATACTCTTTTCAACCATGGTATATACCTGATCCACTAGAGAAGTTTGGTGTCTAAAGATTCTTTTTTTTCTTTCCCACCATATGCTCCAAATTACTGCCACTAGAGTTACTCGCCAAATACTGGAGAAAAAAGCCTCTTGGTGGAGAAGGGGCCATTGGAGTAGCATAAACTTCAGAGATTTGTGGAGGGGGCCCTGCCACCCGAGTTTGTTTAAGCTCCATTTCCATACATTTTGGGCAAAGTCACAGCCAACCAAGAGATGGTCTGTGTCTTCTTCTACGATACCACATAATGGGCATGGGAAGGAGTCCATGATTCCCACTCTCTTTAATCTTGAGCTTGTTAATATCCTGTCCTGTATGGCGACTCATGTAAATAACCCAATTTTGGGTAGGATTGCATTATGCCATGCAAATTTGTGAATGGGGAGGTTTAGGTTTGGCATATTTACCAATGAGTTGCACCCCTCTTTAACGATGTACTTGTCTGAGTTACTCTTTGTCCATATCAGCCGGTCATTGTCCCCACTGATGGATAGGAATATGTTCCTTAAAATATTAAGAAGCTCTGATTTTTCATTAGGAGGAATCGGGAGGTGGGAGAAATCCTTCCATTTGTACTTTCCATCTTGTAGGGTGAAGTAGTCCTCAACCTTGACTCCCCAATTTCGTTCAAGCACTATTCTGGTGGTTTGAAGGTGTTGAGAGGAAGAAATTTTTTGGTATCCGTTCCAAGATTCTACCCAGAACAATGCCTGCAAGCCCAAATTAATTTGCCATGACAGGTGTGGGAGGATAATGTTTCTGCTGGTGCTAATAAAATTCCACATAACAGAACCTGTGGGAGGATTGGTAATTGTAAAGATTCTCTCCATAGCATCCGTGTCGAGGTATTTTACCCTAATGAGTTGACTCCAGAGGCTCTCAGGTCTATCATAAATTTTCCAGGATAGTTTAACTCCTAGGCTGAGGTTCCTCTCATGGATTTTATGAAAACCCAGGCCCCCATTGGATTTTGGTTTGCAAAAGTTTTTCCAGGAAACCAAGGGGATCTTAGCTTTATTGTCAATGTTCCCTTTCCAAATGAAATCTTTTAAGCATTTTGAAATTTTCTTCATCACCCCCGGGGGGGCAAGGATGGAAAACATAATGTAATTTGGTATTGAGCTTAGAACTGATTTTACTAGGAGGATTCTTCCTGCAAGAGATAACCATCTAGCTTTCCACGAAGTGATCCTTTCCCTAATGCTTGTTACCACTCCATCCCAGAAGGCTGATTTTTCTTTGCCCTGGAAGAAAGGAATGCCCAGGTATTTACAAGGGGTTTTAGCTACCGAGAAACCTAAGGTTCACTGAATGATTTTGGCAGCTTTGGGGTTGATGTTGAAGAGGAAAATTTTTGATTTTGTTTCATTTAGTTTTTTGCCTGAGGCCTCACAGTATTCTGCCAGAGTATCTTTAATAACTATAGCCTCTTTAACACAACCTTTTCCAAAGAGTAATTAATCATCTGCAAATAGGGTATGTGAAATGGAGAGATGTGAATGCCTGATGTTGATACCCTCCCACAAACCTAAAGATTTTTTTATGGGCAATGAGCCTACTGAGACCCTTTGCTAAGATGATGAATAGGAATCGGGAGATAGAGTCCCCTTGTCTCACCCCTTGTGAAGAGGAGAAGTACCCACATGGGCTCCCATTAATCATTACTGAGAATTTGGCTCCTGATATGCAAGCCTGAATCCATTTAATCCATTTAATGTGAAAGCCCATTTTGGTCATGATTGCAGCCAAAAATTTCCAGTCTAGTTTGTCATAGGCTTTAGTCATATCTAGCTTAAGGATCATGGTAGGCAAGCTTTCTTCTTGAATAGTGTGCAACACTTCATGCATAGTGAAGGCCCCTTCTACTCTGTCTTTCCCCGGGAAAAAACCACCTTGCTACTCTGAGATGATTTCAGGGATTAATTTTCCCAAGCGAGAGGCCATAGATTTGGAGATAATTTTATAAATCGTGTTATAGAGTGCTATAGGCCAAAAATATGCAAATGTTTGTGGGTGTTGACACTTGCGGATGAGTGTGATTATTGTGTTGTTGAACTATTTTAGCATACATGAGTTTTTTCTAGATTCTTCCGCTGCTTTCATAATGTCTGAACCCATAAAATCCCAGCAATTTTGGAAGAAGAAAGGAGTGAGGCCATCCGGGCACGGAGCTTTATCTACATCCATAGAAAATACGGTGGATCTGATTTCTTCTAATGTAAAGGGTGCAAGCAAAGCCTTGTTATCCAAGGGAGAAACCAATGTTGGGATGTAATTGATGATTGGAGGGGTTGGCTGATTCTAATAATCTTGTGCTTCCACTGTAAGAAGGTTGGAGAAATATCTAACCGCTTCCATTTGGATATCTCTGTTCTGATTCAAGATATGACCATTGGAATCCTTGATTTGAAAAATCATATTTCTATGTCTTTTTACTTTTGCTGACATATGGAAAAAGGTTGTATTTTTGTCTCCATCCCGGAGCCACAGTTCCCTTGATCTCTGCCTCCAGTAGATTTCTTCTCTACTCAGCACCTCTTCTAACTTAATGGTAGTCCTTCTTTGTTCCTCATAGACTTTAGTCGACTTACCCTTGCTGAGGATAGTGTCCTTAATGTCTTCTAGATTCCTTTGAAGTTCAACTTTTTGTTTAAATATGTTCCCAAAGGAGGTTTTATTCCATTGTTTGATGTTTTGTTTCATGAAGATAAGCTTTTTTGAAAACTTAAACATGGTCGCGCCAGTAATGCGTGGGTCATAAAACCACCACTTTTGTAGTAACATGAGGAAGTGTGGGTACCTAAACCACATTTTTTCCATTTTGAAGTATGGCCGAGGTCTATTATTTGAGATAGCTAATTGGATTTTTGCTGTGATAGCAAAGTGGTCTGACCCTATTAGAGATAGGATCGATGATTGACATACCCCATGATCTTCCAACCAGTGGGAGTTTAGTAAGAACCTGTCCAATCTAGATCCCACAAAGTGAATTCCTTTTATTTTGTTGGACCAAGTGATACACCCATTTGAGGGTACGCAGTCAACTAGCTGGTTACTGTCAATGAAAACCCTGAATTCATCAATGACTTTTGGAGATGGGTTTGCTCCCCCCATTTTGTCTTTCTTTCCCAGGGTTGTGTTGAAATCCCCTCCAAGGATAACTTTCTTATCATCCAGGCCTAGCAAAAGCTGAGACAGGAGTGACCAAAGCCTTGTTTTCCCTAGGACTGAAATAGGGGCATATACATTTATGATTATGAAAGAGAGAGAGACTATTGAAACTTCAGCCACCATCCAGTTTACATTTTGAGATATCATGTTGATTTGGCATTTGGCTTTATTCCAAAGGAGTGCTAGCCCCCCTGAAGATCCAATTGCAGCTGACAGAGAAAAATCCAATTTTTCCATGAAGAGAATAGTTTATTCCCTGCCTCATTTGATAGTTTAGTCTCCTGAAGTAGAGTCAGGTCTGCTCCTCCCACTCTAATTTGGTCTTTTGCAAGGAGTGCTTTGTTAGGGGCATTGATCCCTCTAACATTCCACAAAAGTATCCTCATATTTTATTCAGAGGGCAACTCGCCCTCCTACTGACTGCTAATTGCTTAGATATCAAATATGAAGCCTCTACCTTGCATTTCCTTGGGGTCCGCTGGAAGCTGATGGTTAGTTGGGTGCCCATAGCAATTTCCTCTTGAGTTTTTCTCACCCTAGTGGGTCTACCCCTCGGTCTCTTATAAGAGACTACTTTTTCTGCCTTTGATGAATCTAGCTCAGTTTGGAAGATTGCACAGTGATCAAATTTAACAATTTGGCCATCTCCTACAGGTTCGTTGGTCTCTAATGCATACAGGGGGTGATCAACCCCAATTGGCTCTGCTGGAGACTGGACATAGTCTGGGGATAGACCATCTACTTTATTTTTAGAAATTTACAGTATTAGGGAGTCTATCATCAGGTCCATATCCAAATTGGCTATATTGTCATCCAGAACCAGGTTAGTTCATTGAAAAGTTTCCCCTGACAGGTGAGGAGGTGCAGGCTCAGAGATCAATGGTGCTAGGGCCCAACTGCTATACCCAGGTTTGAAAATCACCTGCTCTTTAATGATCCCAGGAAGGTGGCCAAAAAGTTGGGTTTGGGGAAGGTCGCCCAGGTCAACCAAAATGTCTCTGTCCTTAGAGTCAAGCACCTTTGATGGACGGGTTATGGGAAGGGGTTTGCTGGATTTGGTATGGTCCAAAGAAAGGAAATGCTTAACAAACTATTCCCCATAATTATTCATTAATTGCATTTGAATTTCCATTCTTCATGTGTGGAAATTGAATCCAAAATACTTAAATAGTAGAATCTCCATTATCCAAACTAAAAACATTCTTATCCCTCCAAAATATCATTCACTTAAAACAACACCATGAATAAGCTATATGATCAAATAAGCAAAATCGGGAAAACTAGAATACAACTTTTTATATGACACCATCTCATAAAAATTAATATACAATGTGAATGCTTCATATATTTAAATTGTGGCAGGCTTAGTCAACTTTAAGATTTCCCTAGGCCAAAGTGAAAACTCTAAAACTCTTGTTTGCTAATAATACCAAGAATAAAAATATGCAAATTAATTTCATTTGATAAACTGGAATGGTGAATGTTTCATACCTCTAATAGGGTGAATGTTCAGGTGAGGCAAGCCATAGTCTCTAAATTATGTGAGAGTTGAAAACTGATCAATAACTTGACTTTGTATGATAGTGTATGTGTATGCAAACAATTACAATACATCAAGAATTCTTCCATTTTAGCCATATTATATTATCTTCTCTTTATTTCATTTTTTTTAGACAATATAACATTCTATTATCTATAATAAATATAATTAATACAAGACGAAGCACACCTCTTTGATATAAGTATGAATCTTGAAATTTTGTTCCATGTGAAGGAAACAATGGGTTGCATTTAAAATAAATGATTATAAGAAACTATGGAATACAAGAATATTTAAAATGCTATAGATAATATTATATGTATTTTCATGTTTTCTTTCAAAACTGTACTGAAGAAATTAAACTAATATTTTTCTCTATACATGGAAAATTGTATTTTGTTTGATTTCAATGTTCCCATTCATTGCTTGGGTTCCAAGTTCCATTATCATCAAGATATTTCATGTCTGTCTTTCCCACTAAGGAATTTAAATTTGAACGTATACCTCATCTGTTGCCTAGATTTGTGTTCCCCTTATCATTGATTTCTCACTTTCACTTTACTTCATTTTAGAAGCAGTTCTCCGAAGAGTGTGTTTGCATCACTTTTTCATTATGTTCTTTCATGTCATTAAATTTAAATGACAACTAAGTAATTTAATATGGAAATCAACGTCATCTCTTGCCAAAATTTGTGTTCCCCTTATCATTTGGTTCTTGTATTCACTTTACTTTATTTTAGAAATAGTCTTCCTAGGAGTTTGTTTGCATTTTTTTTATATTATGTGCTTTCATGTCATTGAGTTTCACAATATTCTCATTGAAAAAATTTAATTTCTACCATTTTGTTAAGATAAGTTGGACACATGTCAATTTAGTAGCATAAATGCAAATTTGTTTCAACTAAATATTTGAATAGTAGAATGTATTATGCTCAAAGAAGTTATTTTTGACATGTGAAAAGAGTTCAATGTCATCTATGTTTATTTTATAGTTCAATTACCACTACAACATACAAAATCCTTAGAATCTATTATGCTCAAAGAATACATTTCCATCATGTGAATAGAGCTCAAGCCTATATTTGCTTATTTCTTCCTCTAATTCCTGTACCATTGTACGAAGAAATTTTGCTTCTTGTCATGGAATGCAAGTTGAGATGAAGAGTCATTTTATGTCCTTGGATTTAATAAAATGTTGTGGAACTTGATAAAAACTTGTCACTCTATTAGGAAAACAACCACCTCTCCTAATGTTATAGATGAAAAAACACAATTACGTCTTAGTAAGTTAATTTTGTTTGGTAAATATAGTTATTCTTCACAGAGCACCCTTCTCCAATAGTTATTCAAATATAGTTCTTTCATTTTAAGACATTATTTCATATTTTAAAAAAATTTGATAAAATACATGGCTTCTCTATTGACCCAATGCTACATTTAAATATAGAAGGCATTCATTAAATTTAAATCAACATTAACATTGTATTTCCATTGGAATCTTGGTATAGAATTGTCAAATTGTTAACCAAAAGAAATAGACTACTAAAAGCATGGATGGAATAATAGTTTGAAGATGAATCATCAATCTAAGTCTAGATTGTATTTTGAAATTGTAAAAAGACACAAAAGAATACTATTCTATACACAACATATTAGAAACTGAAGCAATGTACTTTTATTCTCATATAAATTTGCACTCCTTAACATATTAACTTATAATTTTCTATCAATATAGCCCCTCTAGCCCCTTGTCGTATATAAATGCAAGTTACTTTTAACCTTACCATTACCTTATTTTAAAATATATTATAACTTAGAGGAATGTTCAGTTAAATTTCTAATTTCTTAACTTTATTTTAATAAAATTTCGAAGTCAAACTAAGCTAAACCCTTCTGCGTAAAGAGACAAATCTCCGTAATATTCTTTCTAAAGTTACCCACAATCCCATTCAATACGACATACGACAGTCGCGCTATCCAAAACATACGCGTTGACGTCAAAGAAAACAAAACTCATTCAAGCGTTCCATAGAAATCATGATAGAAAAATATCAGAATCAAATCAGAAGTGACATCCATAGAAAATCACGATAGAAAAAAATCAGAATCAAATCCGAAGTGACATCCATAGAAAATGAAAGAAAAGCTTTAGTCAATACATGAGAAGGCTCGAGTCGTTACTCCCACTGATGCTTCATTGAAAAAACTACAACTTGACATTTGCACACTACCTTCCCACCCGTTCAATACGTCAAACAAGAATTTTGCTGCAATATTACAATTATTGCAATCTCAATTGAAGAAGAGGAAGAAGAAACAACAATGGAGTACAGTCTATGTGGCGACGTGGCCTTTCAACTCTATTTAATCCAACAGTAAATTAACATTTATTTTTTTTATCGATAAAGGGCCGAGGCCGAGAGATTTATATTAAAAGCTGAAAAACTAAAACACAGTAAACATCATGCCAAATAGAGTAGCTGGTTCAAAACTCAATCCTACCAAGAGGATTGTGAACACGTCCAGAGGACCTATGCTCAACGAAAATTCAAGAAACCAGAGTTTTTAAAACATAAGCTATAAAACAATATAAATATTTGCAAAAAAAACACAACATCCCTGATGGCCTTATCTCAGTCGGAAGGAAAGGAGGAGTCATTCTCTGTGGTAGGTGCAGAGTTTGATTATGGACTCTCCATTGGAATTGAAGAGCATTAGTAAATTAACATTTAGTCTCTTTATGGATGTTTCACTTGAGTCCCCTAGCAGGGAGGACTATCAAACTAATACAAACCAGGAAGAGGGTAAAATTGATAAACAAGATAATGTGGCCGATGTGGGTAAGGACATTTCTAGCCCGGATAACAGGACTGAGGACCCTAAGGCTGTTGTGGGCTCTGGCCTGGTGGGAAAAATTAAATTCCAGATAGTTAATCTGGAGAACTCGGTGGCCAAATTGAATGGGGACTTGGCTAACAGCAACAGGAGGCTGGCGGAGGTTAGTAAATTCGCTCTTAAAGTCATGCGCGCCTCCTCCACAACCCTCTGCCTACTGAATGAATAAGCCTCGGCTGGGAAGGAGTCGGTGGATGGAAACAGAGAACTCTTCAAGTTCCTCAATGAAGAGTGGGCGGACCTGCTGCTGTCGAAGCACTTATGGGATGGGAAGGGATCCAACTGAAGATGAAGTGCGGGTTGGGGTGCTGTCACACTGCAGACCCCAAGCCCTATATTTTGGCTAGTCGTTTCTATTTTAAGATTAAGACTTTACTTATGTTGAATAGCGCTACGTGGCTTCATATCTCTTTTTGACTATCTAACTCTGATACTGTTAATTTTTGGGACACTTACCGCTGTTGGTTTAGCTTTTTTGTTGTGGTTTTTGATAGAGGTAGATAGTATACTTGTTTATCTACTGCTGATGGTGCTGATTTAATATGCTGTTAAGTCTATCCTGTTAGCTGTTATCTACCTCGAGTCAGCACCCTCTTACTGCTGATAATATCAAAAACATTTAGCCTTTTTATTTGTTCCATTTTATTCAATTTTAGATAGACCAATTTCAACTAGTATGTATTCTCATTTATTGTTTCTATTTAAATAATGACTATAAATTTTGATCATATGGGCTTGGCCATTTTGTTCAGATATTGGAGGAGAGCGTATTATGAGAATGTAGCAGTTGAGAGTATCAGTGAAGTGTGTGACTGGTGCTTCACTATTCAAGATAAGAATGCAGGTTCTAATGATAAGTTTATGATCAGAGATTCTATTAAAAGGATGAGAAGTTATTCTGGGTTTGAAGAGTGTACAAAAATGACCCACAATAGCAAATGCAAGAGGAGTTTGAGAAAATCTTGTGCCGGCATCAATGGACAGATAACCAAAGAGCTGAAAAAGAAAAGGAATCCTGAACTTATATTCTGTAAAGACAGAAGAGTTGGGAAGAAATATAAGCTTCTTGATGAAATTGTCTGTTGATATCAACGGGTTACATTGTAGGGAAGCCAATTTTCCAAAAATCTTATACTAACAGATACATTTTTTTACCAAATAGAGACTGGTAAAAGTTATTGTGGTGAGCATCTATTAAGTTTTGTATTTTATGAGACTAGCCTATTCATGAACATAGGCAATTCTCTTTGAAATTACCTTTTATGTTGTTTGATGACAATACTGTCCGAATGCTCATATTACTCTGAACAATTTTTGTGAATTGTAATGGTTAATCTCAATTATTGATGTTTCCATATTTAAGCTGAAAGACTAATTACATATTTAATGTTTTTGTTTTTTAATTTTTTGTTACGATGAAAATAATAGATTGTTGTTCTTTCAATATTATGATATTTTAACAATAAATTATGGAGTGTTATCTAAAATTAGATAGTGTGGCAATCTGATATGTTTCAATTAATTTAGATTTTTTAATTGATTTAATTTTGAAAAAACATATGAATTTTCAATTAATAAAATTAAACACAATCAAATTGATTGGTAGTATTGTTTTTCTCTTTCATTTCAATGCATTATACTTTTCTTATTGGCTATGTTATGTTTTCTGAGGTTCGACAGAAGCTATCTAGTTATGTTCTAGGCTTATTTAGCTAGCTAAATACACCCAAGTGAATATGGTTAAAATTAGTCATGTATTTTTTATTTGACTTGTTTATAGAATGGTTTTGCAGTCTGACAAAATGGGTTCTAATGACGCATTGTCTAGGCATCCAATAGAGCTAGCAGACTGTACATTTGCTATATTTATTAATTAATTAAAAATGCAATGTATATTATATTCTAAATTTTTATAATTAATAAATACGATAAAATGTGCAATCTGAATGGATCATACCCTGCCAGCTGGTAGGCAACCTACAGTCTAATTCAGTCTTGTTCAGTCAGTGAGATTAACTCATGTCTGGTTGCTTGAGCAAAAATGCAGAGTTGGATCTAATTGCTCAAAAGTCATATGCGGGTGCTACCATTTCTCACCAGGCCTTAGTTTGGAATACATTTTGAGACATTTCAGTACTTTAGATTCATGATTCTATTGTCTAAAGACCTGCTTTCCGGTTGAAGAATGTGCTTATCGAGAAGATTTTACCTTTTATACCTAACATAGATTTCTTCATGTCTTGGGTTTAGAATTTTAGCCTCGTCCAAAGGCATCTTCCATATTTTGGATGGATTTCTATCTTTTCGCATTGGCATGATGGAGGAAGAGAGAAATGAAGAGAAACATAAACTATTTGATTGATTTATTTGATCACTAGAGATACATTTATAAGTGAAAATGTAGTTTTACAGCACATTGCTTATGTTAACATTCTCTCCTTACCTTGTTCTTAAAATGTAATTAGCTTGTTAAGGGACCCTACATCCAGATTTACAGGAAAAAACTTATTTGATTATATAAAAAATATATTTTTTTTAGAAGATATTAGCTTGATGAAACAAATATTGAATCAAGTGGAACTCTATCAAATTGCCTCATGATTCATGTATTGGTGTACCTCCGAGCTGAATTCTTGAGTTCTCCTTTATTTAAACTCTTAAATCATAGACATTGAATTATTGGACAACCATTCATATTGGTCTATGTATACATAGGGTTCCACGAAGTTGTCTATTGATCCTCTTAATGGTATAATTTTCAATCATAGTTCCTGAATCTTCTACGCAACAATCCACATTGAGTTCAAAATCTCTAAAAATTAAACTTCAAAACATATGAACTCTTCAAATCTTTTAGCACTAAAAACAAAAGAAATCTTATAAATCAAATATATTTCTTATGCAAAACATCATCTCAAAACAAGAAGCTAACTTGAGATGATGGAATTCCTCCATCCTCTAGTGTCACCAACCTCTACATTTAGCCCTTATTATTCCTTACAAAAGAAGTATTACAACTTTAAAAAGTCCAAAAAAAAAATCATCTAACAGATTATCTCAGAAAATTTCAATTTTAACAAAAAAAAAAACACAATATTTTCTAGAACCTATCTCACTTGCCTTGAACTCCATGCTATGCATTTGATTTCATACAAAGAAAAGATGCCCTTTTCTCACTAAATGATTAGCTTCCAACAAATAGGTCTTTAAATAGGCATCAACAAATTCATAGCCACATTCTTGATTGTATCATCAATGGGAAGAATATGAATACACTTACAGCACCTAAAACCATGTCTCCCATTTTAAAAAATCATATTTGAATGTGTGTCCTTTTTCCTTTCTAATCTCACCTACATAATAATATAGATAATATCCTTCCTCCACTTTCCCTTTTACAAAGCACATTTACCTTTCCACTTCAAAATATGTAGATTCAACTTAAATAAGGAAATCCTTATACTTCCCTTTGCATATTATTGATTTTTAGTCACTTAAAAGATGCCTAAATTAGCATGTGATGATGCATTCAAAATCGGAGACTATATATTCTCGACAAATATGCATATTATTTCATTGATCATCTCATCTTGAAGATAATTAGATGATACTATAGGATATGATATATAACAGCAAGCGCATTATTTAGGAACAGTAATAATCATCATATACCAACATAAATATAACACTATTTCTTAAAGATTGAGCTCTTTTTAGGTGCATATTACTACCATAATGGGAGAAGAAGAAGATACAACAATGGAGTGCAGTCTGTGTGGTGATGTGGCCTTTCAAATCTATTTATTCCAATGCAGAAAGTATCTAATACGTTTTCAGCATCAGTAAATTAACATTTACCCTCCTTATGGCTTTCATTTTAGTCAAATTCAGATAGAGAAGTTTCAACTAGTACACACTCATTTATTTTTTAAGAAATTACTATAAATTTTGATCTTATGGGTTTGGCTCTTTTGGTCAGAAATTGTAGCAGAGCATATTATGAGAATGTCCCGCTTGCGAGTATCAGTCAAATTTTTGACTGGTGTTTCACCATTGAAGAGGAGGATGCAAGCTCTGAGGTTAACCTTATGATGAGGGATTCTGTTAAAAGAATGAGAAGTTCTACTGGGATTGGAGAGTGCACAACCATAACCCACAATAGAAAAGGCAAGAGAAATTCGAGAAAAATGTTTTCTGGCATTAATGGACAGAAGAAGCAGAGGAATCCTGAACTTATATACAGTACAGAAAGAAGAGTTGGGAAGAAATATAAGCTTCTTGATGAAATTGTCTATTAATTGAATCTTTTACAAGTAGCGAGAGGTGAAAGTCACTGTACTGTAGACCATCTATTCAGTTATCTATTATGTGAGACTGGCTGTTCATGAACATGGGAAACTTAATATAGAATTACTCATTATCATGCTGTTTGGTGATAAAACTATGCGAATACTCAACTTACTGTAAACTCTGTTTGTGATTTACAGTGGTTAGTTTCCATTGTCAGTCAAAATTCTGAATTTGTAAATGATGTGAAAGTGAATGATTTAACATATAGTTAATTTTTTTATTTTTTCATTTTTAGTATTTGTAGGCTATTTTTTCTCTTTCAATTATCCATTATTCTAATTATAGATAATAGAATGTAATCTGAAATGTTAAAACAAAACCAATTTAATATAATTAAATAAAAAAAGACAATACATTACTTATTAAAGACTTAAAATCTCTTATCTTTAAATAATAACCTTTTTCTTAATTCACTGAATATTTCTAAATTTCCAATTGGTAAAATTAAACATATTGTTTCATTTCAATCACAAGTTATATGAAAGTAAGTAACGAAAGTGGTTAGCAATACTTTTTTCGATTCATTTGAATGCGTTATAATATTCTTATTGGCTATTATATGTTTTCTTAGGTTTACCAAAAACTACTTAATTATGGTCTATGATTACTCCATGCTTTATTTATTTAGCTAACAAATGCACGCAGAGTGAAAGAAGTTGAAATTAGTCATGTATTTGTTGCTTGGCTTTTTCGAACAATGGGACTCCACTGAAGCTTATTTATTTTTTGCTTGGCTTAACAGAACTGGGTTTTATTGCTTTGTTTTGGTCTTCAACTCAGAAGAAATGTTGAGTGTAATCTCAGCCTCGTCCAAGGGCTTCTTCCACATTTCCTTTCCAACGACTATCTCTATTGGTCCATGGGTCCTTGGCATTATCCCTTAGAAGGAGATCTTTATCCAGTGAGGCTTCCTAGATTAACAATGGAGTATTCGGAAATGGAGGTGTTAGAAAGGTATAGCTACCTCAATTAGGAAGCCCGTGGCTGAGATTTTATAGCTAAATCTAGAACGTAATTGCTGTACCCTAGACATTGTGTGAATACAAAAATTGATAACATGTTTTCATTTTCCATCACCTTAGATTTCAAATTAGATAAATGGGTTAAATAAATTATTTATTATCAAATACCATTACTCAAATCTAATAAACTCATTTCACTGTGAGTTGTATGACTAATAAAAGGGTGGACAATTTGGGGAGGAAAATGGTGTAGGTACTGCCCTTACTTCCCTAGTCTTTCAATGAGTTACCTAGAGTTAGTGGTTGCAGGGAGGTTCTCCAATCTACAGATGGGAGTCTCTTGATTGGAAATTAGTAATTAGTCTTTCATGGCAAGCTCTTATTTTGAGGCTGAGTGATTGGAGAAAGCTGGCAAGTAATTAGATTTTGTTGGTTAGGTTGTGGGAAGTTATATACCCATTATCTCTTAATTTATTCTAGCTTTAAAGAGTGAGTCAAAGGAAAGAATGTCTCCGCAAATTTCGTCAGTGGAAAAGTAGTGAGGGCTTGGAGCGCCTTGAAACAATTTAACCTTAAGCCACCTTCGACAAGCTAGCCCATCAAGTTTTATCAAAAAAATTCAGTTATGATCAGTTTTGTGTGGTACTATTTGTTTGTTCATTGGTAGAATTATATTTAATTTACTTTTTGATACATATAACTTTTTTTAATATACTTCTTTATTGTTCCTACTTTGTTTATTTTAAGAAAATTGAACACTTTTCAAAATTCTTGACTTTATTTTTAATTTAAGAAATGTGAAGAAACTTATAATAATTAATAAAATTTTATGGAGAAGAAATAGTTAGCTGTGAACCAGGAACTATATATTCTTAATCAGCTCTTCAACTCTCTGCTGGACACCTTAATTTCCCATTAGCCCATCGTTCACCTATCTAATTGGAGCCGACAAAAGACATTGGAATCTTATCCCTCCTACTTGCCCTGATGTGCAACATCACATGGTAATGAGATTAATTTTGTAGGTAAATTTGAATTTTGAAATTTTTGGGGAAAATTTGGGAATGGACAAGGAGAAGGAAATAGGTAGAATGTTCTTCCAACAATTTGTAAGAAGACTCGATATGCAGCAGCAAGTTTGTGTGCTCTAAGTTGGGCAGAAGAATATTTTGTGTAGTAGCAGTTAAGCATGGCCAGTGGGGCAGCAAATACCTCCAGATAGAAGTCAGTTAGCAGCTTTAGATGAGCAATGGAAGGAGATTTGGAAGCTTAAAATTTAGTATGATTGGGTGTAGCTCCGAATCATTGTAGATAATATGTAATATAGAAGTCAGTTAGCAGCTTTAGATGAGTAATGGAAGGAGATTTGGAAGCTCAAAATTTAGTATGATTGGGTGTAGCTCCAAATCATTGTACATAATACCAAATATAGAAGTCAGTTAGCAGCTTTAGATGAGCAATGGAAGGAGATTTGGAAACTCAAAATTTAGTATGTTTTGGTGTAGTTCCAAATCATTGTAGATAAAATGTTATAACTATTGTAATAAGTTTATTGTCTTATTGTAGATGTTTATTTCATAATTTTTTAATACAAAAAATTACTATGTTTCTTTTATTTATGTGGGTCTACTGCTGGTTGATTGGCAAACAAAGCTGACATCTGTATGTTTATTTGGATTTTATTCCTTCAAAGTGGTATCATACCATTGTGTGTTGTGCCTAATTTTGGGATTTTATTCTTTCAACTTCCTATCATAGTTAGAAGGCCCTAAGTCTTATGTGAGTTGGTAATTTATTTTTTCTGGATATTGAAGTTTCTAGTTTGTTGGAGACATGGCTAGAGAAGTAAGAGCTGGCAGCATCATTTCATGGACAGTACCATGAATGACTGTTATTATTCTTTGCAAGCACTATATGAATTACTATTGTTTTTCTTTCCAAGCACTACTCAAGTGACTTGTGTTTTAATTTTTTTGTGAATATTTATATTTTTATATAATTAATAAAAATCGACACATATATTCAACAAAATTAAATTAATTCAAAGGATGAAATTTAGTCATGATCTAATTTAAAGGAAAGTCAAATCTAGAAAATTCAAACCGATCATATTTAATAAAAAAAATTAAAAATTTCATTATAATAAATATAGAATTAAAATTAACTTATACACTAAGAAAAGATGAAAATGAACACAAACTTTATAACACTATATTTACAAAAATCCCAAAATAATTTACTTTCATTCCTTACAATTACTTTACCTTAAAAATATATAATAATTAAAACCAAAACCTAACGTAAAAAAAACCTGTAAATAAATGTTCTATTAAAATAATTAAAATAAACAAGATGATGGTGTCTAAATAACAAACTTATTCATTCTATTAAAATAATTAAAATAAACAAGATGATGGTGTCTAAATAACAAAATTATTTGTAACTCAAGAGTGCGCTCTGCAACTTCTGCAACTTTCCCGTTTGTTTGTTTTTTTTAATGCTAGCTTTGGCCTCCACTCTGTCGGGGATCCCGGGGAGCATGGAGGTCCGCTGCCCAGACCTGTTCCTCGTGCTTTCTCGCAGAGATGGTAGTGACTGCTGTGCGGTTCTGAGAGCCACGGATTCCTCCTTTTCCTCCTTTGTGGGGTCTGCTCATCCACAGTGTCTGGAAGGTGGGGATACTTGCCCCAAACATGTGGCAGAAATCAAAGAGGACCCGACGGGGGGCTGAAAACTTGCGGTGTTGGGGAAAGAGTCTCCTGACACCTCTACTCCCCCTGTTTTCTTGGTAGGCAAATTTGGCCCTGAGATTATTGTCCCAAATGGTGTGGTTGAAGGTATTTTTGCCTTGCTACAACTTGCTCTGGTGGGGAGGTTTGTCACTTTTAGACCCACCATAGATATGGTCTAGAGGTGGTATACAACCAGATGGAAGGTCAAGGAACTGTGTCTATATCGGCTATGCTAGGGGGATGTTCCTCTTTCAATTTAAGACTGCGGAGGACTACACTCTTGTCTCCATAGGAAGTTCGTGCTATCGAAAACATGCACTGCTAATGGCCAAATGGAAGCCAGGCTTCGATCTAGAGGTGGAACTGCAAAAAGCAGCTCCGGTGTGGGTCTGACTACCCGATTTACCCCTTGAATTCTGGGACGAGAAGGTTCTACGGTGGATTGGGAACTCATTTGAAAGCTATGTGGCAATAGAAATGGTCACCGCCCATAAAACTAGGTTGGCTTTTACAAGATTATATCTGAATGTGACAATGAATAACCCCCTCCCCAACTTTGTGATGCTTAAATCCAAATGGGGAAACTGGAACCAAGTCATTGTGTATGAGAATTCCACTCTACACTACAAAATGTGGTAAAAATGGGCATGTGGTAACAGAATGCAAGGTATCGACTAAGATTGATGAGCAAGACCCTCAGGGGCTTGCTTCGGTGTCCTTGAATGTGGAAGACGGTGTACGGGACTAGGCTTCTGGTTCTACGATGACCATGGAAGCCGCTCCCCCCCTTGACAAGGGTTAGTTGCCTGCTCCTGGGCTGGGGGTGAAGGGGAATGGAAATGCTAAAGAGGTAGAAAAGGCGGTAGACCTAGAGGAAGGAGAGTTGGTTGATGACCTAAAAGTGGCCCTCAACTTTCATAGAGAAAGCCCAAAAGGGGTAGAAAATAAAGAAGTCAACATTGGGAAGAAGGCACAGGTGTCCGAAAGCATTTTGACTGATAGAACTGCTGATTTGAGTAGTTTAAGGGACAGGAGGGGGGGGAAATTTCCTCCCCAATCCATATTGGGGCGGGAATGGTAATGGAAATACCAATAGTGTCCCACTCGCCTCCATCAAATAGCCTCTTGGACTGGTCAGAACCTGAAAGGAAAACCAGAAGCAAGAAGGGGGATGAAAGTGTGGATACAAAAAGAAGCAGATGTGGGGAATGAAACCAAACTGGGCCAACCATCGGCGAAAGAGGTTATTGCTAAAGAAGCAGCAAGGGCCATTGCCAATGGATGACAATTAACCCTAGAAGACTACCAAGAAAAAAAAAGATGAAGTTCCTCTCATGGAACATAAGGGGCATGAACAGCCCACAAAAATAGTTCGCTCTGAAGAAGTACATTCTTGAGTTCAAGTTTGATGTGGTTCTTATTTAGTAGGTTAAAATGAAGTATCAAAACTTTGCTCTACTGATGGACAATATTTGGCTAGGTACGGCCTTTCTGTATAGTGAAGCCGATGGGGCCTCTGGAGGTGTGGCCACTCTCTGGAACCCTTGTAAGTTATCTAAAAATGCTATGGCTTTTTCTCATAACTTCCTCGTTGTTTTGTTTACTTGGAATAATATTTCTTAGTACTTGTTGTAAAGGAAGAAAAAGGGTGTAATAGGTTTTGGTTATGTTTATGATGTGTTGATTTCCTTAACCTTACTTTACATTTAATTGAAGTTTGTATTGAAAAGTGTATTAAGAGGAAAATGAGATGTTCCACCTTTATCCTCAAATGCACAAAAGAAAGATCCAAGTTGATCAATCCAAGAGAAGGATTAATGCACAAGTGAATCAATCATTTGGAAATGAAAACAAAGAGGGAGATCTCAAATTCTGTTAATTGACAATGTAGATACGATATATGATAGTAATTGAAAAGGATGAGAGAAATTACTAACCTTGAAGAATTGTAGATCAAAGAATGCTATTTTCTGAGGCCTGTACTCTATTTCTGGAAAATCTAAAGTATGATCCAGAACCAGAACAGAGAGACGAACAAAACCTAGAACTCTTTTTCCAATCCGAAATAGCCTTTTGAAAAAGGTCGACCTTGACCCAAAAATGTCACCCCTGACCCAATAATATCGACCCTGACCTGCATAGCCTCGATAGAAAATCTATTCACAGAGCCTGAAAGAAAGCCAAAAAGGGTATCTAGATCTAGGGCTAAATCCATAGTCCTAAACCTATACCTACAAGAAAAAGAGGTTTTTTTATTATGGGGGAGGGGTTTGCCTTAGTCAAACCCCAATTTATGAATTAACCTTGAAATCAATAAAGTATAGAATGTTAGCAAGTAGTAGAATTGAATCTAAGAATGCAACTATGATATTGAATATATATGCAATTATAATTCAGATGTAGCAAGTATGTAAATATGAAATCATGGGCTCAATAGAAACCATAAACCTCCATGATTGTATCCTTGGAATCCACCTTGAAGGAATGATAAAAGAATCTTGAGGATGCAGAAAGGATCTTGAACGAGGATCACACCATCATGATGGCTAGATATAGGGTTTGAATGATGAATCTTGAATATTTGAGCCTAATCCCTTCAAAGGCTTGAAATCTTGAATCCTTGATCTTCAATGGAGAAATTGAGTGCTTGAGAGGAAGACTTGAACACCTTGAAAGCTTGGAAACATGTAGAACAATGGATGCTTGAACCTTTTGCTTGATCACCTCTTATCACCTAGTTGATGGTTGTTAGAGAAAATGAGAGGAGAAAGGCTTCCTTTTATATGAAATTAGGGCACAATATTCTAAGGAGGCCTACATAGGAGAATTCAATTCCAATTAGATCCATGCCCCTAGAAGAGGACCTATATTAAATATAATTTAGGAATCACCGCTTTGGAACCCGAAACAGCCGACTCAGAAGTGGGAAATAACTTTTTGCAAAGACCGACATCCAGAAACTGTGGGACCCTAAGATTTGAACCCTGGATCAAGGTCATGGTCAACCTTGACCTAGCTTAGTGTCATATTTGACATAGACCCAAAAGGTCAACCTAAACCCTAAGGTCAAAGGCCTCAGATCTGCAATCTAGGATGCCAAAAATTGGATGGAAAGAAGTGGAAAGAGAGGCAGAACAGGGGGAAATCCAGGTCAAAGTCAGGAACCCATACAAGGTGCTTTATATGACCCCAAACTACCTACTCAGAAGGATAACCAGTCTACCATGGAAGTGCTTCCATTTTGTGACTATACACTTGTATAATATCTATGCTCCTAACATTAGAGGTGAACGTAGTAGAATATGGGGGGAAATATATAACCTCATAGAAGATAATCATTGCACCCTAATATGTGTGTAGGGGATTTTAATATGCCCTTGTTCCCCTCTAAGAAAAGTGGGGGCACACAAGACTTCTTAGAAATTATGCAGGAGCTAGCTGATTTTATAAGACACAATGACCTTGCTGATCTGGACTTGCAGGGAATGAGATTTACTTGGTCCAACAATAGAAAAGGGAGACACGTCATACAAGCTAGATTGGATAGATGGATGTTATCAGGAGATTGGGATATTTCTCCCTTGCTTAGTCTCTCTCACCTTGCAAGAACAGTTTCTTACCACTCCCCTTTGATCCTTGATTGGGAAGAGAGGAAACATAATGGACCCCATCCATTTCATTATGAAATCATGTGGCACTCTCACAATGAGTTTGAAGAATGTATTAAGAGATGGTGGAATACCCTGGTGAAGGGAACTACTATGTTTAGAATTGCTTAAAAGTTGAAAATCATCAAAAGGGATGCCCAAAGCTAGAGTAAATCCAAGTTTGGTGACATCTTCCAATGCAAAAAAGATCTTGAGGATAAACTTACCCACCTCCAGAAGGATATGGCTATCGGGGAGGCTACCTAGGAGGAGCATTTGGAGGAGGAATAATGGAGAAACAAATGGAAACAAAACCTCAAGAGGGAGGAAATTTTCTGGAAGCAAAGGTCACGGGTTCAATGGCTGAAGGAAGGTGACCAAAACTCTGCCTTTTTCCTCAGGTCCACCTCCATTCATAAAAGGAGGAACACTATTAAATCCCTAGAAGCTAATGGGAACCTACTCTTGGAGGTTGAATATATTGGTAATCATGTTGCTGATTTCTTCAAAGGAATTTTCCGAAGACTGGCTCAGATTAGGATGGGTGTTGATTTTGACTCCCTTATGGATGTTATCCCTAAGGTTGTTACTAAGGGAGACCATGAGACCCTTTTGTCTCAGGTTTTTGAGGAGGAAGTTAAATTAGTGGTATTCTGTATGGGATCCTATAAATCCCTGGGACCAGATGGGTTTCCCCCAGCCTTCTTCCAACACTTTTGGGGAGTTTTTAAATATGACCTCACCCATGCTGCCTGCGACTTTGTTAGAACTAGCAGTATCCTGAAAAAACTCAACAAAACTTACATTGTCCTGGTACCTAAAGTGCCAGACCCAAAATGCATGAGTGACTTTTGGCCCATAAGTCTTTGTAACACTACCTACAAAATCCTATCCAAAATTATCACCAACAGGATCAAACCCCTCCTCGACAAAATTATCAATCCCAACCAGAAGGGGTTTGTCCCAGGAAGACAGATTCTTGATGCTGTTATCACCACTCATGAAATCATTCACTCCATGGAGAAAGGTAAGAATGCTGGTATGGCCTTGAAACTGGACATCTCCAAGGCTTATGACAAGGTTCTTTGGAATTTCCTGTATCAGGTGCACAGGAAATTTGGGTTTCATGAAAAATTTATCAATATTATAAAGGTGGCAGTGGAAATGGTTGACTCTGCTATGCTGGTCAATGGCACACCTTGGGGATCCTTTACTCCAGAAAAGGGATTACACCAGGGGGACCCTCTATGCCCATACCTCTTCCTTCTGGTGGAAGAAGTTCTGGCTCGAAACTTACTAAGGATGGAAAGTACTGGATCTATTGCTGGTTTTAAACTGGCCTCCACCCTTACCCCAGAAGTTCTTCAATAGTTTGTAGATGATACATTTATCTTTGGAAAAGCCTACATTAGAGAAGCTAGAGAGTGGAAACACCTCCTGAACAAATATGCTTGGCATTTGTCCAAGTGATCAATTACAACAAAAGCAAAATTTACTTCTTCAACACTGAACTGAGAATGCAGACTTTAATTGTGGATTGCCTGGGCTGTAAGGGAGCTTCACTCCTGGATACCTATCTTGGTCTCCCGCTCATGGTGAAGGAAGTTGCTGATGAATTCTGGAACTCCATTCTAGAGAAAATGCAGAAAAAGCTAGTTGGTTGGAAAGGTAAAGTTCTTAGTAATGCTTGGAAACTCCAATTACTCCCAGCTGCCCTCCAAGGTATTCTTGTTTATTTCCTGTCCCTCTTCAAAATAAATGACAAAACTACAGAGAAGCTGGAAAAAATCCAGAGAAACTTTCTTTGGTCTGGGACGAAGGAAAAGGCTAGAATGAACCTGGTCAATTGGGACACTATTTGTCAACCAAAGCTGGTTGGAGGGCTAGGTGTGAGAAAAATCAAGGACCTAAATAAATCTCTCATCTCTAAAATGGGATGGCAGCTCTTTAGAGGAACCACTATGTGGTGTAGAATTATGAAGGCCAAATACTTCTATAACAACCAATTCCCCTATGGGCAAAGTCTACCCTCTGGCTCAAAAATTTGGAATTTCATTTATAAAAGAAAAGGAAGTCTTTTCAAAGGTCTAAAATGGTTGGTCATAAATGACACCTAGATCCATTTCTAGGAAGATTGTTGGGTGGGAGAAAAACCCCTGGGATAGGAAAAGTTTGGTCTTGTCAAGGATAGATTGATCTCTCACTTTGGAGGTAAAGTCAACGATTACATCTCTCAAGGTAAGAAATGGAAAGCACTCGCTGATGCTTTTCAGGACCAGACTCAAGTCCCACCTTATATAAAAGAAATTCATAAGCTTATTGAAGGTGTCAGAATCCCTATATCCTAGACTGAAGACAAAGCCATTTGGTGCCATAACAATTCGGGGGAAATAACGGTGAAATTTGTTTATCTAACCAATTTAAAGACTGTGGTTGATGAAAAGAGCTGGAGGAAAGTCTGGATTCCCCAATTAATATCCAAGATCAATTTCTTCTAGTGGACTACCCTTCATGGTAAAATTATTACATTAGATAATCTCCAGAAAAGGGGGATACATTTAGTCAATAGATGTGCTCTATGCAAAAATATGTGGAATCTATCAACCACATTCTCATTCACTGTCCTTACGTGACTCTGGTCTGGACCAAAATTATGAGTATTATGAGACTGAATTTGGTCTTCATGGAGGACTTGGACCAATTTGTACGCAAATAGGGAAACCTCGTGAAGCACCCTCTTATCAACACCCTTTGGAGGTTGTTACCCCCACATATTTGTTGGAGCCTTTGGAAGGAAAGGAACAACCAAATTTTTAGAGGGGAGGAAAAAGATGTTGATGGGACAACATGACTGGCTATGAATTTGCTGAAGGACAACCTTTCTACCTGCTACTGGAAACCCCCCACCCTCCCCCCCAAGATTTTTGACTGTTTGGTTGCTAAGGATTCGCAACTGCCTCCCTCGTATGAGTTTGACTGCTCCAAGGTTTTGGCGAGACAGAATACCAAATGCCCCCCCCGGAGAAAAATTTCACCAAATTGACCTTTGACGGAGCTACCTCCAATGGATCTGATGCGCTTGGAGATATCTTCCATGACAAAAATGGCAAGATGATCATTTTGTATGCGATAAACCTTGGATTGGGGTCAAATAACATGGCAAAAATCTTTGCCCTCTTATGGGGCCTAAAGGTGGCAATTACCTTGGGAGTTAAAAGACTGGTCATAGAGGGGGACTCCAAAATCATTATTGAGATGGTTAAAGGAAACTTTAAATCTAGTTGGAGGCTATCTAATCTGCTGCAGGACATCTGGTCGCTACTCCCCAAATTCAAAGAGTTTAAATTATAGCACATTTTCTTGGAGGGAAAGGCGGTGGCTGACAAGCTGGCAGCCATGGGGCTTAATCAACAAGGTCTTGGATGTTGGAGAAACTTGGGCTCCCTTTCCAAGCAAACTGCCTTGCTTGTTGAAAAAGAAAATATTTAACCTATGGAGTACAAGGTCAACTTTGATTGGATGAGAGAGGCGGTGGATAGAATCACGAGGATTGGGCAAAATTCAAATTTTTAAAAAGTGATGGGAAAGGTTTTTAATCTTTTTAGAAGTCTGAAAAGATGGGCTATTAATTCCAATTTAGGAAAAAGCACAGGCTTTTCCAAATTTGAAACTAACGTGGAGAATAACACGAGGCTGAGTGTGCTTGACAAGACATGAGGTTAAGTGGTGTATTAATTATGGGAAAGGCAATCATTTCAGGATACACAAAAACTCTGCAATTACTCTAGCTAATCTTGTGACTGGTACTTGTCATTTCATTAAAAATTTGGATTTTATTCCCAACTGGTTTTTTGTCCTATGTATTTTTGACCTCTGGTTTTGTGTTGGTAGCTTCCGCAAGACTTTGGTTCTAAGAGTGTTGGGTGGAGGAGTGAATGGTGGTATGTTGATGGAGATACAGATTGAGGTTAATCCTGAGTATAGCTCTGATATGGGTGATGATATGGTGAGGGTGGAACCCCCTAGGATTAAGGCAGGTTTTCTCAAAAACCACTGTGCGGTAACCTATCTGAAGGAGGGTGGGTTTTACCCCTTCATGGAAGCTATGGGAGGATGTGATGAAATTATCTCCATGCAGCTGGTTAAAACTTGGGCTGAGCACAAAGTTACTATTAATGGTATTACCTTCGAGGTAAACGAAGAAGTTACAGCCCAGCCTACAGGGCTTTCCACAAAGGGGAAGAAGTGGAAAAAGATTACGAAGAGCCGTGATGACTTTGGCAAGGCGAGATTCTTCAAGAAAATGGAGGTTCTAGTTCCAATCCATGTAGGATTTAAATGGGAGGAGCTTCCTAGCCCATGGAATGATGTCTCCCTCATTCTCATGAAGTATATTACCCTAGAAGGTCATTTCGGCACTTGCTACAACTACCACTTTCCCCTGCTTAATCACTTTAGGTACAATGATACTATATCCTTCCCATTTTACCTTCTTCACTCTCTTGAAGCTACAATTTTGGATGTGAGAGAAAAGTTAAAAGCTGAGAAAAATTATTGCATCCTTCATCAAAGGCTTATCCTCTACCTTTATAATTTCCACCTTGCCTTGTGTCCCCCTAGAATTGTGTCTTTACAGGGTATTACCACATTGGCTCTGAAGGGCCCGATGGAGGTGATGGGCGCTTCTAACCCCTTATCTTCCTCCAAAACCCCCCAAAAAACTAAGAAGGTAAATGGGGGGTCCACGGGTGGCACCCAAATTACTATTGAGTCTGAGGAGGACGAGGAAGATAATAAGAGTAGAAGGAGGTCCCACAGAATTGCTAAAACCTGATTCAAGTAGAAAGCAGTTAGGAAACATTGCATTGAAGATGAGGAGGGAGCAAAAGAGCTAGAGAAGGAGGAGGTTAAAAAAATCAGCACCAGTGGAAACACTAAAAAGGGGAAGAAAAGAAAGATCAAGGAGAAAGAAAAAGGCAAAGACCCTCACGATCTGGATGGGGATAAGAAGAGCCATGACTCTCCCCAAGTTTCAACCAGCTTCACTATGCCCACCATGGACCTTTCAAAGAAGAAGCTATTTGAAGATAAGATTGTGTACTCACAGAACACATCCCCGTTGTCTGTGAACCCCTAGGTGATGGCGGAGGAACCCAAGGGGGAGGAAAAAGCCAAAATTGAGACCATGGAGGTTAAGGAAATGGCGACCGAGAGTATTTGGACAATGGCGAATGAAATAGCCCAAATCCAGAAGGATATTAAAACTCTTCAGGCTTCCTCCCTGGACTCGGTCTCTAAAAAAGATCTGAGGGAGGTCAAGGAGGAAATAAAAAATCTAGGTGAAAGCTTCAACAAGGTTGCTGGGTTCACTATAAAGGTTATGCACTCGACGGCTACCACTCTACAGCTTCTGCAAATGGAAAAAGGGTCTACTCAGGAGGAAGAACACAAGAACAAGAAGTTGTTCCAATTCCTTGTAGAGGATTGGCTCAAGCTGTTGCTGGACAATGGAGGTAAAAACCCCAATTAACCTTCTCCTTTTTCCATGCTTTGCTTTGTTGTTGATTTCTATTGGCTGGCCATTGAAGGCCTTGTTGTGATTCTGATGAACTTTTACATTGGGTTTAGACTTAATTCCCTTACTATTAAAAGTAATTCCTTCTTCTATGTTAATTACTTTGAAACTTACTTTCACAGACTGGTTACCAGCTTCAAGGTGAAGCTGGGGTCTGTTAGAGATTACTCTTGCTACTGGTTTAGATTTAATTCTTGTTTTACTGGTAATCATAATTCCTGCTTTAATGTTAATTACTTAGATACTTAATTTCACAGACTGGTTACTAGCTTTGAGGTGAAGCTGGGGTCTGTTAGGGAGTGCATGCTGGTTACCAGCTCCATGGTGGAGTTGGGGCCTATTAGTTTTATTTTCTAGTTTTTGATATTGAAAAATGGTATTGCGTGAGGCTGCTTTGACCCCCATGTTGTGCTGGTTTTCTGCTGGTATTCTGCACTTCTCATGCTGGCTATGACTATTCAGATCAGCCCCCTTGTCTTGGTTACTTTGTTAATAAAAAAAAAACTTATTCAAAGTAAACAAACGTTTCATTCACCAAACCATGCGTGTTGAATTCAAAGTAAACAAAAGTCACATTCAGGTTTTTCACGCTAAAAATATCAAAATAGAATCAGCAGTGACTTCCATAAAGAAAGGTAGAAAAATATTTAGTTATTGCTATAGTCAACAATGAAGGCACATGTCGTTACTCTCACAGATGCTTCATTGTCTAGTAAAAGCACAAAGTCGTATCACATTTCAGGACCACTTATCAGCACACCTAAATTTGACTATTTCTAAATAAAATTTATTTTTTCGTCAAATATATGGTCTAGCTAGATTCATTCTAGCTAAGCTAGATAAGTGGTTAAACTTTTCCAATTGGAAATGTCTATTAAATGCATGTTTTATACCAATTACCAAAGAAATAAAAATATTTCATAAAATCGATGTTTCAATAACCCCTACTATTTTTAATGATATTTCTAAAAAATATATAAAATACCCTTTTGTAGAGCTTAGAGTAAAGATTATTGTCATATAAAGTTATAATATTTTGATTAGATCTAATATATTATAATTTCAAAATACAACAAGTAGGTATTTTTAACATTCGAGAAGATGTTGCTTCAAATAAATAAAAAAATAGTAAATCATAACAAAAAAATTTAAAATTTATATTTAACACTAAAGGAGAGAGTCCTCTTCAAGAATATGTAATTTTTTTTCTAAATGGTGTAGATGTGATAGGGGAAATTTGGAGGGAGATGAAAACTATTGATTTCAGATATGTTCAACTTTGAGCAGTTATAACGGATAAAATATACATTGAAAACCAATCTTTCTTCTTTTTGCACTAGCTATACATTTTATCTATAACATATTTTGAAATCAGAGGAAAAATAGATTATTTTCATATACTTGTTTGGAGGGAACTAGGCCCCAGATTTTCAGCAATGGAAAAATAGACTTCAAAAATTAAAAAACTATGTACATTCTTGTTCAATTATTTTAAAAAAAATTATAGACATAAACTTAATCCATTTTTACACATTTCTTTAGTTTACATCATCCTCAAATTCTAAATATAAATGCAACCTTTTATGCCGTTAAAGTTGAACAATTTGCATGTTGTGGTCCTTTTCCTTTATAAAAGTGTGACACAGGTTTGTACTTTTACCCACTGTATCAAACATTAGTTTGACAATTTCACACTACTTTCCCACAATAATTCTACTCTTTTCAGGTACAATACTAGGACCTCAATTGAAGAAGAACAAGATACAGCAATGGAGTGCAGTTTGTGTGGCGACGTGGGCTTTCTACTCTATTTATTACAATGCAAAAAATGTTTAATACATTTTCAGCATCAGTAATTTAGCATTTACCATCTTTATTTCTTTCATTTTATTCAATTTTAGATAAAACAGTCTCAACTATTATACATACCCATTTAATGTTTCCATTTAAGCAATGACCATAAATTTTGATCTTATGGTTTTTGCATTGTTGGGAAGATATTGCAGTAGAGCATATTATGAGAATGTATCACTTGAGAGTTTGAGTGAAGTTTGTAACAGGTGTTTCAAAGCTCAACAGGAGGATGCAACTTCTGATGCTAAGCTTATCATCAGAGAATCTGTTAAAAGAATGAGAAGTTCTCCTTGGTTTGGAGAGTGTACAAACATAACCCACAATAGCAAATGCAAAAGAAAGTTGAGAAAAATGTGTGCTGGTATTAATGAACCCAAAGAGTAGAAAAAGCAGATGAATCCTAAACTTATATGCAGTACTGAAAGAAGAATTGTGAAGAAATATAAGCTTCTTGATGAAATTGTTTGTTGATTGCAATGGTTTATGTTTTAGTGAAGCTAATTTCTGAAAAAGCTCAACTTAATCTATACATACTTTCTAAATAGAGAGCGTTGAACGTTATTGTTTAAGCCATCTATTCAGTTTTTTATTATAAACATAGGAAGCTTACTTTGGAATTATCTCTTATGTTTGATGATAACAATGTACGCAATTCTCAGTTTACTCTCAATAGAGGATAAAATCAATCATTTTTTTTCTTTGCTAGGTGAATAATGGGCTGGAGATCGTAACTATAATGGGACAGTATGCAGAACGCATAAAAAACCTTAATACTAATATCAATTAAACACTTCTGCGTATAACATAGAGGTAGTATAAGAAAAATTTACACTGTATTTTGAGAATTCTTTCCATTCTCTGCTCCTATAAATAACAGTTTCCTCCTTTCAAGTGTCAAACATACAGTCAAATCTATAGTTTTGAATGAAAAGTGAAATACGGTGCATTGATTATACCCAATTTGGAGCGCTCTGCTTTCCAATTGCATTTAGAATAATTTATGAGTCGTCTTCGATGATGATCCTAGTTGAACTCAAATTTTGGAAATGATGTCGACATTTATGTCTGAAAAGTAACTTCTCTGTGTTAAAATTCATTGCAATCAACAGATAAGCTCATTAAGAACTTTATATTTCCTCATAACTCTTCTATCATTGTAAGCTAACCCAGATTTCTTCTACTTCCTCAGCTTTCTGGGCATTTGCCCATTAATGTTAGCACAACATTTTTTGAAATTTCTTTTCAATTTTCCACTCTAGGTAAATTTCAAGCATTCTCCAAACCCAACATAATTTGTCACTCTTTCAATAGGTACCCTCCTGATGGAGTTAATATCAAACCCAGATTCCTCTCCAATATTGTAGCACTAATAACATAAGTCACCTTTGCTAAAACATTCTCAAAATATGCTCTGCTGCAATATCTGAAGCAAAACAAGTGGGCATATGATCAATTGATGGAAGTAAAATAACTGTATTTCATGAATTATGTGAATAAAATAGAAAAAATTAAATATGATGACCTGCAGATCACGAATTCAAGAACCAATACAAAATATTAGTGAAGGAAAAATTGTTCCTTTGATTATGAGGAAGAAATATATTATACAAATTCAAAATAAAACTGAATAAAAATGAAACTTCTAACTTCCTATAACCGGATACAACTAATTACTAATGTTGAAAAACAATGTTTATTATTATCTAACATTCCCTCCTATATAATAAACATTGTAGAAAAAATTGGAAAAAAATTGTAAATATTCATTATCCTTGTTTTCCCACAGAATAAACATTGGGAAGAACACCAAGCAAATGCCAAAGTGTCTGGAAGAAAACACCAGCAAGGGGCTCCTTGCTTTGTTAAGATATCCACAATTTGTGTTGTAGTGGGACAATATACCAGTTCAACCAAGCCTTCTTGAGCCAACTCATAGATGTAGTGATGTCAAATGTCAATGTGTTTAGTCCTGCCATGAAATACTATATTTTTACTCATATGAATTGTACTTTTGTTATCACAATATAACATAGTGGAACCATCCTAAAGATGTTGTAGATCCTCGAACATTCTACGCAACCAAACAGCCTAACAAGCAGCAAATGTTGCAACTTTGTATTCAACCTCTGCAGTAGAAAGAGATATTGCAGGTTGCTTCTTGGATTTCGAGGAAATGACTGCGAAACCAAAACTAAATGCATAACCAAAATTAGACTTTTGATCATCTATGCAGTCGTTCCAATCACAGTCAGTATACCCAACCAATTTACACTCCTTAGAGTGCTAAAAGGAAAGACCAAAATGCATTGTTCCTTTAAGATATCTAAGTATCCTTTTATCCGCACCCTAATGTGTTTCCTTTGGTTCAGACATGACCATAGAAAAAAAACTTACTGCATATGAAATATCTAGTCTGGTTGTGGTCAAATAAATAAAATTCCAATTAACTATCTATAAAGAGTGGGATTTACCAAAGCAGAATCATCAAAAGTAGACAACTTAACACCAACCTCCATAGGTGTGCTTACGGGATTGCAATCCTGCATATGAAACCTTTGAAGAATATCTTAGATATACTTTTTTTGAGACAAAAAGTACCATGTGTATGTTGCCAAACTTCAAGATCAAGAAAATAATGCATCTCCCCTAAATCAGTCATTTCAAATTCTAAAACCATTGTTGGTCTCAATTCAAAAAACAAATTTTCCACATTGAGAAGAACAATAAGGACATCCTCACCAAAATGGCTGATATAAAGATTAGGATCAGAATTATTTTTTACGTAACCTTTTTGCAAAAGAAAAGAGTCAATTCTAGAGTACCATGGTCGAGGTACTTGTTTTAGACCCTATAAATCCTTCTTCAACCTATAAATAAAATTTTCTTTACATGAAACTTGAAAATCTTGAGGCTAAGAAACATAAACTTCCTCACTAATATAACCATTTAAGAAGGAACTTTTAACATCCATTTGGCAAACACTCCATCCATTTTGAGCAGCCAACAATAGAACTAATCTAACAAAATCTATCCTAGTTGCAAGAGAAAAATTTCTATATAATCAACACCTTCTTGCTGAGTGAAACCTTTTGCAACTAATCTAGTTGTGTATTTATAAATAGTCTCATTATATTGTTTTTTTCGGTTTATTCTACATAACATGAGTCATGAGAACATAATTGACTTTGTTACGAGATCTTGTGTTCATTTTATCAAAATTAGTATCTAACATAAGAGATGGAGGATGAATTTTTTCAGTTCTTCTTTTATATTTCTAATATTGCCTAGTCTCCACATTTGCGAATGAAGGTTTTGTACTATCCATCTCAATATTTTGAGCCTTTTCATCAGGAGTATATTGTTTTTTTTCATCAAAGATAACATCTCTACTTATACTGATTATCTGAGTGATAGGATTATATAATTTGTAAGCTTTATTTTTAGAACCATACCCAACAAAAATGCATGTGATACTTTTTTCATCCAACTTTTTTGTTTTTTTTCTTTAGGAATATGTGCATAAGAAACACAACGAAACACCTCAACATATGGTCTCAAACCAGACCAATCTTGTTCAGAAGTCCATCCAAGAACAACTTTTGTAGGGCTCCTATTCAAAAAAAAACCTGCAATTTTAACTTCATCTTCCAAAAAACTCTTAGCTAAGTTCTCTTCTTTCATCATGTTATGAGTGATTTCAACAATGGTTCTACTTTGTCTCTGAACAACCCCATTTTGTTGTAAAGTGTAGAAAGTGGTAAACTCCAGTGGAATCCCCTATCATTTACGAAAATGTAAAAGGATATTTGACCTATACTCTTCCCCATTATCTAATATAACGACTTTAATGAATTGACCAATTTTTTTTAAACTAATTTTTTGAACTCAACAAATATGTCAAAGATTTCAAAATTTCAACCAAATAGTAGATCCAAGTTATATAAGAAAAAATATCAATAAAGATGAGAAAGAACTTGGAATTATTTAGTGAGGGAGTTGCCATAGGACCACATAAATCAATATAAATACCTTCAAGGGGTTTTTTTTTCTCTTCTAGACATACCAATAAAAAAAGTGTTTCTATGTTGTTTTCCAAACAAACATTCTTCACTAATTTTTTGTTCATTCTTAACGAATTGCAATCCTTCCACCATGTGTTTCTTCTTAACCTAATAGTAAACCACCAAAAGTTAGATACACGTACCTCTGATGTTGTAACCGACTATCAAGCACTTTTGTAGTACTCAACGCATATTTACTTCAAGAAAAATGAATGGGAAACATACGATCACCTATCTTATGTGCTCGGGCAACCCTGCATATCTTTTTGACTTATCCTTGATTGTACATTCATTCCTTTCAAAAAGAACTTGGTTATTTTGTTCAAGCATCTAATCAACTAATAACAAATTCTTGTGTAGAGAAGGAACTAAAAAATAATCATAAATACATTTAATTTTTTGATTCTCATTCACTACTTCAATGGTTCCTATTCCTTTGGACCCATGAGAATTATTGTCACGGATCACCACTAAACTATTATCTTCTTCATCCAAATGGATAAACAAACTTTCATTGAAATTCATATGTGGGGAACAACCAAAATCAATATACCTTAATGTCTCTTCATTAGAAATTGTATTCAGACAAGAAAGAAAAAGATTTTGTTTATTTTCTGTAGTGTTATTAGCAGATTATTTATGCCAACATTACGACTCGTAATGACAAAGCTTTCTACAATGGAAACACTGGACACAAATTTTTTTTCTATGAATATCCCTGCTTCTACCTCAGAATTTATTATTTCTTCCTTGAAAACCATAACCTCTTCCTCTATCAGAGCCCCTGCCTTTAGACTTGTGAATAGACTCACCTCTATGTCCATATTTGAAATTCTTTTCATTATTAGATCTATGATTACCCAAGTTGAAAAATTATGATTTTTTCCTCTTATGTTTGACTTAGATGACAATGCTTGTTATAAATGTTTTTGACTACTTTTCAATCTTTTTTATGTTGTTAATAAAATGCCACTTAACTCGTCAATTTTCAGAGATGTTAGATCTTTTGAAATTTCACTTGTAGAAACAACATTATCAACTTTGGAAGGAAAAATTCTAAAAATTTTCTCAATCACTTGTTGATTACTTATATCATCCTATTAAATTCTCATCAGCTTTATCATCCCTTCAACTTCTGTCAAAAACTCATTAATGGATTCATTTTGACTCATTTTAATATTTTAAAAAAATTCTGCTTAGTGTTTGCAACTTAGTTGTATGAACACTCTGATATGCATTTACAAGAATACCCCATGCATCTTTAGAACTTTTAGGACCATTTATTCTATGAAGAAGCTGACTTAATGTGCCTTGAATTAGAAATAAGGCATCGTAGTCTTTTAGATCACTTTTTTTTCTTTTTTCTTTTGATAAGTCCATTCATTTATATCTTCAAGTTTTTGAAAACCATTACTGACAACATCCCACAATAATAATTTTCCCTAACTAATGTCCAACAATATTAATAAAATTCTTACTAAAAACATCCAAATCCAAAAACCTTTGCACATATTTGCTGCTCATTTTGCATATATACTTGCTTCTTTTCGTAATAAACACAAAAAATGAAATCTAACATTTTTGAAATACTTTTAAAATTAGAATCTTTCACATTTTTGACAGTAAATAGACCTCTTTCAATTTCTCCCTTTGTAGATTTGTACACTTATTTCCTTGCTGTAAATATCTCCAAACTTCCCTCTCTATTCCTCTACAAATATCTCCAGACTTCCCTCTCTATTCCTTTGTTGTGATACCAATTGAAAGTTACTGAATATTAAATAAAATGGAAGAAATTGAATATGGTGATTTGTAGATCATTAACTCAGCAGCCAATACAAACAATTCTAGAATAATTGTTCCTTTGATTATGAAGAAGCAATATATTTATACAAATTCAAAATAAAACTAAAACTTAGAACTTTATCTAACTCGACAAAATTAATTACTATAAAACAATGTTTATTATTATCTAACATCATGCCGATCAAAACCTGCAATTTGTTTCTAAATTAGAATGTACTACAAGAAAATTGTCTCCAAAAACATCTAGGAGATACGTTTTTAGGTTACTAGCGCTGAAATTGGCAGACATTTTGCGCATTGGAAGAATAGATTTGGAAGCCCACATCCCCAAACATGCTGCACTTTGTTAGTTCTCCTTACTTTTATACTATAATTGCCTAACAATGGAAAACTGCCTAACATATAATAAATGTGAAATCCTTTGACCAATGGGTTTTCCAACCTCATGCATTCCATGAATCTTAAGTTGCCTATGGCCATCTTTCTTGAATCTACAAACATTGCACATACGATGAAACTTCTTACAAATATGATAGAAAATTGAAGCATTCTCATACTCTAGGTGTTTCTCCCAAGAGCCAAACCTAGAATAAAGGGTAATATATGAAGGTGACACCTTATTAGTGTGCCATTTACACACATACATGAAAAGAGGAGTCCATATTTTTGTATTGTGATAATATCCACAGTCATGAGAGACCCAAAAGAGTCAGCAATACTCTAAAAAATCTCAAAGTTCCAAAACTCTAGGGGTAAATGAGGAAGATAAATTCACATTGAGGCCACAATGCCTAGTTTAGAATTAACATCAAATCTCGGTTTCCATTTACACAATGAGAGAATGTTTCTAGGGTTAAAACCAAACATCAAAGGCCCATTTGTAAAAAAAACATAGATAATATCCTCCTTATTCACAAAACTGAAAGGAAATAAGCTATTAGGAAGTACATTAACTTTCTCACTACCCTTAATTTTATATTGGGTAGAAACCCACTTTTTAAGTATGTCAATAGATTCTCTAAATGCTAGAAACTTACCCACCAAGGACAGTTCCATTTCAACCATGGTTTCATCCAGTATCTCATCAGGCTCAAGCACCATAGATCCATTGACATTACAAGAATGAACATGAGAAATCTTTGTCTTCGAGTACAATGACTTAGTTAGAGTGACACTTTTCAGCATATCCACAAAGGAAGAAGGTTTGTTGACTTGGAGCCAAGGGTCCTTCAAATTAGAATAAGTGGCATGACCTTTCTGTAGGTTTACATCCATAACAATAGGGGTAACACCAGAGGGTCTAAAAAGTAGCAAAGCAGGGAAGCTCCTCCCCAAAATCAAATGTAATGATTAGGAGACCCCAGAAGGGTCCCCAAACATCGACACCATTGAATGAGGAGGAAACAACTAGAGTAGAGAATCATCACAAAAGCCCTAGAACAACGTATAAACCCTATATATCCTTGATTTGTTTCATGCAAGGTGATATTAATAATTGTGGCCAAAAGCACACATACCTAGAAAATATCATCTTACCATTATATATTTATTATTTACAACCATTGGATGATCCCAGATAAATGACATTAATTCCACTTCAAGACAGAGTTTTAAAGGATACAATGTTCTCTTTAAACTCTTTAGAATAGATACATGTGTCAAATATATAGACTTAATACGTTCCCTAACCTTAAACATTGACCACATCCGGACACATATATGCTTGATAAGGTCACACTATTGTACGTTGTTTCTTATTCTTTATCACTAGATATGTGTAACACACATTAAATAAATAAATTTTAAGGCATCATTTTTATGCTTTCATATACATTCCCATGTGCAATCCACGTAAGGAAACCACTTTCATACTAAAAAAAATGAGGTTATTCGAAGACTCCTACATTTATGGTAAATCTTTATAGAGATATTGAAGATTTAATGCATTGTGTCTAGAAATATATGTGGCTTCCTTTTGTCTTCGTAAAGGAAAAGGGAATTAATAGGGTTAAATGAGGAATCAATAAGGAGTTATTCTCGAAAGATGAAAAGAAAATGGGGCAACATTTTCAAGGTAATTTATATATGGTTTAGACCTTTTTCTTGTTCAATTGTGCTTAAGTATCATACCCCCTGAAATATCCTTGACAATTATCTTGCATGACCCTATCCCCTATATAATTTGGAGAAGGGGAAGAGTTCTTAATTTTTCTATATGGACATGTGTGTGTGTGTGTGTGTGTTCTAGTTGTGAATTTTGATGCTAATTTATAATCTTGTTTGTTAGTTATCTTTAATTGAATATATATATATTTTTTAGATTAACCTAGACTAATAAGTTGTTGGTCTTGTGTGAGGTTTGTCGCTGGTTATAGGTATTGGTTTTGCAATATGAAGTAGATTATGTGTTTCTATTGGTGAGTTATAGTTAACTTAGTACCATCCACAATGTCAAGGTCTTGGTTAACCCTTCTGATAACCTAGATTTTTGGAATCCTTTTGAATTTAACTTATTTAATAATTTCCTTATTGTAGGCATTAGATAATGATGATGATAGTATAATCAATATGAATTTATGTTGAATAAAATTAAGTTATAATTTATTTAAATATTTATATAAAATATTAAGAGAGCTGAGTAGGTTAGAATTTGGGTAGCCTTATGTATCAACTTATTCCTATGATAATAATGAATGGATGCTTCTAGCCATAATATGCTTTTACATGAATTTTACCTTCAATACATTTTCGTCTTTTTGTAGCATACATTTTGAAACCCACACATGGTTATACTATGTTAATTAGCTGCTGGAAATCTCATTATAAGACAAGAAGTGATAGCGAAACTATCATTGGTAGTGTAGTAGGATGATTACCTCATTGGCTCAACTAGAAGTGAATGACTAAGCACTATTGGTTTAATAAAAACCAAGGAACTTGAGATAGAATGCATTAAAATACCCATATACCATTCAAACATTAAATGGGTAGATTTACCATAAAGATGATTAGGTTGGTACATGCTTATCGTAAATAGAAGCCTCTTTCCAATTGGCGTCTACAACTATGAATAGTGTAAGGGTCCTATGAGGTCATAGGTAGAGGTTGAATACCTCATTGTGTAGGCTATCTTTCTCTATATGAGGTGATCATTAATGGAAATCCTATGACGTATTCAGTGATAAACTCATCCATGCTTGAGATTGACAGTATTCAAGGAGTATATGATGTCGCAAGACTGCTAGTTGTCACTAGTACAAAAGCAACAATATATGACCAAATAAACTACTAAAAATTGTATATAAATGACTAATTTATGTCACGTTACCATTAGTAGTTTATTATCAGTCATTTATCTCGTGATTAAATTTATGACTGAACTATTTTAGTGATTTATTTAGTCATTGATTTAGTTGTTAATTTAGTCATTGATTGTTATTAACTGATCATTTATTTAGTCAAGGTAGTAATATATTTATTCATTAATTTAATCTTTCATTTAGTCATTACTTTAGTCATATATTTAGTTATTAATTTATTCATTAATTTAGTCCTTAATTTAGTCATATAATTAGTCATATTACGATACGATGCATGCAGGTGCTCTTCCATTGAGCTAGTACCCTTTAATGAATAATGTAAATATTTGTCAAAGTTGCAAAAGTTGCAATGACAACTTTTGTAACTTTTTGTGCAAAAAATGTAAGAAGGGAAGTAATGGACAATTAGTTTGAAAGTCAGTTACAGGCATTTACAATGGTGGAAATTATTTATATACCGGTAATCCATCAATTAACAAGATGGTGGTAAGGAGATTTGATAAAAATACAATAAAATCAATTATTTCCTCCATCTTTTATATCTCTCTGACTGCAACAGTAATTTTTTTTTGGCACTTTTGGCACTGTACAGCTTTAGACTGATCAATAAATGATTGCATATGATTTTCTAGGGTGTTAGCTTTATTCTGGATTCGTTCTCATGAGTTTTTATGATGTAGTTTGGAAGATATTGTAGTTCCTTTGCAAACTGTCGAAACCCTCAATGAGGGTAAACAGTGAATTTTAAATATCTGTATCATTTTTATATAATTTTCTATTTTAGCTTGAATTTTTCTCAAATACCAATTCGAGCATGAAAACCCTTCGATTTGGGTAGTAGAGGATGAAATCTCTTAGATTTCCTAAGGTAAATCTTATTCATCCTAAGGTAAGTCTTATCCAGAGATTGTATTAGTGTTGAAAATTACCATTTTATAAAAAAACTTCAACAAATATTTCATGTTTTTATTTGGAGCAACGACATACTATAATACCTGACGTGATTCACATTTATTTTCCGTCTATTTGATGACATTCTAGCATATTTGAATATATATTTTTTCTCTAGCATGCAATTTTCACACAAGCCATTGCCGCATCTTTCAAGCATTGTTGATCTTCAGTGTTCACAAGTTACAAAAAAACAATAATAATAAACGAAAAGTCAATGTGTGGAAAAAGATAAAATTAAAATAAAAAATTTATACAATATGTGACTGCTGTAAACCTCAGTGATATCCCAATTTCTACCATGTGCCCCTTGTATCACTCTCTATTTCCCAACCGTAGAGCCTTAAAGCAATTCTAAGTGCTCTCTGACTATTGTGCGGCATCTAGCTTCCCCAATACCTCTATTATACGTTGTTAAGTATTCTAATGTATGCTCTTCAAATAAAATTTTGACAACACAATCCTCGCTGGAATGTCTATCATTGTTCATTTTTTTGTGAAAAATACCTTTGTTGAACTTTTGTTGCATGCCCTGTTCTCAAGCATATTGTATGCCCTTTGTGCGCTCTGCCTACCCTAAAGGTCCTTACTTCTACGGTGCATCCTATACATACTAAATGTTCATATATCATCATAGAGTCTAGAAGACCAGTCATCTTCTCTAAATTGGTGTCCTTTCACAAGCCATCGTGCACCACCAATTCTCACTATACAACTCCCTGCTACCACATTTATAGTTGTATGGTTACCTACTCGTTCTCCTATGACAGTGTTTTATTTTAACCGAGAGTGTGAATTCCACTGTTAATACCACATTCTGCTTCAACCTACACTTAAAACAGTCACTTACCATGCAGGTTGCAACATTCATGAACCCCACCATACAACTTGATGAATTTGAACAACCTCCTATAGAAGCTATAAGGTCTATTAATTTTGCTACCACTGTACATAATATAGAAATATGGCCTAGTTTAGCAATGGAACAGTCCTCTTCTCAAGTTTCACGGTCTGTAGATAGTATGGAGACAACACCATCCAGAAGTGCAGAAGGTTAGTTGTTATTTTCTAAAAAATTATGTCTGCATAATACTCTGACGGGAAGTGCATTTCCACCTATTAAAATGTTGCAACATAATAGTCTGGAATCTGAACTCTCTCAATGTAGCACCCAGTGTACAAGCCCAGGCCTAGGTCCTTAAATCCCAAATGCATCAAATACTTAGGGCTTGATGATAGCATTAAAAGAGTGCATTTTGGGTGAAATAACCAAAAAAGGAATTGCAAGCAACAACAATCTGAAATTGCTAATGATAGATAGTCCATACATAGCCATGACTTCATAGCCATGACTTCAATATCATTCTAGAAAACTGCAAATCCAATCATGCAAAGTGTACAATATAAGTAAACAGTGATCTTGGCATTCAATGCAACTGTGCCAATTTTAGCTCATAGGAAAATCAAACAGGTAATGGAAGAAGTCTTTGTGGTGGAGTATGATTGAGAGTGTACAATAGGTTAAAAATTGAATTGTAAAACTATAGCATGGTTCTCCACAAGTTCTACAAAAGTTATAACAGACACAAAACTGTCTAGGTCCAGAGAAAAGAAAACCTAGCTGAATATGGGTCCAAATTGCAGGATTGTAGCTGGCCCAAAAAGATAAATATCGCCAAATAGAGATAACAGAAAAAAAAAAATCTCCAAAGATAGGGAACAATAAATTCTGATTTTTTATTTTAAAAAAGAATTCGTCCACAAACTCATATTTACATTCAGATAATAGAACTGATTTTCTCCCAATATAAATAAATTTCTATGTAGAAAAAGTAATAAAATCTCTTCAAATCTACCCAGAAACATCAAAAATGATTCACATTAAGTGACTTTTATTCTTTTGAGAAGAAGGTAATAAGTATGCAAATTGAGACACATTTACATTAGAAATGTCTTCAAACCGCAGCTTGCCTTGGCAAACACCCAGAAAATCAGAACTAGGTCTATTCTACTTGTTTCCACGTGTGTCCTTCTTGTTGCTATCTTCATTAAAGATGAGTAAGAAGAAGAAACCTTGCTATAGTTACCCCAAATCTGACCCTCTTTCTTGTATTTCACCTTCAGAAAATGACCTCCAAACCTTATAGTGAATTATAGTTCTACTAAAGATAATAAATTATAGCTCTACTAAAGATGTGCTAGGGCATCACAGACAAAATCCATTCGTCCAAAATACACCATATTGAGTAGGGGGAGACCATATGAGGGATTCAAAACTTATGCCAAAGTTTGTAGCAGCAACAGATAAAAGACCAATAACATAATTAGCCCTTGATCCACTACCAACTCAATCCAGCGCTCCACATTAAAACCCTAGAAAAGATCCAATAGGCTACTTGAAAACCCACAACCCCTTCATATTTTTTTTGCACGTTTATTAAAATAATTAAAATACTGCTTCCCTACACCAGTATAGAATAGGATGATAAGAAAGACAAAGTCATTTGTTCCACTGGGCTTGAATAGAAAATTTAACATCTATGAAATGTTAATAATTTTATTAGAGTATGTTTACTTAGAATTCAATCATTTCTCGTTTAGTTTCCAATAAATATACTGTCTGATTCTTGCAGAGAGGTACATATGAGGAAAAAAGGATTGATGATTGGCTTCTTGTAACTAGTTCGTGTAATGCAAAATGCTAGTATTCAATATTTCACAATGTTACTTCCATGGTTGGTGCTAGAGTTCTGAGTCTACCTTCTGCAATGACATGGCTAGCATGGTATGTTTATGTTTAGTTTAATTAGTGTTGCTGGCATAATTCACGCATTCCTCAATTGTCAATGAATGAATTGTAATGATGTCTATGAGACCACGAGTCTAAAGGACCAAGAGTTTCATCTTTAAAAAAATTCATGTTCTTTTTGATGTTTTCTTTTCTATTGTCTATCCTCTGCTCTTACTAAGTGTCTGTCATGCTCAACAATGACATCAATCAATGATGCAACTACCTGAAGAGTCTCTAACTCCATAGACTCCTTTAGGTCTATTGGGACAGTGACATGAACCATGGGTTTAGGTGCTACATGCCTCCTATATCGTGGGCCTACCACCCTACAGACCCAACTCTATCCTGCACAACACCTCTCCCTCTACCCTATAACTGTTTGATGTCAAAGTAATTCATCTTCAAGCCAAGGATAAAATCACAACAAAGCTTTCTCAAAAAATATAGTGGCACCTCCCAATTATTACAAGGTGGTTGGTCAAAGTCAATATACCACCTATCCCAAAAATTTGCTTTCATCCTAGCGTGAATAGACCAAAGCATAGGAAACCGACTAGTAGTAAGTAGGTTGTTACTAGTGCTAGGATCGGTGAAAAGAGAACATATGTCATGTTTAAGTATGCCCTTTTTCATCTCATCATATGAAAACCAATCTACATAAAATGCATGAGATCTATCCCAACATGAACCTCATTTTGTGACATATTTAGATACCTCATTTGTGTTAATGGCCATTGTTTCTAGGTTTTTTGTTAGGGATGAGTGGTGTTCCTGATTAGAGGACCTCAACCTATTCACCAATATAGAAATTTGGGTAGTGTTTTGTGTTAGGCCATTGATAAGATCATCTTGTGTGGCTTGTACATGATCTAATGGAGGACGAGAAGGGTTTAGGGGTGGCGGTGGTTGTTCATGAGAATCATTTTGAGGATTTGGCGTAGATGGAGCAATGCCTTGAGGGTTTTCTTGTTGCTCATGTTCATTGTTTTCAGGGTTTACTTCTGTTGATTCTTCACGAGGAGGTGTTTGTTGTTTCTTTAATTTTTGGGGATTATTTGGAGAAACTAATATAAAATTAATAAAAAAAACTTAAATCAAATTAAAAAGCCTTCTTCAATTAAAATGCAAACAAAAATAATCAAACTAATGAAGTCTTACCTGTTTGGTGGGGTGACATTGTTGGAAATTTCTCTAAACGCCAATAAAATGCATTTGTAAGTCGAACACGCATGGGTTATTTAGTTTTTTGCTTCCCCAAAATCGATGTTTCAACATTTTTGGCATTGAAAATGGCCCAAATCCACGGACTTTGAAAACCCACACAGGTTTTAATAAACTTTTTGTTCCTCAAAACCCGCATGAGTTTTGAATTTTTTTTTCTTTTTTTAATGATTTCTATTAGGCTTGGTGTTACCAAGCTAAGGACGTTTTTGAATTTAAGGAACTCAATCGGGTTATGAAAAATTTAATTTTTTTTTGCATGTGGCTACTTTTCTAACCAACCACTTGGTGGAGTTACCCAATACATACATATTATCTTCCTTAATCACTTGCATATAAAAGACATATTTTTTCCTTTAAAGAATGATATTCTCTTCCAGGTTAGAAGTAGCGATAACAACTATAGTGAAATGTTGTTTGTCCTTTAACAGATTAAGATAAATAAATAATAAATCATCGTATGTCTACTTTATTCTAGGACATACAGACTAATTCATTCTAATAAATGACAATAGAGAAAAAGAACTAAGAACACGTTGAAATTAGATTCCTTGATATAGCCTAGTTTCTACAGGTACAGACCTACATTTTTATGTTGCAAATGTAGCCACAAATAAAAGTAATTGTGGCTAACCCTAATATACAAAGGATTATTGAATATTATTAAATGTCAAAAAAATTTTTTGCCTAAAGAAATTATCCTCTTGGTCATATAGATTAACTATTTCCAATCAATGCTTGCACTGGAAGAGCACTACAAATTCCTTGAAAACACATTTACAAACCCAGTTTATGCAAGTGCAAACCTCCTCTTAAATATTGTAAACATAGAAACAAACAAAAGTGATTGTGTCTAGTCCTAAAATACACAAGGTTATTCTGTAGTATTGAATGACATCCCTAATTCAAAGAAATTATTTGCTGCAAAAATGCAATCACATTAGTGAGGCAAGTTAGATAGCTATCTCCTCCTTGAAATTTAAATAATATGTTTTATCCTGACCATAAAACTCAGATGCAACAACATCCATGCCAAATGATAGCATGTCAATCCAAGTTGCACAATGTTGTTTGACTATATTCAACTAATGTGACATCATACCAAAATATACTCCAAGAGACGAGAGAAAATTATACCAATCTTTCCAGTGTATCCGACCTTCTCAATGGCAATTTTCAGTAGTTCTAGCCCTTCTTTGTTCTCCTATATTTAATTAAAAAGATATCCAGAAAAGTTACAAATTGTTAAGCTTCGTGAATGATAAGCTTCCTCCCAAAATTGCATTATAATACGACAACTTTTTATAGAAGAGAAATGTCAAAATTAATGAATAGAAACCTGAATATTAAGAGCAAAGCTACCTTCATATCCAATATTTTTTTTTTAATCTTGACCATACTTCTTATTATCATAGCGTGGCATGTCATCAATGTTCAAATTTTTTCCTAATCAAGAAGAATCCTTAAGGTTAAATGTTGAAAGGGAGTTCATTGCATAGTCTCCACAATTCTCATGCTCAACATTTAAGCTATACAAAGCCCATGAAATATTAAAGCCAAACAACATGGAGTAACTTCAAATGGTGGTAAACTTATGAGCCCATCTTCCTAGCCTCTTTAAATGACAAAACTCCTACAAGAAGGGTTTTGAACTCCTGCATTATAAATGTTATAAGCAATTACCAAAAAAATTAACTAAATATTGAGTGCATCTTACCTACATTAGAAAACCAGCATGTTATCTCTTTCGTAATATCTCGGAGTGAGCATACTTAACTGTACAAGGCATCAGGAATTCTATCTTGGGGAGAGTGATTGGGATTTTGAAGCTGTGCAATCATTATTTTCTTCTGAGTTATACGAGTACTCCAGGGGTTTTTCTTCTATGAGAAGCCCTATTCGATTCTAGGGACTGGGGACTGTATAACCGAACTGCTAGAGGAAGCCATCAAATCAGTTTGTGCAGAAATGCTTGTGAAATAAACTTATCTTTATTTACTGCAGCCAATCCACTGGAAATTTGCCACAATTTTATGGGAAAGCATGAAACTAATATGAACCATCAGTTAAACGCCTTTATCATCAACTCACCTGAGAAAGGGTGCAAAGCTTCCACGTCGTGGGGCAAAATAGGAGAAAAAATGCCGGATTAAACGCCCTTGTCAAGGAAATTCATACAATGTCTAATTTTCGAAGAGATACTTGAGAAAATCTGAAGAAAACTTACCGAATAAATAATTGAACTTGTCTACCACGCTATCCTATATTTCTATTGAACAAAGATTAGCCGCGTAAGGTTTTATTATTCATATGAGCTCACATTTTTAATAGGATGTAACATTATAAAATGTTTTATTATTTATCTAAGATTAGCCGTCTACCAAGTCAAATGAACCATCATTTCTCAGTAATCCAAAAATTGGGGGCAGCATTTGAGTATTCAGCAAGGCTGCCATACTATTTTCTACCGCAAAAACAGGCACCTACAAGAATGATGATATAAGGTTTTGTCGCAATGTCTTATATGTAAAAACATCATAATTTACCAAAAGCCAAATGCTAATCAAATATGGATATGAACTACAATAGGAGATATCGCTAATAACTGATTTTATGTAATTCAAAGTGTGGTTTTATTTGGAGGAACACTAATTTTTTTAAAACTACACATAATGCTGAGAGTAAATTAAACCATTTTACAGGATCATCACAAATCAGCATGAACATATAATTCTAAAGTAAGTTTGGTGTATTATCATCATGAAAATAGTCACTTCAAAAAGATTTCTACATTATCCTACGGAGAATTAGTTTCCCTGGATTGAGAAACGTTGCAATCAACAGAGAATTTCATCAAGAAGCTTATATCTCTTCCTATTTTTCCTTTCCATGTTGTCTTTTAATTCAGGCCTTTCCTTCTTTTTCAGCAATTCGGATATCTTTTCATCAATTTGGACAACGGATTTTCTCAAATCTTTCTTAGGTTTGCTGTTGTGGGTCATGTTTGTGCACTCTTCAAACCCAGAATATCTTCTCATTTGTTTAACAGGGTGCTTAACATGAGAACCTGCATCCTCCTGTTCAACAGTGAAACACCAGTCACACACTTCACTCATACTCTCAAAATATGCCCTGCTGCAATATCTGCCCAAGAAAGCAAATACCAATTAATGAATGCACTGAATGAAATCTTATTTCTAAAATTGAGTAAAATGGAAGCTATATGGAGATTCATTGTCAACTTACTGATGCTGGAAACAAATTAAACATTTTGTGCACTGGAATAAATAGATCTGGAAGTCCAAATCCCCTCACATACTACACTCCATTCTTGTTTCCTCTTATTCTTCTGTGAATGAGACTGTATAATGCACCAAAAATAGCAGAATACTTGTTTGAAGAATATAATTCAGAGGACAGGGAAAGTGGTGAGAATGGTGCAGGAGCACACCTAACTCAAACCCCTAGCTCTTTATTTCTGGTATGTACTGACCCTAGCCAAGTCAAGAGAGTTTGTGGGGACCTTAGAAGGTCATTTGTTTTATTTCCCTAAGATGGATATGACTAGATCAATACGTGTCTAGATAGGTTGCTTAGTTGGTTTCCTTTAGTTGTGTGTGTGTGTGTGAGGTAGTTTGTAAGCCTCTGGAACTCCAACCAAGGCATCAGGAACCTTTGATAAGCTGCTCAGCTAACACTACATCCGAGTTAACACTACAGCCGAGTTAACACTGCAGCTCGGCCAACACTGCAGCTTGGCCAACACTGGAGCTCAGCAAACATTGATTGCGAATGGCACTCGGCTTGCATTACCATTGCTCGGCAATATTCAGTCATAACGGCCCGTGAAAAGCAGATCTTATCTTTTATAGATAGTATGGTTAGTTGTAATGGTTCTTGAAGAGATGCTTGCAAATATGTGGGTAGTTAAGGTTGTTTCCTATGAGAGGATGGTTATTAATAACATCCCAAGCCTTCATTTTGGAGATCTAGAGAGAGTAGAGATTGAAGAAGAGGAAAAGTTACAGGAAAGTTGGAGATTTACGTATTATTGTACTATTTTGTTTTGTTTCCAGTAATGAGAAGTTACAGACTGTGTGTTTAGTAGATATACAGTTTCTTTGTGGTTTCTTTTGCATGCAAGTAGATTAGTTACTTTATTTTTTGTTCTGTAAATTGTTAGTTCTTCACCCGTTGTGGGTTGTAACCATTAATGGCCCCTCGAGGTTCCTAAATCCATGCTGAGAGTCATGTGTTGGGATGGAACTCGAGAGGAGCCCTTGTACATAGTTTCCTTTTTATTTTTTGTAGGAGAAGCAACAACAAAGATTCTGGAGATCTTACCCTAGGCGAGCTCGGTAATAGTCCGGCTAGGGAAGAGAATGAAAGCAATGTTCAGAAAAGATTGAATAAGTGAGTAGAATGAATCTATTTGTGTAGGTTCATCAAGAAGGAGATGAAAAGAATTTTGATGCGGGACCGAGTCTTGAAGAGGAGGTAAAGTTGAGAGTGACTTACATCAGTTTAGGGTTGTGAGCACCCTAAGAGATCTAGGAGAAAGATCTCAGAATAAAGCCAAGTTGGTTCTATAATAGAAACAAGACTTCTGTCCACATCAGATTGCTATCAGGGCTTGAATTGATTGGGCTTGTGGTAAATGTTCTAGCCAGCAGTATTAGTAGGTGAAAACAAGATGGTCACCAATGCAGAGCTTGCAAAGGAAGTAGATGAGCAGAAGAGAGTGATAGAGGATCAAAGGGAAAGGAGTAGACTCCTTGAAGAAGCCCTGGATGAGATGAAGGTAAAACTTCAAGAAGTTGCAGATGCAACTAAAAGCAAAGATGTAGATGAAGTCGACAACAACAGAGGGAAGAAGAAAGTTGATGAAGAAGACTTAATACCTGAATCAGATCCTCCAATGAGTGAGGAGCCATTTCTAAAATCTCTCAAAGCCCTAGGAGGCAAAAGTCTTGAAGGAATTCCATTCTTTGATGGAAAAATGGACAGCGAACTAGTTGTGGAGTGGATAGAGGGTATTGAGAATCATTTTGAATGTGACGGCATAACTGAAGCACAAAAGGTAAAAGTTGCAAAGTCAAGGTTAAGAGGTTCAAGATTAACATGGTCGAAATACCTCCAAGAAGACAGGGAGAAGATGGGTAAGCATCCAATTTCAAACTGGAAGGCCATGTTAAATAAGGTAGATGAGCAATACCTACTTGAGGATTATGAAATCCAGTTACACAAGAAGCAGAGTTTGAAACAAAAAGATTTGGATGTGGCTAGGTATACTGAAGAATTCCAGAAAATGTGCTTGATGTCAAGAGTCCAAGAGGATGAGACTATCAAGGTGGCTAGGTATCTTGGAGGCCTAGAATGGAATATCCAAGAGGAAATTAGTTTGTGGACTCCCACAACCTTCCATAAGTGTTTCCAACTTGCATTGAAAGTAGAAGAGAATAACAAAAAGAAATCAGAATCAAACTTCAGAGGAAGAGGACAAGGAGGCTATGGTGGAAGAGGATCAGATTCAAGGCAGAAAAGTGAGAACAAGCTCACTGAAAATCAGGAGGGAAACTCAAATAGAGGAGGTTTCAACAAAGGTAGAGGCTCTAACACTAGTTGGAGAGGAAGGAGAAACAAAAATCAAGGAAGAGGAGCATCCTACTTTTCCACCATGAAGTGCTACCATTGCAATTAGCTAGGGCATACTACCTATAGGTGTCCTGAAAAAGGTTCTACTTCTCAAGGAGGTGTAAAGAGAGTTAAATATGTCCAAGAAGAATCAAGTTTCAACAACAAGCCATCTGAGGTACCGTTAGAATCAGAGGAAGGTGAGAACCTCATGATAAAGAGACCTTAATCAAAGAGCCAAGCAAAGAAGAACCAAGCCAAAGGAGAGCACTCTTTAGAGTCAAGTGCAAGAGCATAGGGAAGGTGTGTAGAGTCATTATTGATTCAGGCTCAACTGATAATATTATTAGTGAAGAGGCACCCACCAAGTTAAATTTGAAAAGGATTCAACATGAAAACCCATACAAGGTTATATGGCTCAAAAAAGGACAACATGTGTTTGTAGGAGAACAAGCATGGGTAGAGTTCACCATTGGCAACTATAAAGACATAGTTCTATGTGAAATTATTCCCATGGATGCATGCCACCTTCTACTTTGAAGGCCATGGCAATTTGATAGGCAAGCCATGCATGATGGAACCAAGAATGCATACCCATTTAAGAAAGATGGGGTGACTTTCAAAATTCAATCCCTAGTAGAAGAAGGAGAGATGAAGACATCAAGTCCAAGTGTGCTCATGGTTGGTGAGAAGGAGTTCTTGAAGACCCTAGAAGAAGGAGAAGGAGTTGGGTTTTCTTTAGTATTGAAGCCAAAAAATGAAGTTGCTGTCAAGAAATCAGAGATACCAAATGAGGTAAAAGAAATACTTGAAGAGTATAAGGATATTGTGAATGATGGCTAGCCCACTCCCCTACCTCCTAAGAGACTTGTTAGCCACAAGATTGACTTCATACTAGGAGCTACCTTACCCAACAAAGCTTCCTATAAGATGACCCCTTAGCAAAATGAGGAGATATCCAAGCAAATCAGAGAGTTATTAGACCAAGGCCTAATTATAAAAAAACAAAAGCCCATGTGTAGTCCCTACTATTTTAGCACCTAGGAAAGGAAGATCTTGGAGAATTTGTACTAATTCTAGAGCCATAAATAGAATCACCATTAGGTATAGGTTTCCAATACCCAGAATTGAAGACCTAATGGATTGTTTAGGGGAGGCAAAGTACTTTAGCAAGATTGATCTTAAGAGTGGCTACCACCAAATCAAAATTAATGAAGGAGATGAATGGAAGACAACCTTCAAAACCACAGAAGGTTTGTATGAATGGATTGTAATGTCATGTTTGGTTTGTCTAATGCTCTCTCAACTTTTATGAGGTTGATGAATGAGGTATTGGTAGAATGCATTGGTAAGTTTGTTGTTGTCTACCTAGATGACATTTTAGCTTTCAGTAGAACTAAGGAGGAGCATATTAGGCATTCAAAAATTGTTTTCAAGAAACTGCATGATGAAAAGCTAATGATCAATTTGGAGAAGTGTGACTTCATGAAGCAGGAGCTTGTATATCTCAGTTTTGTTTTGTCATGGGGTAACCTCAAAATGGACCAAGAAAAGGTGGATGCCATTCTAAGTTGGCCTACTCCCAAGGCTGCAACTGAGTTGAGAAGTTTCCATGGTTTATCTCAGTATTATAGAAAGTTCATTAGACATTATAGTGGGATTTGTGCACCCATGTTAGACACCATTATAGGTGGGATGAAGAAAAAGTTTCAATGGACAGCACAAGCAGACAAAGGGTTTGAAACACTCAACGAGAAGATAGCAGAGTTTCCTACTCTATTTCTTCCAAGCTTTGATAAGATTTTTACAGTAGAATGTGATGCAAGTAATGTGGCCATTGGGCCTATCATAAGCCAAGAAGAAAGACCAATAGCTTTCCATAGTGAGAAGCTAAATGAGGCAAAGAAGAAGTACTCTTCTTATGACTTAGAGTTGTATGCTCTATTCCAAGAACTCAAGAAGTGGAGACACTGCTTGCTACCAAAAGAGTTCATAGTATATATTGATAACCAAGCTCTCAACTTCCTTAACTCTCAAGACAAACTTAGTAGCAAACACATGAAGTGGGTGGAGTATCTACAAGCCTACACTTTCAATATCAAGCATAAAAAGGGAGTACAAAATAAGGTTTCTGATGCATTGAGCAGAAGGCTGCTCATAGTCCAAGAAGTTCAGCTACAAAGCATAGGTATTGATAGCTTCAAAGACCTATATGCTAAAGATGAAGATTTTGCTCAAATCTACAAGGTATGCAAGGAGTTTAAAAACAACTTTCATGGTGAGTTTTCTGAATATAATTTGCAGAATGATTTATTGTTTAAAGGAGGTCATCTTTGTGTTCCTAAAGGGTCTATGAGAGAGAATTTGATCCAATCAAAACATAATGGAGCACTTAGTGGTCATTTTGGAGTCAGTAAGACTCAAGAGCTAGTCACTAGGTTCTATTTTTGGCCTAGAATGAATAGAGATGTTAGACAATATGTTAAGAGGTGTTTAGTGTGTCAAAAAGAAAAGGGCACATCTTCTAATGTAGGTCTTTATCAGCAACTTCCAATCCCAACTAGACCATGGGAATGCATAAGCATTGATTTTGTTGTTGGTTTGCCAAGAACAAGGCAGGGATATGACAGTATTTTTGTTGTTGTAGACAGATTTAGTAAGATGACACATTTTATACCTTGCAAGACTATTCATGATGCTTGTAACATTGCTCAGTTGTTTTTCAATGGAGTGGTGAGGATACATGGACTCCCACTTAATATTGTTTCAGACAGGGACAAAAAATTCATGAGCCATTTTTCGAAGACCTTATGGAAAAAGCATGACACTAACTTATCTTTTGGATCTGCCTACCATCCACAGATAGATGGCCAAACATAGGTGGTCAATAGGAGTCTTGGTAACTTGCTAAGATGCCTCAGAAAGGAGTATGGTCAAGCATGGGACCAACTCATTGGGAAATCTCAATATGCATATAATGATACAGTAAATAGATCAACTGGTAAGAGTCCTTTTGAAATTGGTTATGGCTTTCACCCAAGAGGAATTTTTGAACTTAGATAATTGAAAGAAGGAATGCGTAGTAGTGGATATGCTAAGGACTTTGCTCACTCAATGAGAGAAGTCCATGAAAGTGTGTGAAAGAACTTGATTGAAAATGCTAAAAAGGTAAAGCAAAAGGAGGATGCAACAAAGAGGGATGTTTAGTTTCAGATTGGAGACCTTGTGATGGCACACTTGAACAAACATAGGCTACAAAAAGGTGTTCCTCACAAGCTACAACTAAAGAGGCTAGGTCCATGTACGATAGTTGCAAAGTATGGAAACAATGCATACAAGGTGGAGCTTCCTGAAGACATTGGGTTGTCACTGGTTTTCAACATTGCAAATTTGATAGCATAGAAAGGATCAATTCAAGATGCTGATCAGAACCTTCAAGAGGTAATACAAGAGGTAGAAGATCTGAAATTAACCCCTACTCCATCTATGACAGCTGAAAAGATACTAGACTCAAGGTTCTACAAGAAGACAAGGAACAAACACTATATGGAGCACCTTGTCAAATGGGATGAAAAAGAGGATGTTGATGCTACTTGGATTAGAGAAAAAAAATTCAAGAGGTTGGGCATTGATCCAAACATTCTCAATCCAAGGATGGATTAACCTTTCTTTTGTCTGGGGGAGTATGGTGCAGGAGCACACCTAACTCAAACCCCTAGCTCTTTATTTCTGGTATGTACTGACTCTAGCCAAGTCAGGAGAGTTTGTGTGGACCTTAGAAGGTCATTTGTTTTTATTTTCCTAAGATCAATATGACTAGATCAATCCATGTCTAGATAGGTTTCTTAGTTGGTTTCCTTTAGTTGTATGTGTGTGTGAGGTAGTTTGTAAGCCTTTAGAAATCCAACCAAGGCATCATGAACCTTTGATAAGCTACTCGGCTAACACTATAGCTGAGTTAAAACTGTAGCCGAGTTAACACTAGAGCTCGAAAAACACTGATTGTGACTGGTGCTTGGCTTGCATCACTGTTGCTCAGCAATATTTAGTCGTAACGGCCCATGAAAAGTGGATCTTGTCTTTTATGGACAGTATGGTCAGCTGTTACGGTTCTTGAAGAGATGCTTGCGAATATGTGGGCAGTTAGGGTTGTTTCCTATGAGAGGATGGTTATTAATAACATCCCAAGCCTTCATTTTGGAGATCTAGAGAGAGTAGAGATTGAAGAAGAGGAGAAGTTACAGGAAAGTTGGAGATTTGCAGATTATTGTACTATTTGTTTTTGTTTCTAGAAATGAGAAGTTACAGACTATGTGTTTAGTAGATATCAAGTTTATTTGTGGTTCCTTTTGCATGCAAGTAGATTAGTTACATTATTTTACGTTATGTAAATTGTTAGTTCTTCACCCATTCTAGGTTGTAACCATTAATGGCCCCTCGAGGTTCCTGAATCCATGGTGAGAGTCATGTGTTATGATGGAACTCGAGAGGAGCCCTTGTACATAGTTTCCTTTTTGTTTTCTGTAGGAGAAACAACAACAAAGAGTCTGGAGATCTTACCCTAGGTGAGCTTGGTAATAGTTCAGCTAGGGAAGAGAATGAAAGCAATGTTCAGAAAATAATTGAATAAGTGAGTAGAATGAATCTATTTGTGTAGGTCCAGCAAGAAGGAGATGAAAATAATTTCGATGGGGGACTGAGTCTTGAAGAGGAGGTAAAGTTGAGAGTGACTTACCTTAGTTTAGGGTTGTGAGCACCCTAAGAGATCTAGGAGAAAGATCTCATAACAAAGCCAAGCTGGTTCTGTAACAGCAACAAGACTTCCATCCACATCAGAGAAATTGCCAAACAAAGCCATATTATTAAAAAATGGAGGAATGCGTGGAAGTAACGATTTGGTGGAGTTAGCATCGTAGAGTCCATCTTCAACACGCTACAAGCATAGGTTGAGTTGACTTGATTGGACAGTGTTCAAACTATGTGTTCTCCGACTTATATGCAAGTAACTTATCATTCGGTATTTTGTTTTCAGGAGAGTGGGTCCTTCTATATTATTTGAAAATAAACATTAATTAGGCTAGTTGAGCTATTTTTATGGCATTAAAATAATTAGTAATTACACCTTGGTATGTAATGGGTACCTTGGTGAGAAGTCAAGTAGGAACAATTGTGGTCTATATTGTAAAATTAAAGTTTTAAATAAAATAAAATAATTTAGGGAAAAATCGTAATTAAAAATATTAAAAACAAAGTGCCACTTAGTGGCTTCTACTTGTCGTAATTTGTTATAATTATATATGTAAATTTAATTTTAATTTTATTATAAATATTATATATTTTTTAATTAATAGCTATTTAATAAAAGCAAAATTATTATAGATTAAAAATTAAATAAGAAACTTTGTATAAAATAAAAATAATAATATTTAATAAATTATGTTTGTATATATTATAATTTCACCTCCACTTCTCATAATTAGTTATAATTATATATGTAAATTTAATTTTAATTTTATTATAAATATTATTTATATTTTAATTAATAGTTATTTAATAAAAGAAAAATTATTATAGATTAAAAATTAAATAAGAAACTTTGTATAAAATTAAAAAAAATATTTAATAAATTATGTTTGTATATATTATAATTTCACTTCCACTTCTTGTAATTAGTTATAATTATATATGTAAATTTAATTTTTAATTTTATTATAAATATTATAAATATTTTAATTAATAGTTATTTAATAAAAGCAAAATTATTATAGATTAAAAATGAAATAAGAAACTTTGTTTAAAATCACAAAAATAATATTTAATAAATTATGTTTGTATATAATATAATTTCATTTGTATAGTTATAATTGTAAAAATTTAAAATATAGTTATAAATTATAAATGTAAGGTGGAATTTAAATAATAAATAAAGAGTTAGTGAAATACTAAAATTATATAATATAGCATATATGATATAGTACTTTTATATTATATATTATAGAATACTATATATTATATATTAGAAATTGTAATAATTATTTATAGCATATATATTAAAAATATAATATAGTAAATTTTTTAGAATATATAATTGTTATACATTATAAATAATTAAATTTTTTAATGAAAATGACATGTTTACATAATAAAATATAAAATATAAAATATAGTATCTCATTAATATACTATATTATAAATTAAAAGATCAATTGTCAAAATAAATTAAATGTTATATAAATATATATTACAAAACTATGGTTAAAAACTATCGAAAAATAAATAAATTTTGGAAGCCTCGAATTTTTTTTTTAGGAACCCTCCAAAAAAAAGGAGTCCTATAATACCAAAACAATTGAACCAAGTAATTTATATATTCACTAATTCACTTATTGATCTATACAATAAAATAAAGTATATTAACATTAAGAAACTAAAATTTTATTTTTATTTTAAAAGATTAGAGTCAAAACTAAGCTTAAAAAGATAAAAACAAAAAAAACCTATTAAAAAGGTAAGAAGAGTTTACAAATAATATTAATTCTTTAATTACCAGGAGTGAAGGATGGTTAATATTAATACTCTTTTCTTTTATATTTTAGTATTATTAGCAATTTCTAAATATGTTTATAATTATAAAAATAATATTTATCTAATGTATTAATTAAACTTGTAAACAATCTGGAGATGGAGGTGCCCTAGCCTGGTTGCAAGTTTGCATGCGTGGGATTTGTGGAAGCGTTTCAGTAGCGGGGTAGTTTTTTTATATTTTTTGCAGTGGGATTGGTGTCTGCGGGAATTTTTTCTATTTGCTGGCAGTTGTTTTGGTTTTTGTTTTTCTTTCTTGGCTTCAATCGTTGCATGGCAGAGATTTCTATGGCATCAGTTGTGGAGCTTTCTCGCATGGACAAGGCTCATAATGGGTCCTCTTCAAGCATGCATGCACAACAAGCAGATACTTTTTATACGAGTGCTGATCCTAAAATGAAGAAGGTTAATGGGTGTTCCTAGAACCCAAGATCGCCCAGTTTTGATTATTTCTCCTGATTTGTTGGAAGAAGATGTCTCATATTGGAGCAGACATGCTCTGATCTATAAGTTTCTTGGCATTCGCATTCCTTTGTCCACTCTGAAAGCTTGGATCCGACGTTCTTGGTAGATTGAAGGGGATATGGAAATTATGCTTGCAGCAAATAGCTATTTTATGGTTATTTTCTCGAATATGGCAGATTGCAATAGGGTTTTTGAAGGTGGCCCATATTTTTATAATTAGGCTGGATTATTTATTAAACCATGGCATGCAGGTTTTAATTCAGTTGAAGAGATGCCTTCTCGAGTTCCTGTTTGGGTTCGTCTTCCTTGCCTCCCCCTGGAGTTTTGGTGAGAAGATATCTTACATAAAATTGCTAGTCTCTTGGGAAAGCCTGTGGCAGTTGCTACACAAACCCTTGATAAAAAGGTTATTTTTCTGAATTTTTGTTGAGATAGATTTGAATAAACCCCTGTCGGATTCCATGGAAATTTTCTTGGGATCTTCTTCATGGATTCAACAATTAGATTATGAATCTCTACCCTTTTGATGTCAGTTTTGTCATGAGTATGGCCATCTCCTGCGACAATGCCCTAAAGTTCATAAGGAAGCTCATTCCCCCACTTCGGAACCTCCTCCTCTGGGTAAAGAGGACAAAGGGAAAGCTCCCATGATGGCTGAACCTCAGGGAAAGGACAAGGAAGGATTTGTACTAGTTAAATCTAAGGCTAGAGGACGAGGTTAGAAGAGGACATTCAAGGATAGGCAGATAGATGGAGGCTTTAATAGGTTTGAAGTGCTAGAGAATTTAGCTTTGGAAGAAGGAGTCCCACATGTGCTCACTTCTAATTGTGTTGGGCTCAGTATGGAGGTTGTACCAGTTCTTGAACAAGAACCAATTCAGGCTATTCAGGGACAACAAGTGGCTCAGGTGACTTTAAATAATTCCATAGAGGATGACATTATTTTGGCAGATTTAGCTAAAGA
>MU224422.1:9115858-9139559 GCA_018584345.1 Thuja plicata
ATCAAGTCTCATGATATTCACCATAACTCATAGATTTATAAATATCATCTCATGATATTAGGAGTATTTGTCACAGAATATCAAGTCGCATGATATTCTCCAAATACTCAGAGTAATGGCCTACCAATATCAAGTCACATGATGTCCACTAAGTACTCAAAAGTTTACAAAGATATCATCTCATGATATCAAGAGCATTGGCCTGTAGAATATCAAGTCACATGATATTCACCAAGTGCTCAGAGTAATGGAATACCAACATCAAGTCAACATGATGTCCACCAAGTACTCAAAAGTTTACAAAGATATCATATCATGATATCGAGAGCATTGGCCTATAGAATATCAAGTCACATGATATTCACCAATTGATCAGAGTAATGGCCTACCAACATCAAGTCAACATGATGTCCACCAAGTACTCAGAGTAATGGCCTACCAACATCAAGTCACATAATGTCTACCAAGTACTCAAAAGATGTCCATAGGTAATGTGAACTTACCATAGGAACATTCATATCATCTATCATGATCTGTTTCAACCATCATAAGATGTCTATCATGATAGAAGATCAAGTTATTGTAAGATCGTCACCTTTCAGTAACTTTAAAAAATTCAAGTGATAATCATTTGGAAGTCGTCACTTCCTCATGATTTACATAGGGGGAAGGCCCATTAAAAAATATGGATTCACACACATGACATCCATCATGCCTTAGCACAGAGGGTAACAAGGGATTTCACCTTGAACTTCTCTCATAGAAAAGAACTCATTGAGCCATTATCAATTTGTTGATCATCCAATATTGCTTAAGATGAATTGTCAGACTCCCTCTGAGTCTGATATCAATCTTTTAGCTCCTTGTCCAAAGTCACTTCTGAAGAGTCAGACTCCCTCTGAATCTAATCTTCTTTTTCCTGCAAGAGCATCTCCAAAAAAAAGATCAAGACAAATAGCTCTTATAGTACGTATAGAAATATAGATGAGAGAGAAACTATAATGAGTAGATAAATGTAATATTCAAAGATAATAAATACTTATCTGTGCATCAACATCCTTGACACAAGTTGCTTCAATGATTGTCCATATACATCAAATCATAAAACACCTTATAATATTATTGGAGAGACATCTCCCGTTTGAATTATCTCCCCACACTAAGCATGGAAATGTAACATTGTTTATTATTCTCCCCCCACAATGTACAATTCCCACTCTTATATCTTTGAACAATTCTCATGTCTTCTTATGAAATAACATGATTTATCCAAGAGAGGTGATAATATATAATTAATGGTTTCTTTATAGAAATAGAAACCCTTCCTTGAATTCATGCTTCTTTTTTATTACTTGACCATGATCATAACAAATTAAAATATCTCTTTAATGAAAGTCATTTTTAGAAATTTCACATAGACCCGTACATAGTCTGTCATAATTTTTGAATCCAAGAATTTTTCTCTAATCACTTCAGTGAGATTATTTTAAATTAGGTTTTCACCAACATATCCAAAATTTAGAAAAATCCAACGGTGCATTTGTGAGATATGGTCCTTTTACCGAGACTATATTTTCTAAGATATCCACACATTCACCATCAACAAACTACTCTCTTACATTTGCAGTCTGGCTCTGATACCATGTTAAGTTTTTAGGATAGCTGCAAATGTAATAACACTCTATGTTGTATGTATTTTCCAAATGCAACAATATCTCTTTCATTTATATTGGGAATGAGGATAGGAGAGACATGTCCCTTCATGTGACATGTCTATTCATTATTATTTATAAGAAAGGACATACCTCTTCCAACTAATTATAATTTAATCAATCTTATAATGTTTCATCAATCAATTATTAATTAAGAATAATAATAATATAATCATTTAATATTAAATATTAAATTTTATATGATTAATAATAATATAACATATATATTATATTATTATTAATCAACATATATTATATGTATCCTAATGATTATACGACTGAAGATACAAACATTAACACTAATAAACATTAAACAAAATCTCATTGAGTGGAATAGAACACACTTCAAAAAAAATTCGCAACAACAATGGAGATAGAACAAAACATTTCTGATCTCAATGAAACTATCATCAAGAAAGGTATAAACACATATTTGTTTATCAAATAAAAATAACTTCTTAGATACTATGAAGGTCCATACTGTGAAAAGAGGAGACATACTGGAGACAAAAATCCTGAGAAACTTGGCTTGAAGATGAGGACAAGAACACAAAGTTCTTCCATAACAACACCAAACAAAGGAGAAGTAGTAATAGAATTCAAAAGATTAGCACAAAAGGTGGACAATCTCTAGAGGACCCAAAGGAAATCAAAGAAAAAAATGTAGACTACTACACCAAACTATTAAATAATCTCGATGGATCACATCTTCATTCATAGAGGATATTGCTAAAGGATATTCCTAGACTGATCTCACAAGAGGACAAATAGATTCTAATGGCCAAATTTACAGAGGAAGAAATACATAGAGCACTTGACCAAATGTCTCTGAACAAAGCATCGGGGCCAGATGGATTTCAACCTAGTTTTTCTCAACAATTTTGGTCCACTCTAGGATTGGAATTAATAGGAGAAATTGAGGCAGATAGATCTTCAAGCATATATCTCAAAGAAATTAACAACACGTTTATTTTCCTCATTCCCAAGAAAGAAAGTGCAACATGTTTGGACAAATTTAGACCAATCTCACTTCGCAATACAATTTGTAATCCACTCACAAAATCCTTAGCCAATAGATTAAAGAAGATCCTAGGGAAGATTATTGGGGAAGAGAAAATAGGGTTTGTCTCAGGCAGATCCATATTTGATGGATTCATTATCACCCAAGAGGCTATCCAATCAGGCCAAAAAATTAAACAACCAAGTATGATCATAAAACAAGACATAAAGAAAGCCTATGACAAGGTGGATTGCCAAGTCTTAGAAAAATGTATGGATAAGTTTGGATTTTTTAGACGTTTGATAAATCTGATTTATCACTGCATCACAATACACCACATGGTTATTTTGAAATCTCTAGGGGGATATGTCAAGGAGATCCATTGTCTTGTTTCCTCTTCATCGCCCTAGATAAAGCATTCGATAGGAAGATTGTTAGCCTTCAAAATCAAGAAATCCTTAAACGGGTACAAATCACCTCGTCAGTAAGACGAGTGACACACCAGCAGTTCAAATATGACATAATCCTCTTTGAGTAAGGAACAAAAGGGGAGGTCATCTAATTAAAAATATTACTCTCTGGACAATTATGCCAAGGCATCGAGACAAGTAGTCAATAGAGAAAAATCACAGATATTCTTTTTATTTGTCAAAAAAAAGGACTCAATTACAAATCCTTAACATACTATGGTTTAAGGAAGGGAAACTCCCATGCACATAATTAGGGGTCTCGGTGGATAAATATTTGAGGTCTACACTTGCTTGGAAACCTATTGGAGAAAAATTGGATAGGTGGATGACCTCATGGAAATCTAAATGGATTTCGTGGGCTAAGAAAATCACAATGTTAAAAAATACTTTGTCAACCATTTTGATTTACCTTATGTCTTGTCTAGCATTACCAGCAAGTACTTATTTGGATATAGTAAATAAGCTGAGGAATTTCTTTTCATAGGGAATAGACACAAAAAATAATTTTTCCTTTGTTTCTTGGGATAAAATTTGCAACCCAGTTGAATGTGGGGGTATGGGTATCAAGCACCAACTTCATCAAAATCAGGCATTAGGGGCAAAATCATTTTGGAAAATCCATAATGAAAAATAAATTAAATAGGTAAGGTGATGTAGGAGAATCTTGGGTCCTTGGAAATACTACTCAACCAAAAAGATGTTTTCTTTTGTTCTTTAGCTTGTTTGGAGGCTGGTTGGTGAAGTGCTTAGTAACCCTTTTGCTCGATTACTCTTTCTGTCTTGTTTTACCAATGGGTCTCGGTGTTCATTGGCTGCTCGGTGTTTTCTTTCATCGAGTTGGTTTATTTTGCTTGGGTATGTTTTTCCCGAGTTGGTTTCTGTTGCTTGGTTATGATCTTATCAAGTGGTTGTTGTTGATCAAGGATCTCCTTACCGAGTTATTTATCCTGATCTGGCTGACTTCTACATTTAATTTTTGTGGTGTAATTAATGTGGGGTCACTCATTCGGATATGTATGGACCTAAATCTAGTTTTCACTTAGGGATTTGAGTGTCGACCTCTTTGGTGGAATCTTGTATGTACTTGATTCTTGTTCTTATCATTAGGCAATAGTTTTGGTAGCAGTGCTAGAGATAGTAGATTTGGTATCAGAAGACTTAGTGTTAAGATAATTGAAAGGTAGGTCTATGACCTTCAATGCATGAAGATCATTGTGTAATTCATTGAATGTATATGGTCAAAATCGGGAAGGCCTTACAGCCCGACATGTAATGAGATTGATAAATTAATGGTATTTAGTGTTTCTTATCTCCTTGTGTTGTTGCTTTGATGTTGTGTATCTCGAAGATGGTTGGGTATTTGGGAGTGAATTTAGCCCCTCTACCTACCCTCCTTACGTCAGGTGGTATCAGAGTGAAGGTGAGATCTAAGTTCCTTCTTGTAAACCCTAACCTATTTGATTGATATTGTTGTGGAGTAGCAGATTGCGATCTGACTTAGAATTGGAGAGGGATTCAAGATGGTTCATGGGAGAGGAAATGCAGATCCAGGTCTAGCTGATATGCTTAGACAAATGTCTGCAATATTTGAAGTTGATGAAATAGCCCAACACAGAGGATCACATCTTGAAGATGTTAGTGATGATGAATTGGTAGAAGTGCAAGGTGAAGGTTCACTTGCACCTGTTATGGATAAGGAATAAGAGAGATTCCTGATACAATTGACAAGTTTGAAATCCACACCTCAGTTTAATCCTCCTAAGTATAGTGGAAAATGGATTCTGATGAATTCATAAATTGGATAACTAAGATGGAAAAATAATTTGAGTATGAGAATTTATCAGAAGAAAAGAAAGTGAAGATTGCAAGCACAAATTTGAAAGGTCATGCATCCTTGTTGCGGGAGCATCTACAATTGGATCAAAAGAAGAAAGGAAAAGATAAAATCAAGGTATGGGATAAGATGATCAACAAAATGAAAGGCAAGTTTGGTGCAGGGCACCTCCTGAAGTTAATATTTTCTTGCTTTAATGTTTGTAATAAGGTGAATCCTTGGGATCACCCTAGTGTGTGTGTGTGGGTCTATGATGTAAGGTGAAGGACCCTAAGGTGAATTATAAACCTATAGGTTCTTGTAACCATTGTTAGACCATGTTAGTCTTTTGGTGATTTTAGTGTTTAGTTAGAAGTTTATGTTTCAAGGCCTTAGGATAGGCTCTTACCATGTTTTGAACCTCTCCCACACCATTGGAGGTTGGTAAGGTTGGCATTTTGCCCAAAATAGTAACTCTGTCATATGTTGCCAAAAAGTTGTGTTTTTGCAAAATGTTGCATCAGCAATTTTTGCAAAATGTTGCTTGAGGAATTAAAAATCAAATGTAACCGACCACACCAACTTCATGGAGCATATAAAATTCCAAGATGATGCTATTAGATGATCTGATGCCTTCTAGTAAGGGTAGAGTTTAGTATGTATGAAGCTTGGTGTTGAGAGAAGGAAATAGAAGATTTTTTGAGTTATTTTGATAGTGTATGACCTGGTACAGATTAATATTGTGGATCTAGTTGCAGAAATTGGTGATTTCTTGAGTTCCTTAAACATTCTAGTTGGTTTGAGCTGTTTATTTGGAGTTTATTAAGAGTTAGAGATTTTATTTGCTCACTGTCTGAGAAACGAAAGTTTACTGGGTAAGTCACAAAGATGTGATCGTAACTTGAGATTTATCTAGTGGATCTGCTCGGCCACTTGGAAAATACAAGTTAGGATCATGTTCCTTAAGTATCCTAAACCTTAGAGACTCAAAGTCAGTCCTATGATTCATGAGAAAAATCCCTAGGCTAATTATCTCTATGTAATTAGCCTGGTTCTTTAGTAGAGTCACATGCATGTGTAATATATGATTGGGAGGATCAAACTAATAGTAGTTCTAGAATATTTTTGGGTAGAGGAAGCCATCCAAGCCATTACATTTATTTTATGAACCCATCTTCGACCACTTACTTATCAAACCAAGCCTAACCTAGCTAATTAGGTCTGTGAGCTTTGTAAGAGTTCAGTGGTACGGGAGTGGAGTGATGTGCTAAGGCTTTGAGGGGTTTCAAAAATCCATAAAGGGTGTTTATAAATATAATCAGATCAGTTAGATCCTTCTGCAGTTGAAAGTTGTGTTTAAATAAACCCTCTGGATAGGGCCACAAGGAATTCTAGGCCATTTAATGTTCGCCCATCCTTGGGTCTGCACGACTGAATCCATTGGTGGATTCTCTACCCATGGGGACTACTTGAAGTCTCTAATCACTTATATTAGTAGTTCTAAGTTTCTAGTGAGGATTTATGTTATAGTGCTTGGTATAGGGAAAGTGTCCCTAAAGGAGAAATTGCAGAGTTTTACATCTTGGCTTGGAGAATCAAGTGGGGGTAAGGGAAGTGTATTGGTCCCTTATAAAAGTTAGAAGTCACCCTAGGAAGACATTTGTGGAGTTGGGGTGTTCAAGAAAGGATTTTAAAGAGGTGAAAAGGAGTTGGAGCTCGTCAAGGTTTTCTTGCAGTGCACTCTACATCAAAGTTTCTACTTTGTGATTACCAGATTAACTTGATTAGGAGAATGCAAAGTTTGAAGCAGAAAGATAGCTTCGTAAAAGACTATACAAAATAATTCTACAGATTAGAAATCAGATCTTGACATGTGGAAGATGAAGTGGAAATAATAGAAATATATCTGAATGGATTGAGAAGTTCCATACAAGATGAGATCAACTTGGTAAAAATGGAAAGCATTGAAGAAGCATATCAGTTTTCCCTAAAAGCTGAGGAGAAATTGAACAAAAGATATGAACAAAGACAAAGAAGCAGAGGTGGTAGATTCCCTAGAGGAAGAGGTAGATCTCATGGTGAAAATAGTAGATCTGAACCAGACAAGTCAATTTCAGACACATCTCAAGATAAAGGGAAGATTGAATGGAAAGGTGGAATTTCATACCGAGGAAGAGGAAATTACAATAGAGGTGGTTATAGAAAAAGAGGGTTCCATGGAACTTGTTACAATTGTGGTGAACAAGGACATTGATAATTTTAATGCACAGATGCAAGCAAGAAAGTTGGTAGCAACAAAAATGCTTTGGTGCAAGAGGAGTCACCGAATGAAGCTGTGAAAGAAGGAATTCTCATGATCAGAAGAATACTTTGGAGTAAAAAAGATTAGCAAGATCTTGTCAGGAAAATTTTGTTCAAGACCAGATGTAGAGTTGCAGACAAAGTTTGGAAGGTAATTGTTGATAGTGAAAGCTCAGAGAATCTGGCATCTGAGGAAATTGTCACAAAGTTGCAATTGGAAAGGAGGAAACACCCGAAGCCTGGATCTCATGGATCAAGGATGAGCATACATTAATGGTGAGTGAACAATGTTTTGTGAATCTGAACATTGGAAAGTATTATGATAAGGTGTTGTGTGATATTATGTCAATCAATTATTGTCATATTTTCTTGGGTAGACCTTGGCAGTATGATAGACATCCTATACATGATGGAAGATTGAATAGATATACTATTTGGGTTGATGGTAAGAAACAAATTTTGTTACCTTTGGTTGAAGAATCTGTTGGTGAGATATGTACATCTATGAAAGTTTTTTTAATAGAAGGTAGATATTTTTTTAAGGATTTGAAGAGAAATGATATTTTTTATGCTTTGATTCCAAACAAAATGAGTAAGAATACAAAAGATGGAATTCCTACGGAAGTTGAGACGTTACTCATTGAGTACAAAGAGATTTTTTCAGATAATGTACCTGATCATTTTCCACCAATGAGGGATATCAGTCATTATATGGATCTAATTCCTAGAGCTAGTTTAGCAAACAGGGCACCACATCGGTTAACACCGACTAAGAATGAAGAGCTTAACTAACAAGTTCATGAATTGTTGAACAAGGGTTTGATCAAAGAAAGTTTGAGTCCATGTGCAATACCAACTGTATTGGCACCTAAGAAAAATCAAGAATGGAGAATGTGCACTGATTCAAGAGAAATCAATAAGATTACAGTAAAGTATAGGTTTCCTATACCGAGGATGGATGATATAATGGATTGTTTGAGTGGAGCAAGATATTTTACCAAAATTGATTTGAAGAGTGGATATCATTAGATCAAAATCAGAGAAGGTGATGAATGGAAGACTTCTTTCAAGACAAAATAAGGTTTGTATGAGTGGTTGGTTATGCCTTTTGGTTTAACTAATGCACCACATACATTTATGAGGTTAATGAATGAAATTTTGAAGAAATTATTGAATAAATGTGTGATTGTATACTTGGATGATATTCTAATATTTAGTAAGGCTAGAGAAGAGCAGTTGATGCATATAAGACAAGTATTACAGAGATTGAAAGAGGAAAAGTTGCTGATAAATCTGAAAAAGTGTTCCTTCATGAAAGAAGAGCTTGTGTATTTAGGTTTTGTGATTTCAAATGATGGTTTGAAGATGGTTCTTGAAAAGCTTGAAGCTATACATAGTTGGCCTACACCTGAGAATGTTAGTGAGGTAAGATCATTTCATGGATTGGCAAGTTTTTATAGAAAGTTTATCAGAAATTTCAGTTCTATTTGTAATGCTATGACTAAGACAATGAGAGGTTATAAAAGATAATTCAAATGGACACATGGAGCTGATAAGATTTTTGAGACTTTGAAGCTGAAGGTTGTTGAATTACTTGTGTTAGAATTACCTGATTTTAGTAAGGTTTTTCGAGATGAATGTGATGCAAGTGGAAGTCCAATTGGAGCTTTGTTGACTGAAGAAAGTAAACATGTTGTTTTCTTTAGTGAAAAGTGGAATGATGCAAAAAGGAAATATTATGTCTATGATCAAGAGTTCTATGATATTATTCAAGCTATGAAGAAATGGAGACATTATTTGATGCCGAGTGAGTTTGTGTTGTATACTGATCATAAGGCTTTACAATATTTGGGTAGTCAGAATAAGTTGAATTAGAGACATATGAAATGGGTAGAGTATTTACACAGTTTCACATATGTGATTAAGCATAAGAGTGGAGTTTCTAACAAATTTGTTGATGCATTGAGTAGAAGATCTTTGTTGGCTGAAATGAGAATTGAAGTTCTTGGTTTTGATGATATGAATAATTTGTTAGAAAGTGATCCTCATTTTTCTTAGCAGTGGAGACTGTGTAGAGCACCTAGTTCAAATCAATCAGGTAAGTATGAAGACTATTTCATTCAAGAAGATATGTTGTTCAAAGGTATTCAGTTATGCATACCGAGAGGATCAATGAGAACTAATCTGATAAAGGACAAACATAGTAGTGGTTTGGCTGGTCATTTTGGTATAGACAAGACATTGAGTTTTCTTAAGGAAAGGTATTTTTGGCCTCAGTTGTATAAGGATGCTCATAAATTTGTGAAAAGGTATCAAGTTTTTCAAGTTGCAAAAGGAGTGAGTCAGAATATTGGTTTGTACACATCGATTACTGTTCCTGAGAAAGCTTGGAGTGATATCAACATGGATTTTGTTCTTGTCTTACCGAGGATAGCAAGAGGTAATGATTCCACATTTTTTGTGTGGATAGATTTTCAAAGATGACACATTTCATACCATGTAAGAAAACATCAGATGGAGTACATATAGAAGATCTTTTCTTTAAAGAGATTGTTAGATTGCATTGATTACCGAGAAGTATTATCTCTGACTGAGGTAGTAAGTTTGTTAGCTATTTTGGAAACACTTTGGAAGAATTTGGACATTGAGTTGAAGTATAGTTCTAAATTTCATCCACAGACTGATGGACAAATAGAGATTGTAAACCAAAGTTTGGGTAACTTATTGAGATGTTTAGTTCAAGACACACCGAGTAATTGGGATTTGATGTTGGTACAAGAAGAGTTTGCATACAACAGTTCAGTGAATAGAAGAACTAGAAAGATACCTTTTGAAATTGTCCATGGCACACAACCAAGAGGTTTATCATACTTGAGAGATATTGCTAGAGAAGAGAAAAGGAGTGCTGAAGCAGAGGAATTTGCTAAGTTCATGAAGACAATGCATGAGAATGTAAAACAAAATTTGGAGAAAAGTAATCATAAATACAAGGATAGTGCAGATAGATTAAGGAGACATAAGAATTTTAAAGTTGGTGATCAAGTGATGGTTCATTTGAAGAGAGGTAGATTTTCTATTGGAACATATGGTAAATTGAAGAAGAAGAAATTTGGTCCTTACAAAATACTGAGAAGATTTGAGAGTGGAAATGCTTATGAAGTGGAATTACCTGATGACATTGATATATCATATATATTAAATATTTCAAACTTATTTGAATATCATGAACCTAATGAAGAAGTGACAATAGGGAGTGATTATCCTAAGAAACTGATAGAGGAAGATGAACAGATTTTGAAATAGAGAGTTGGTAGAACTACAAGAGGAAAGGAATACATGGAGTATCTGGTAAAATGGAAGAATAGGTTGATTGAGGACACATCTTGGATTTCTCAATCTAAGTTGGATTCATTTTAGGTTGGACCTAATACATGATTCAGGGAATCATTTCTTTTAACCCCAGGTGTCTAAAGCAGGAGCATCTTGGGTCCTTGGCAATCTTGCTCAACCAAAAAAGATGTTTTCTTTTGTTCTTTAGCTTGCTTGGAGGATTCTCGGTGAAGTAATCAATAACCTCAAGTTGCTCGGTTACTCTTTTTTCCTTGCTTTACCGATGGTTCTTGGTGTTCGTTGGCTGCTCAATTTTTTCTTTCACCGAGTTAGTTTCTGTTGCTTAGATATGTTCCTCCCAAGTTAGTTTTTGTTTCTCGGGTATGTTCTTCCTGAGTTGGTTTCTATCGCTTGGTTATATTCTTATTGAGTGGTTACTGTTACTTGGTGATCTCCTTACTGAGTTGTTTATCCTAATCTGGTTGACTTCTACATTTAGTTTCTGTGGCATAATTAATGCAGGTTCTCTCATTGCGATCTGTGTGGACCTAAATCTGGGTCTCACTTAGGGATTTGAGTGTCGACCTCTTTGGTGGAATCTTGTATATATTTGATTCTTGTTCTTAGTGTTAAGAAGCCACTTTGGTAGCAGTGCTAGAGATAGTATATTTGGTATCAGAAGACTTAGTGTTAAGATAATTGAAAGGTAGGTCTGTGACCTTGCATGTATGAAGATCATTTTGTAATTCATTAAATGTATATGGCTGAAACTGGGAAGGCCTTACAGCCCAACATGTAATGACTTTGATCAATTAATGATATCTATTTTTCTTCTCTCCTTTTTTTGGTGTTTCTGTGTTGTGTATCTGCAAGCTAGTTCGGTATTTGGGAGTGCCTTTGGCCCCTCTACCTACCCTCCTTGCGTCATAAGGATATTAAGAGGAATATTCCTTTCCAATTTTATTGAGGATGATGCTCTAAGGATCAAGGATCTCCCAAAGGGATCAAGAATATGGAACTTCATAACCAAGTCTAGTAACATCATGCAAGATCACATCAATTAGAATTTAAAGGATGGAAGCAAAGGATTATTCTAAGATGATTCATGGGGTGGTTATCCTATCATCGTAAATTCGATGGAGACACAAAGAATAAAAATTATTTGCAAAGGAAAATGGGGGGTGTATGTCAAAGATTATATCACGGTTTAGAGGCCCAATCTAGAAGGTTAGTGGCAATGGAAGCAATGGAAAAACCTAGGCCTACCTCAGGAAAATATCTCAAACCTTTAGTTAGTATTAAAGGATATGTTCTTTCTACTCAAATAGGGAAGACATACAATCATTTATAATAAAGAAAAATGTGGGGAATATAGTGTGAAGGAAGGTTATAAGTTCACTTCCTGGAAACAATGCCAGCCAAGGACATATTTTCCAACGCATCTTTGTTCGAAAAAAGATTTCCTTCCAAAAGAAGGTATATTCTCATGGGTAGCTTTGCAAGGCTGCATTATGACTACAAACAGGTTTAAGAAGTTATGATATCAACATCCATATAATTTCTCCTTATGTTATAATGACGAGGATGATTTTAATCACCTACTACTCACATGTCCCTTTTCAACAAAATGTTGATAGTAGATGTGTGCTAAACTAGGGTGGATATCAACATAATTTCCAAATGAAATGTTATAGCTCTACAAATAATGGCTTACATTGTTCAAAGAAATCCTCTGTGGAAACATTTGGATCATACCCCCTTCATTTTTAATATGGGAGCTATGGAAGGAAATAAACCAAAGACTATTTCAAGATAAAAAGATGGATACAACTTGACTTCAAAACAAAATAGAAATAGTTCTTATAGAAATAATGAATCTAGGATTCAATCTCAGAGTGCTTCACCAAAACACTACACAAGATCGGATGATGTTATGTTTGAAAAATTGTTTGGGTTTAAGGCCCCTCAAGTGTTAGAAAGAGGTGGACAAACTAGTTTAAAAGAGAGAGTAAATTGCACTTGGTCTCCTCCAACCATCAGCTGGTACAAATTGAATTTTGATGGTTCTTCTAGAGGCAATCCTAACCCATCTAGTGTTGGATGTGTGATTAACTCAAGCCAAGGAAAAACCATTGTAATAATGTCTATGCCATTGAAAAATTCAATAAATAATGTTGAGGAATTCAAGGCCTTGTTATCTGGTTTCTCCTTAAGTCTAGAACTAGACTTGAAAAGTCTATAAATCTAAGGAGATTCCACATTTCTAGTGACCTGGCAAGATCTAGGTCAACACAAAATTGTATGCTCCATCCATTTATTGAAATGATATTAACCTTAATTAACAGATTCGAGAAGGTCATGCTTAAGAACATTTATAGAGAAGGTGACTCCTTGGTAGATGGATTTTCTAAATAGGGTGCATAAGGAACCTTTATTAAACAATTTTTTTAGATTAAGTGGTGACACAACCAACAAGAAAGAGTGGACGACCTGGATATTGAAGTTCATTGAAATTGACAAACACTTGGCTCATGTCACCCATACACACAAACTTGGCGGTTAGAATTAGGATATATCAAAGGATATGATTTGAAGGTAAATCTCACTTGATGTGACCACCATTCTGATCTCTAACAAGAATCTAACCTAACAGGAGAGTTTGAATTTGAATGACTCTAGGCAATTGTCACACCCATCTTAGTTTTTGAGGACAAAGTGGATGGACTGCTATGACAATAAATGTAAGTAGTAAGGGTCACATTAAGGAGGTTTCAATTCTACCGTTAACCTAGGGATCAATACATAAATAGTAAGGATGACGAGATAAGACTTGGTAAATCCTTACCGATCCCCATCTACAAATAAGAAAGACCAGTTTTGAGAAGGCATAAGTTTATGGTAAACCTATAAATTGCCTTCTTAGTAAAGATGCATTGACAAGATGAAATGAGGTTGTGGGTCACAAGACGCTTGTCATTGAAGACAAAAAATTTTTCCTGTAGAAGAAAAGAAAGGATGCAACCATTGAGAATGACAATGCAGAAATAGTTGACCCTGATTTTGCCCTTGATGACATGCTGACATGGAAAGTGGTATTTATAATACAAATTCCATGGGATAATTAAAAAGATAACCTTACCACCATTGAGTTATATACTAATCATGAGTTAAGTATATTCCTCCAAAGAATCCACATGGATGGATTTTAAAAAAAATATGTGCTAACGAATAGAGAAGAAGCTGGGGAGAGAAAAGATCACAATGGACACCCCTATCAAGCTTAAATTGATCAATAAGAAGACTACTTTTTATAGTGATAGTAGTGTCAAAGTTTGAACATTGGTGACTAGTGCATGCCATTAGAAAGGTTATAGGCTTCAAATTTCTTTACAAAAATCATTGTAACAAATTCAAATCAAAGATATGTGTTGGCTTCTGAGCGTACACTCTGTTTGTAGAGGAGCCTAAACTAGTGGCCGAACAAATTTGTATTAGATTATTCAAAGATAAGTATCTGGTGGGGATTCATGATGCTATTATCAATATTGATGGGGATGACTTGACTATTCCCTTTCCATTTGAATATGCAATGATGATGAGGGTTGGAGGTCCTTTCCTAGGATTGGGAAATAGGCAATGGAGAAACATCTACGAAGGGCCTCCAAGGATATTCTTCATTTTGTGGGGTTGGGAATGGGAGCATCAAGATATATGAAGATACATGATGAGTAGAGGATTGGACTTCATCAAGAAGTTACTTGTTCTGATGGATGACATGGAGGCTCCTTATGGAGATGATGTAGATGAAGAGGAAGATTGGATTCAAAAATATAAGTATGATGAGAAAATTGACGGCCTAGGCAGTGAGGATTCTTTAGAAAATGAAGAGGAAGATGGTGTAATTAAGGTGGAGGGGGGTGATGAAGAGGAAGAGGAGGTCGGTGATGCAGAGTCATAAGTTGAAGAGGAAGATGAGCTATAGGAGGAGGAAGAGAAAGAGGTCAAGGATGAGGAGGATGCCAAGGAGGAGAAACAAGTTGACCAAGAGGGCTCTAGAAGCTCCTCGTATTCATTTGGAATTGATTGAGAGATAAGTTCACCTAATAGTTTTTGGTGTCCTTTCTGTGTAAAACAAGGTTTCTAGATTAAGCATAGATAGTCACCAAGGTGGTGACAGAAACAATAGGGCTCCATTTTGGTTCGACTTAAGCTCTCATATGTTAGACAATCATCTCTAGGACATGGCTATGAAATGTTATGTATCTTATTTCACATTATTATTAATTCAAACATCCAGCTTTCGTCTCTTAATTATAAAAAAAATGCCTTCGGTTGAAATATTCTATATTTAAAATATAATTTGATTTTTATGATTAAATTATTCTTAAGCATGAAGAACATGCAAATTATATATTCATAAAATAATATTATTAAAAAATTAATAACAATAATTACAATATTTTTAGACATTATTTGATTTATTATTTAATCAAATCAATTGCAACACAAAGATCACTTTTAAACATAACTATTTGTTATAGAAAACTATATTATTATAGTTGTGTTGAGTCGATAAAACTAGATTGGCAAAAGATGGTGATTTTCTTTTTAATACAAATTTAGTGTATGCTTTTCCTTTTCCACTGAAATTGATTAAATGTGGAAAATAAAATATGACTAGGATAATTTAGTCGATGAGGAAGATAAAATATGAACAAACAAGTCTCACATTGGGAAACAACTATATTTTGAGTTGCAAATTTTTTTTATTGCTAATAAGAAAATTTTGATTACCTTCAAGAATTTTTCTATGGCCTATAGATAACCCTAGGGAATTCTACATCATTTAAAAACAAGATATATAAAGATAGAGCAACTACCTATCATGTATAATTAATATTCAAATTTAACAAATATATATATATTTGGAACAAGTAAGGACATAATTGATATGCTACTATTAAGAGATTGGATTTTTCACCTTCCCACCTACCACCTAAAATATAATCAAATCAAAGGGTATATATATCAAACTGGATAGTGCTCAAATATTTTCTTTAAATGAGATTGTATTATGTTTAATTTACATATTATAGTTGTGGAGAACATATTTAAATTGAAATCTAGCTATTTAAAAACACGTGTTATTGTTAATTATATAAATTAGAATGCAATGAGAGCAAAGAAGAGTTAAGATAAAATATCATTAAATGATAATAAGAGTTTCTTATATTCACAAGCCTAATGAAAAAGGTTATAAAGGGAATACAAGATACCTCTTATTGAAAACTTATATAAAGAGGCATATTGTGACAATAAACATACTAAATATTGTTCAAACATATATTAGGAATAATATTATTCTTTTCAATCTAAATATTTCAAAAGAAGTATTCAAACATTTGGCTAAGAACCATGATGGTGATCATCAATAACATACAATTTATTTTACTGATAGATGTAACAAAGGACATTTTCCACAGAAAGTATTTCAATTTTTATTAGAGGTAGATAATTAATATAATCCATTAAAAAGAGAGATAAGAAGTGGGAGGAAAGTACTTCAAAAAATATTGAGTGAGTTTTCCCAAGGTTTACATCCGTTTTTATAGATGAATGTAAAGAAATGGTTTTATTTATTATTCTAGAATATTATTTTACAACCTATACCATAAATAAAAGAAAAGATAAATTGGACTTAGGGGAGAGGACCCAATACTTGAAGGTGTTCTAATAGTTGTGATAGTAGTTGTTAATTAAATACCCACACTTGCTGATTTAATATCCAATATTTTAAACAACATTGTACCAATGGTTATGACTTTAAAGTTGCTTTTTTCTAATGATGACTACCCATAATTGAATGAAATGTGTCCCTTTTCCTATAAAGTGACCAATAGTGTGATGACACATCAGCTATACAAGTATGTGGGTCCCTAATACACTACGATTGGTCTCACTTTATTTTTAGGCTATTTTGGACACCTTGGAAAAAAACATGCTGATGTGGCATCTTATTTGATGATGTGGCCTTGAAACCTTAGTTATAAGCAGGGGACTTGCCAGGTAAGCTGTTGTAAAAAAATGGGAGTGATTTGAAATTTCCATGTAGGATTTTGAGAACCACGAAGTTAGGGTGCTCAACTACTGGGTCCTCTCCCCTAACAATGATTAAATACAAATTTAAATTATTTTGATTACGATCCTTCTCTTGTACAATCGATAAATATTTATGAAGATTTTGAAAATCTTGTGATTAAAAAATTATAGATAATCAACCACTTCATTAAAAACATAATATAATGTGAGTATGGAACCATATCTAGGATACAACACAACGAATTGATGAAAGTTCCAAGTATAGATATGTTAAGAAGAAGAGACATCAAGACATAAAAACACAATGGTATAATAAATATTCAAGTGAATAAGTCACATGTAAACCAATTCAATTCATTAACCTAATGAAATATAATAATTTTTCCAGAGATTATAATTACAACTAGATATGGATTATTCAAAATTTTCTCTTAAAAGAATGATATACCTATGACATTATATGAAGGTCAAAATATATTATCACTATGTAGGATAATTCAAGGAATGCTAGCAACAAGGAAATGATATCTAATTGGCATCATCCGTCAATTTCTTAAAGATACAATATTTCAAAGGATTTCTCTATTTTTATTACTAGAACCAATTGGACTTACGATAATCATTATCACTCCATTAATAGTTTATTCAATATCAAAGCAACAACAATTCATTCACATCATTGAATCCCAATTAAGATTTTTTCGCAATTAGAAGGACCATGACTTACAAGATCACAAGAAGTGTTTTTTCTCATAAATTACATATTGATTGATGAAATGGGCTTCAATAGAAGAAAAAAAAACAAAAAAAAAAATAGAGAGAGAAAGAAGATGCTAGAGAACATAGAATCTTGTCTTCATCAATAATCTCTAGAGAAAAAAAATTATCTTTAGAGTAATGTTTATTAGTTTTGGATGCACTTAAAAATAATATCTATTTTATTTTATTTTAATTTTTTTGTTGCACTAGGGTATCCCCATGATCCAACATAGTGTTCTAGCCTACATTGTCTTGGTCTTACTTCTCTTGCAAAGTTGGGGTCGAGAAAGGATGAGCTAAGGGGAGAGTAATCCCGTAGGGATGCATGCAATTGTCTACAAACCACCAACTAACTTGTTCAAAGTATTTTGTAGATGTATCTATGATTTTGGTTAAATTTTTGGATGGTTGCCTCCATTGACTAATAATCCAACATATAATCGTAATGTTTAATACTTTTAACTATGCTTATTAATACAACCAACTCATGTAATAAAAACTAATTTGTTTACTTATTTTGTAGGTGTATCTATGATTTTGGTTAAACAATTTTTGATGGTTGTCTGCACTTGAGCGATAATCCAGCATAACATAGTAACAAACATATTGAATATTGTGGGAAGAATTTGAAATAGTTGTTATATTTGATAAGATATTTAGGCGAAAAGGAGAAAGCATTGACACATGAAGATTTTAATAATTTCCCACAAATCTACAAGATGAAAATTTGGTTAATTATGATAAACAAAAAGATGAAAAAACCAATGTTGGTATAGACACGTGAAAAAATGAAGAATTCAAAATATTATCCATTTGTCTAGCACAAATGGTAATATGCACAAACATATCAAAGCCAAATTCTATTAATTAAAATGTCGTTTTATATATAGCATTGCAACAAGTAGGTAGTGTAAACACATTGGTGGTAGCTAAAAATCATGAAGTTGATGTTGATTTATTGATAACAAAAGATAATTTGACCATGCTAACTTTGATTAAAAACTCAAAAGAATTAAAACAAATTAGACCCAAGGTTCAAACTAAAATTTTAATTTCTTTCTCTAGGAAAAAAAAAATAATCCATGATTAAGTAAAAAGACTAAAACAATGACAATTGGAAACTAACAAAAGTTTTTCCATTTTATACCACTGTCAAATCTAGTTTTATTTTGAGCTAAAGGGAAAGACTTTAATAACCACCTATTAAGTCAAGCTGCAAGTTCTGGTCAATTTGATTTTTTGTATATTTTGATATCCCTATCATATAAATAAACATTCTATTAAATGTCTAATTTTTAAAATTTTGTTTAGAAAAATCTCAAATTAAAATAGAGTAAACCACTTTGTAATCAGACAAATCTCTCCAATATTCTTCGTAAAGTTTCATTCAGTACGACGATGGTGTCACATTGACCAAAACATACACATTGACTTCAAAGTAAACATAAGTCTTATTCAGGCATTCCCACATCATGATAGAAAAATTCAAAATCAGATCAGAAGTGACATTCATAGAAAATGATGAAAAACTTTAGTTAGTCTACAATTGTCATTCCCGCAGAAAGTGGAAAAATAGTGGTTTGAAAATTTCACACTACTTTTCCATTCCCTCTCTATACGACAAACACGAATTCTCAATTTTTAGCTAAAATAAATACATTTTACCAAAATAGTGTGGTAAAAGTTATTGTAAAGACCGTCTATTCAGTTTTCTATTCCGTAAAACTGGCTGTAAGAGAAATTTACTGTGCGAATACTCAATCTAGTCTAAACAGTATTTGTTATTTAAGAAGTTAGTCTCCATGGTTAGTGAAAAGAATACTATTCATATATGCTTGATTTATAAATTTTGTAAAGGTCAACGATTAAATATATGGCTAATTTGTTTGGTTCATAGTTTTTAGGGTAGAAGGAAATAAAAGTTTGTGTTTTTTAAATTGATTCAGTTAATTTGGTTTTAATCATAAATTATGTGAAAGTAATAACCAATGTAGTTTGCAATATTTTGTCTTTCTGTTCATTTGAATGCATTATAATTTTGTTATTGGCTATGATTTGTTTTCTAGGGTTCGAGAGTGCCAGTGGGGTAGCAAATAGCTCCAGATAGAAGTCAGTTAGCAGCTTTAGATGAGCAACGGAAGGAGATCTGTAAGGTCAAAATTTAGTATGATATTGGGTGTAGCTCCAAATCATTGTAGATAATATGTAATAAGTTTATTGTGTTATTGTAGATGTTTATTTCATAATTTTTTAATACAAGAAAGAATTTTCTTAACTCTACTTATTGTGTTTCTTTTCTTTATGTGGGTCTAGTGCTAGTTGATTGGCAAACAGAGCTGAGATCTGTATGTTTATTTTGGGATTGTGTCATAGCTAGAAGGCCGTAACTCTTAATTAAATTATTTCAAAGAATGAAATTTAGTCCTGATCTAATTTTAATTTTTATGAAGGTCAAATCTAGAAAATTCAAACCAATCATATTTAATAAGAAAAATTAAATTTTTTATTATAATATATATATAATTAAAATTAACTTACACACCAAAACACCAAAAAAAATAAAAATGACCACAAACTTTATAATACTATATTTACAACAATTCCAAAATTATTTACTTTCATTCCTTACAATTACTTTATTTAAAAATATATAATAATTAAAACCAAAACCTAACTTAAATAAATCTTTTCTAAAATAAACATTCTATTAAAATAATTAAAATAAACAAGATGATGGTGTCTAAATAACAAACTTACTCAAAGTAAACAAACGTTGCATTCACCAAACCACGCATGTTGACTTCAAAGTAAACAAAAGTCACATTCAGGTTTTTCAAGCTAAAAATATCAAAATGGAACCAGAAGTGGCTTCCATAAAAAAGGCGGAAAAAATATTAGTTATTGCTATAGTCAACACAGAAGGCACGAGCCTTTACTCTCACGGATGCTTCATTGTCAAACATTAGTTTGACAATTTCACACTACTTTCCTACAACAATTCTGCTCTTTTGTTTACTAGGACCTCAATTGAAGAAGAACAGGATACAGCAATGGAGTGCAGTTTGTGTGGCGACGTGGGCTTTCAACTCTATTTATTCCAATGCAAAAAATGTCTAATACGTTTTCAGCATCAGTAAATTAGCATTTACCCTCTTTATTGCTTTCATTTTATTCAAGTTTAGATAACCCATACCCATTAAATGTTTCCATTTAAGGAATGACCATAAATTTTGTTCTTATGGTTTTTGCATTGTTGGGCAGATACTGCAGCAGAGCATATTATGAGGATGTATCAGCTGAGAGGCTGAGTGAAGTTTGTGACTGGTGTTTCACAACTCAGCAGGAGGATGCTAAGCTTATGATCAGAGATTCTGTTAAAAGAATGAGAAGTTCTCCTGGGTTTGGAGAGTGTACGAACCTAACCCACAATAGCAAATGCAAAAGAAAGTTGAGAAAAACGTGTGCCGGCATTAATGAACAGATACCCAAAGAGCTGAAAAAGCAGAGGAATCCTAAACATATATGCAGTACTGAAAGAAGAATTGGGAAGAAATATAAGCTTCTTGGTGAAATTGTCTGTTGATTGCAATGGTTTAGGTTTTAGGGAAGCTAATTTCTGAAAAAACCTGAGCTTAATCTATACATACTTTCTAAATAGAGATTGGTGAATGTTATTGTCTAAGCCATCTATTCAGTTTTGGATTATAAACAGAGGAAGCTTACTTTGGAATTATCTCTTATGTTTGATGATAATAATGTACAAAATTCTCAGTTTACTCTCAATAGAAGATAAAACCCATCATTTGTATGTTTTGCTCGGTCAATAATGGGCCAGAGATCGTAACTATAAAAGGATAAGCCTGCTTCACAGAAGGCCTCATACAATCCTCCTCTGGTTAAATTTTAGATTTTCTTCGATTGTTTGTGAGTTTTTTCTGATCAATATCTCGATCACACTTTCTAATCGACTATCAGAATTGTTTACGAACAAAATGATTGGACAGTATGCAGAACTTATTAAAAACCTTAATACTAATATATATTAAACACTGCCACGTATAACATAGAGTTAGTATAAGAAAAAATTACACTGTATTTTGAGAATTCTTTCCATTCTCTGCTCCTATTAATAACAGTTGCCTCCTTTAAAGCGTCAAACATACAGTCGAATCCATAGTTTTGAATGAAAAGTGAACAGTGAATTGATTAAACCCAATTCGGGGCGCTCTTCTTTCCGATTGCATTTAGAATAATTTGTGAGTCGTCTTCGATGTTGAACTCAAATTCTTGAAATGATATCGACATTTCTGTCTGAAAAGTAACTTCTCTGTAATCAAATTCATTGTAATCAACAGATAATTCCATTAAGAACTTTATATTTCCTCATAACTCTTCTATCATTGTAAGCTAACCCAGATTTGTTCTGCTTCTTCAGCTTTCTGGGCATCTGCCTGTTACTGTCACCACAACATTTTTTTCAAATTTCTTTTCAATTTTCCATTGTAGGTAAATTTCAAGCATTCTCCAAACCCAACACAATTTGTCACTCTTTCAATAGGTACCCTCCTGATGGAGTTAATATCAGACCCAGATTCCTCTCCAATATTGTAGCACCAATCACATAAGTCACACCTCCCCTCTGCTAAAACATTTTCAAAATATGCTCTGCTGCAATATCGGAAGAAAAACAAGTGGGCAAATGATCAATGGACGGAACTAAAATAACTGTATTTCATGAATTATTTGAATAAAATAGAAAAAATTAAATACGGTGATCTGCAGATCATCAATTCAAGAACCAATACAAAATGTTACTGAAGGAAAAATTGTTCCTTTTACTATGAGGAAGCAATATTTTTATACAAATTCAAAATAAAAGGGAATAAAACTGAACCTCCTGACTTCCTATAACCGGATACAACTAATTACTAACAAACGATGCTTATTATTATCTAACATTCCCTCCTATAATAAACATTGTAGATAAAAAATGGGAAAAAAATGTAAATGTTTATTATCGTTGTTCTCCCACGGAATGAACATTGGGAAGAGCACCAAGCAAATGCCAAAGTGGCTGCAAGCAAACACCAGCAATGGGCTTTATAAAAATATCCACAATTTGTGTTGCAGTGTGACCAATATACCAGGTCAACCAAGCTTGCTTGAGCCAACTCATAGATGTAGTGATACTGAATGTCAATGTGTTTAGTCCTGCCATGAAATACTAGATTTTTACTCATATGAATTGTACTTTAATTATAACAATATAACATAGTGGGACCATATTAAAAATGTTGTAGATCCTCTAACATTCTATGCGACCAAACAGCCTAACACTAGTAAATTTGAGCTGAAATTTCGACGAAAATTGGTCAAAATTTCGACAGTAATTGGTTGAATGCACGACCAAACCTTTCGTCGGTCTTTTTTTGTCGAAATTTTGACGTTTTTGTTATTGGTCGCAATTTCGACCAACATAGAGGTCGAAATTTTGACTGTAGCTCTTCCTCAATTTGATAGAAATAGCCGTCAAAATCTACAGGGAAATAGTCGGAATTCCGACCAATATATGATCGAAATTTCGACCAATATTTGGTGGAAACTTCCGACCAATATATGGTCAAAATTTCGACCAATATTTGGTGGAAACTTCCGACCAATATATGGTCGAAATTTCGACCACCTGTTCCAGAGATTTCGACGTGAATGCTTTGCTTTCCACCAAGGTATTGGTCGAAATTCCGACCAATATTTGGTGGAAACGAGTCTGTGCATCCGTCGAAATTGTGACCACCTGTTCCAGAGATTTCGACGTGAATGTTTTGCTTTCCACCAAGGCATTGGTCGAAATTCCGACCAATAGTTGGTGGAAAAAAGGGGTATTGGTCGAAATTGCGACCAACGCTTTGGTGGAAATTAAAAGGGAGTTGGTCAAAATTTTGACCATTTCCCTATTTTTTTTAAAAAAAAAAAAATTGTACCAATTGATTTTTTTTTTATTCTACTTGGATTCAACTGTGTAGTTTTTTGAGTCTCATTGGCTCTGGGTGATGCTCAAAGAGGTGAAGGACCGGGACTTCCCGGGAGGTCACCCATCCCTGTACCACTCCAGCTAGAGCGCACTTAACTACGGAGTTTCCTCCATGGTTAAACCCACTCTGCTTGCATCCTCATTTGCAAAACCTTCACCAAGTGTTGTGCCTTATGAACCATCCAT
>MU224423.1:0-39232 GCA_018584345.1 Thuja plicata
TATTGCTTGTGGTCAAAACCCTAGTTGTCACCTTTCAATTAACCTATGTATTGAGCAGTGAATGATAGTCCAAAGATCCATCAGAGTATGACAAGTATATGTCAGTTTGAAGCTTCAAAAAGAGTCTAAATATCCTTGGTGTATCACCTTTCTTTTATGCAAGTTTATTTACAAATCCCTTTCTCCTTTTTCCCAATTCAATTTTCAATCAGGAAGTGATATACCATATTTTATGGGAACCGGCCTAGAATCCGGAGATTCCTCTTCATTCATAGTCTACCCATAGCTAGGAGAGGTTTCCATTGTTAGGATGGAATTGTTGTGTAGCCCTAATGCCTGAGTTAGGGTGACAATTCTAAACCTGAACAAGACTTTGTGCCTTACTGGTTATTCTGATTATTGAAAATTCTCATTCAAAATAAGCGCAGGAGACTTTGGGTTCCTATTTTTGTTTTACAAATATATAAGTTGACTAATGTCTCAGGTGTTGTTCTTATCTCAAATCTTGATCCACTGGTATTATTGTAGCAATAGATGCCTTTTGTTAAGTTTAAAGTTGTAGTTGTGTATAAGTCATTCCTGAAGAAAGAGGAAGTGATTAAGAAGAACCACCCTTTTGTTAATTTCAGTTAGGTCTCTGTTGAAGCAGCCTACGGTAAGAAGGGAGCCTCCCCTATTGTTGAGAGGAGAGAGAAATCTCATGAGACGTTGCCTAAAGTCACAATTTTGTAAGTTGTGGTCACAGTGACTTACAAAATTTTTAGCCAACACATCCTTAGCAACATAGCGAGCTCCTGATCTGCCTGGATTGCCCTGAGAGGCACCGTCTAAATTAACTTTTGTCCATCCTCTGTCTGGAGGTATCCATGTTTCACTCTTCGCCTTAGGCTGAAGAGGATTGGGCTATATATATTAATAAATTTAATTAATATAAAATAAATTAATTTAAACTAATAATTTAATAAATAAAACCAACTTTTATATATATATTTTTTGTTTTTATAAAAAAAGGCAACCCCGTGGGGAGCCCCACCTTTCACGCAGGCCACCGCAGTTGCTACGGTGGTACTTGCAGTACTGCGGAGTACCCCGCAGCTAGCCGCGGTCTTATGAGGGTCGGGGGGTTGGGGGTTGGTGTCCCCGCCCCCACTTAATAATTTTAATATATATTTTTTTATAATTTTAATGTATATATATTTTAAATAAATCAAAATTTGTTTATTATTTTTTTAAATAACAAAATTTCTTTTTTCTTTATATATATATATATATAAAATGGTACTACGAATGGAGATGTTACAGAGCTGCATGAATACTAGGGTTTTGATAGACCCTTCGTTTGGCACAGAGAAGATCTAGCGGTCGTTGTAGCGAAATGGGACTTCGACTGATCTCTGGGCGCGGATGCAGCGGCGGGAGGCATGCTCTGAGAAGGGAGGCTCCTCACATCAAACATGCCTGCGGAAGGAATCACCTCAAAAAATTGAAGGGGCGCAGGCCAAAAGAAGAAGACAAAGTGTGGGGGGTCCCTTGCTTATAGGAACCCAGTCTGTTGTGAGGGAGAATCTGCAAGCTACAAACGACGACAACGATGATACTCACAATGAAGGGGTTTGTGTGAAACAAATGGTTGGAATCATGGGGTCTCTGATACAGGCCCTTTCACGCTCTGCAAAGAAATGGCTAGGGTTTAACGAGTAGACAAGCTCATTTGGGGCGAAGCCTTTGCCGTCGTCCACCAAGGAGATCTTGGTGGCTGTAGATGAGGAGGCAAATGAGGAAGTGATCCACAATCTTACGGTTTTCTCCAAACTGGGTTTGATTGGACGATTTAGAGGCTTTTAGCCAAGTTTACAGCAACTGTGTACCTGGATAACGGACAACTAGGAACCCATGCTTGTTAGCTTTGTTTAGATATTCCTCACAAGAAAAGGGTTTTTCATTGTTGTTTTTGAAAAGATTCAAGACAGGAACATAATTTTGTGCGACCAAGTCTGGTGTTGGGAAGAGAAGTATGTGATAATGCTGAAACCTTGTCACCCAGATTTCAATCAAAGCATTGAAGTTTTCAACAAAATTCTAATCTGGGTAAGGCTCCCTAAACTTCCTCTTCATTTGTGGTTTGATTCTTGTCTTGAGGCGATTGGGGACTCGTTGGGGAGTTTTCTAATGGTGGACGAATGCTCTCAAATGTATATCATTCTAACTTTGCGCGTATCTTAGTGGAAATGGATACGGCTGAAGGGCTTCCAATAGAGATCAAGATTAAAACCTCCAAAGGATGTTGGACATAGACATTGGTTTATGAAGGAATTTCCTACAGATGCAAAAATGCTTCCAAGCAGGCCATATGGCAGCGAAATGTGACAAAACAAGATCACAAAAGGAAGCATCTTGGTGGAAAGATGCTACTCTACAACACTACACTGTAGAAAAGAAAGGAGAGAAACAACAGAGCTTCTCCCAAGTTGTTATGGGGAAGAAGGTGCAAAAGTCATTAGGGTCTACTTCACAGGATTTGTAGCCTACAACACAAAGCAAAACTGCCACATTGGTGGCGGTGGATAGGGAATTACAACAAAGTAATCATATTGCTACGTTCCTAAGGGTAAAGAAAAATAAAAATCTCTGGGCTCTCATGCGCTAGAAGTCACTGTTGTTGGGGAGATCCAGGTTCAAGATTCCTCAGAGGTAGAGGATCTTGGGCAGCTCCCCGACAATACATTTGTCGATTGGGAAACTGAGGCTGCTTGAATTGGAGATGGCTGGCAAACTCTGAAAAGGAAAAAGGAGAAGAAGACGAAGGTTGCATCCTTTGATATGACCCTCCGATCTCATACCAAGGCAAGGGACAACGTTTAGGTTTATTAGAAGTGTTTGCCTCAGTTCTTGTATGTTTCTTCCTTACTTGATCTGTTAATGGATCTCTATGTTTCTATCGCTTCAGGGATGGTGGTACCCTTGTTACTACCCTTGGACCAGGCCAAGTATTTCCTGGAAAATCACTATTAATAAAATAAACATTTTACCGACCAATATATATATATATATATAATTTTTATAAAAGGACATGCACATTTATATATAAATACATTTTAAATATATATGAAATCCTTTCTTTTAATAGACATAGGTCTTTTTCTTGAAGGCATTTTTTTATATAAATATATATAAATTTTCAGACCAAAATTCAATAATCTAAAGGAAGATCAAATTTAGAAACCCTAAAGATGTATTAAATTTTCCCAAAACTCCAAATTTCCTCAAAACCACCAAATTTACTTAAAACCACCAAAATCCTGGGATGCCTTTACCTGGCACATATCCCAAAATAGAATTTGCAAAACTCAATTTTAAAGAAGATAACTTTATCAATTTCCACAAAGTTAATAAAACAAAACTTGGTTATCAAAATCACAATTTTTGAACAAAACAATCAAGAGTCACCCGAAACTAAACACACATGAAGAAGATAGAATTTTAATTGAAAATTTCAAGGATCAAAACCCTACTTTGAATCCAAGAATCGAAGCTGAAAAGAAAAGAAAACTAAAATTCGAAACCAAATACTCCAAGCTTTAAAATCCAATTCTTTAACCCTGAAAACCTCTGAATAAAAGATCCCTGAAATTTGCCAGAAAATTGCTCCCAAAATCGAATGCCTCCCCAAATGACCACATGCATCTCATTTAAAGAGAAAACAAGAAAACTAGGGTTCTAAAAAGAGAAACCCTAAAAGCAAATAAAATAACTTAAAAAATTAATAGAAACACTTTATTTAACTATTAACTTCACTTAAGTTTGCACAACAGAACTTTATGATTAAAGTTAAAATTCAATTTATTAAATATTAGTGCATGCAAAATTGCATGACTTTATATTTATTTAAATTTAAATTTTTAGCATATTTAAAATATGCAACTTTTGATTTAATATTAATTAAATCCATAATTATTATATTTGGACTTTATAATTAAATCATTAATTAAATATAGGTATTTAATTAATAATTTATAATTAAATCGCCACAATTAATATTATAACATTTTAGAAGGTATAATTATTTAACCTTAATAATTAACCCCTTAATTAATCATTTTACTGACGTCATGACAAAATGCAACATTGACCTAAATGAATGCATTCATATAGAAATATGACCAATCATAATGCAACAATCACAAGCATACTCAATAGGGTTTACGAATTCACGTCACATTGACAAATTCAGATAGAGTAGTCAATCGGGTACTTGTCCACACATACGGCAAAATGTAGGTTTAGGGTAAGGTTTTAGGCCTGAATGTTACCTCCCCTCTTTTACCATTGAGATATTTGTAAGGGCACGTTCGCTCCTGCCAATTCAGGGAAGACGATGCCCAATACCTACAAACCTGCGTCACAAAATCGAACATGTATATGCATATATATAATAGGCAATGGTAGGGATCGGTACATCGTGTGGATCTCGCAAGCAAGTAACTACGACTCCGTCCCTCACCATACAGGCACATCAACCGTAAATATAAAACATACACAATATCCATGTAGATGCATAAATGGGGTCAGTGGGTCAATAAAACCATAAATATGCATGACATCATCATATGCAATTAATCATCATCATCTAACTAACAACATGATATACATCAAATAATCAAAGTATCAATGTTCTGCATCATTAGTAGGTATTGTTATAACATTAAAACATCATCAAATCCATTCGAGGATCTACCACGTGCAATAAAGAGGCTGATAGTATTCGGGATTACAAATAGAAATGGTAGAAGACGGGTGGGTATTACACGTCGTAACATGCTAACTATCTCAAATTAAAATAATAGCCAATATTCACCATTTAGATAATTTCAAACTGATAACATATAATTTGCACTTTTCATTTCTTCTATAAACTGAAATACAAATGAAATTGTTTCTCACTTGTGTATGAAATTATGAATATTACCAAATAATTGATTCAATTGTCTTTTTCTATTCATAAAGAAATGCAATAACAAAAGAGAGAAATAGAGTTTACTGTTACTTTCTTTCCATCCTGGAATCTCTTACAAGCCTCAACATTGCTAGAAGAGGGAGAAAATCATCAAGTGCTTTACCTCCCAACAATAGACTTGGTGGTCCCTTGCAAACCTTCCTATTGGAAGTGGCCCTACCCTTCACAAGGGTACAAACATAGGGCTAGGTCAGATTACGATTTGAGCCTAGTGTTTAGAACCTACATAACTCTTGGTCACACACCATAGGTACCTCCTAACTAGTATGACCGTTTGACTACAATGTGCATTTGGTTCATGTGAACCGACAATTGCATGCTACTGCACTGTGCCACCTTGGCCAAGGTTTAAAAGGATGCAAGAACATTCACGTGCTGTCAATATTCACCACCCTTACTCAACTTGTACATAAACAATAGAGATCAAATAAGTCACTGCTCTAACAACTGACTATAGGCTAACAAACAATTGCTCAATTGTTTACTAACTCAAACGGTCATAACAACCTTCAAGGGGTTGTTCACATGTAGATTAACTCATACCATAGATAGTTATCTTTTCCAACTAGATTAAGCTTTCCACCTACTTGACATCTCAAGGGTGCTATAGGCTAACCGTAGTTTTTAAATCCGAATGATATGTTATGCATAATTCAATATATCCGTTTTAAACATGATATCTAGGCTATTAAGCCTTTTTTGCTAACTGAATGGAATGATGACCATTTGGTTTGATTCACAAAACCACCATAAGAGACTTATTTGTTAATACTATAAGGTCCAAGATTACTGAGAGGGAGTGGTGAATCAGTAATCTATCAGATCTTAAACTTTTCACAATTCATTCAACACATTAACAACATACATCAATAAACAAAGTGAGCAAATGACCATCCAAACATGCAACACAAGAACGCCATAATTTTTATCGTGGAAACCCTTGGTTAGAGGGAAAAACCATGGTGGGAATTAGTACCCACAAATATTTGCACTCTTCTGAAATGCGCCTTGTTAAAGGCCTAAACCTGTTAGGAGCTTACAATGATGCCCGGTTAGGAGCAGACCCTGTTAGGAGTCACCTGGTTAAGGGATTTGCCTCTGGATCTATTAGGAGTAACCTTGTTAAATGATTTAAACCCTAGTTAAAGAGTCACCTGGTTGAAGGATTTACAAATCAAACCTGTTAAAGTCTACCCGGTTAAGGGATTTTCTTGAGAACCTATTAGGATTCAACAAGTACAATGATCTGGGTTTAGCAGGCCTCCTCTGCTTGTTCAGATCCAATTAAGCACAATACTTCTGCTTCTTGCAGACAATCTTCTCTCTTCACTCTACCGCACCTTGGCATCCACGATCTACACTTGCATAAAGCATTGATTTACATATATACATTACATGTCCATTAGGGCATTTAACTGCATTACAAAACATATTACAATCTTTCCCACTCGATCCTTGAACCCTAAAACATATTACCACTCTAGAACATTCAATAACAAACTTAGGTTGGCCATAAGATTCATCGCACATCGATTTGAATCAAGAACAGTCAAACATTTTTGACTTCTTTACCATGCTTGCAAAACTTGATTAAATCCGATCACCTCGAGAAATGAAATAGCAAATAATCATTACAAATATGTTATGCCACGTCACCTTGACATTTGGATCACGAAAACATCCATTGCAACCGATCACATCATCACCGCTCACCGATCTAACATCAACTGCTCAACCTTGTTCAAACATTTTCTAGCTTGCATAGAACAATCTTCTGTCAATTGAAACAATATCTTGCGGTACTCCAATCCTGTAGCGATCATAGTATCAATAACACAACCTAGTCAAGATAATCATATCATGACCGCAACACTTGAATCCATACCGATTTGATAGAACAATGAAATCATTCATTGTTTGTCACTGTTTGTTCTTATGTCTTCCCTATTGCTCTTCAATCAATCATAACTTGCTCCATGTTTGTTCCCAGCATATGCGATCATACAGAATGTATCTAGAGGCATCCATGAGTCTCCAACAATGATCACACACTCCAATTCTTACCGCAACACATAATTCATTTGTACTCATACTTGGCAGCACATGAGAAACACTGTCAACAAACACAACACCAAGTTGACATCAATGACAACACAATAACTGATTTTCCTATCATCAAACCTCTACCAATCAACACTCAACAATCTCCGCATCAGTTATGCCAACAATCTCCCCATTTGGCATTGATGGCAACATCACATTGATCTGATAACAATTGCTCCCCCTTAGTTGATGCACCAAACTTCTTGTCTTGATCTTCCTGGTTTTCTCCTTCAAAGTCTTCTTCTGAACATCTCCCCAATACCTGTATCTGGTTCTTCTCTTTCATCTGATCTTCTCCCCCTTTGACAACAATGCCAAAGGCGCTACATAGGTCACCTACTGCTGTAACATCTTTCCTTTGCTTCTGACTGCTCCCCCTAAGGAGTAGTCCCTTTTAACATCAATCCAATAGTGAAAGATATTCAATGAGTCCACTGGATTGATGCTTACAACATCTTAATGTCTTTCAAGTAGGGGAATAACCCCTAACTTACCTCTCAGATACTCAAAAGTATCTTTAGGTAATGGTTTAGTGAATACACTTGCTAGCTGCTCCTTGGCTGGCACATATTCGAACTTGACTACGTTTTCTTGCACTTGCTCTCTTAAGAAATGATATTTGATTGCAATGTGTTTAGTCTTAGAATGCATTACTGGATTCTTTGAAATATTGATTACACTTGTATTATCACAGTAGACAATCACAGGTTCAGTTACCTTCTCTTTGATACCTTCTAGGATCTGTTTCACCCATGCATTTTGCGTACAATTGATAGCTGCTACTACATACTCAGCTTTTGCAGTAGATTGGGAGATGCAATTTTGCTTCTTACTTGTCCATGACACAAGTCTTCCTCTTAAGAAAAATGCTCCTCCACTTGTACTCTTTCTATCATCAATGTTTCCTGCCCAATCTGCATCAGTAAAAACACTCAAAAATCACATTTGTGAGCATACCAAAGACTATAGTCTTTTGTTCCTTTCAAATATCTGAATATCCTTTTTATTGCTACCATGTGAAATTCCTTAGGATTAGCTTGAAATCTCGCCACAATTCTAACTACTTGTGCAATGGCTAGTTTACTATGAACAACATAATGCAACTTACCAATCATGGATCTGTATAGAGTTGCATCCACTACACTTGAATCATCATCCTTAGATAGCTTGCATCCTATCACCATGGGGGTTCCAACTAACTTGGAATCTTCCATTCCAAAGTTCTTCAGTACTTCCTTTATGTACTTGGACTGACTGATATAGGTACCATCTTTTAGTTGTGAAATCTACAATCCAATAAAGAACTTAATTTCTCCTATCATCGACATCCCAAACTCTTTCTTCATTTCTTTTGTAAACTCCAAGCTCATCTCATCATTTCCTCCAAAAATTATGTCATCCACAAACACTTCAGCTAACAATATCTTAGCACATTCAACCTTCAAAGACATATTACTATCTTCACTTGTTCTTATGAAATTAATCTTAACAAGATAAGAGTGTAGCCTTTCTTACCATTCTCTAGGTGCTTGTTTCCATTCATAGAGTGCCTTTTGTAACTTGCACACCATGTCCTTGTTCTCTGTCATTGCAAACCTGTCTGGTTGCTCTATGTAAACTTCTTCAAGAATCCCATTTAGAAAAGCAGATTTAACATCCATTTGGAAAACCTTAAACTTCTTATAGGCAACATAAGAAAGTAACATTCTTACTCCTTCAAGTCTTGCCACAGGAGCAAATGTCTCTCCATAGTCTAGTCCTTCCTCTTGTGCATAGCCCTTACACACAAGTCTTGCCTTATTTCGAACCACTTCTCCGTCTTCATTCAGTTTGTTCTTGAAAACCCACTTTGTACCAATCACATTCTTGTCTGTTGGTCTAGGAACAAGTGTCCATGTGTCATTCTTCTCAATCTGATCAAGCTCTTTTCCCATAGCTTTTATCCAATCGTCATTCTTCAAAGCTTCCTTCACAGTTTTAGGCTCAAACTTTGAAATTAGACAAGTACTCTCTCTGATTCTTCTTCTTGTCCGCACTCCAACATCTTTATCACCAATGATCTGATCAATAGAATGATTCAATTTCACATACCTTAGAATAACAGGTTCAAGTCTAGGTGCTTCTTCTTATTGCACTGGTTGAACCACTTCTTCCTCACTGTTCTGTTCAACAGTTTCTTGTACTTTAGGTTGCACATACACAATCTCGTGGACATTCTCTGATTCTTTCTTGCTGGATTCATCAGATATCTTTGGATATTCATCTACCTTCACATTTACACTTTCAACCATCTTGTTAGTCTTTTTATTGAAACACTTATAGGCCTTGCTTTTGGTAGAATATCCCAAGAAAATACCTTCATCACTCTTAGGATCAAACTTGCAATCGAAATCATCTCTCTTGATATAGCATCTACTACCAAAAACTTTGAAATAATAGGTGTGTGACCATACCACAATTAATGAGGTGTCTTATCGGTTCCTTTCTTCACTTGTACCTGATTCATTGTGTAGACTGCAGTGCTAATGGCTTTTCTCCAATATGACTTAGGTACATCACCTTAAATCATCATTGTCCTGGCAGCACCAACTATAGTTTTGTTCCTCCTTTTTGCAATTCCATTTTGTTGAGGAGTCCTTGGTGCTGACATCTGTCTCTTAATTCCATTTTCTTCACAATACTCAATGAACTTCCATGAAGTGAACTCTCCTCCTCTGTTTGATCTTAAAGACTTCAAGCTCTTACCTGTTTCATTATCAACAAGTGCCCTAAATGCTTTGATCTTATAGAAAGCTTCAGATTTATCCTTCAAAAATGTCACCCACATCATTCTTGAATAGTCATCAATAAACAACATGAAATACTTGTCACCATGATAACTCTTTGTCCTCATAGGACCACAAAGATCAGTATGAACTAAATTCAAAATATTTTCAGAAGAAAAAGACTTACTACTGAAAGTAGAACAAGTCATCTTACCCAACTGACATTCTTTGCACATTACATTGTCTGGTTTCACAAGTTGTGGCAATCCCCTAATAACATTTGACATACTAACCTTGATTAAGCTATCAAAATTCACATGACAAAACCTTCTATGCCACAACCAACTATCTTCAACCTTAGCAACCAAACACCTATTAACAGTAGTATTCAGATGGAATAAGTTACCTTTAGTTTGTTTCCCAGTAGCAATCAGATCTCCTAAGCTTCCACATATCTTGCCTAAATGATAACCTTTGTTATTCAACTAACCAACACTCAACAAGTTATATGTAAGACCTTCAACCCAATATACATCATCAATATTGCTTTTACCATTCATAGAGATTGAGCCTTTACCTCTTACCATGTAGGGTGTATTGTTTCCAAACCTGACCACACCACCATCAAATTCATCTATCTTTATGATCTTACTTTTGTCACTAGTCATGTGATATGAACACCCACTATCAATGACCCATACATTACCATGTTCCATGTGAGCAACCAATGCCTTCTCAATTTCATAAGTTTCTTCTTTGATTGCAACAAACACTATATCATTGTCATCAGATTCTTCATCAGTCACACCATCTACTGCAACATAGCATTGTTTTTTTCATTTTCCCTTAAATCTTTTGATCTTCTCTTTCTGTTCACCATTAGGACTGTAATGTCCCCTTTCTAAAATAGGATTTAATAATAAATAATAAAATAAAAGGATGAACAAAAAATGATAATAAACTATAATATAAATCGATCAGATTTCCACAATCCATATGAATTTTCAACTTGATCTCTGGTTTTGATTGATGCTAAAAAATTACACAATCAAAACCAGAAATCAAGTTGAAAAAACTATAATATAATTTATTATTCAATTAACTATATTAATAATATAACAATGAAATAAAATCTACTAAGTAGATAATAATATTAAAATATATATTTAATTCTTATATATCTTATCTCATAGTAATATTTTAACATTAAATTATAGATATTTAATTAAATAATATTTAATCGTTAAGCTTAAATATAAGATTTTAATATAAAAATGAAAATATAGAAATAGATTAAGAAACAAAGATAAAAAGATAAATAATATAATATAATCTATTATTATTATCATAATAATATAATATATCAATAATAATATAATATAATATATAATTGATATAATAATAATAAAATTAAAATGTAAAATAATAAAATTAGAATATAACTAAACTTGGTTAAGCTAACGAAGGGTCAAAAGGCATTAAAGGAAAAGTTGTGACTCCCTCAAACATGAGATATAGAAAGGGAGAAGAAAACTTCATTTGGGAAAAAAAGGAAAAGGAATAAAAGAGCATAGGAATTAATAAAAGTTTGTGACTCTTCCAAGGCTAGTAAATCTGAAAGGCTGTCACTCTTCCAAAGGGCAACAATGATGAAAGGTTGTGATTCTTCCGAAGGGCAACCATGATGAAGGGTTGTGACTCTTTTAAAAGGTGGTAATTCTAAAAGGTTGTGACTCTTCCCAAGGGTAGTAAATCTAAAAGGTTGTGACTCTTCTAAAGAGGCAACAATGATACAAGGTTGTGACTTTTTCAATAGGCAACAATGAAAAGTCGTGACTTAATTCTAATGAAAAGTGATGACATTTTCAATAAAGTATAAAGGAGATTTAATTGCAATCCAAAAAGGAGGAACAACAATAAAAAGTTATTATTCAAATTTTGAGAGCAAAGGCAAAGAAAAAGGTGATCCCAGAAGGGGACATTTCAGCGGTATCAAAGCATAATCCTGCCATCCTACAGGGTTAAAACTAAACAGTAAGGAATCCATCAGAATCACTTAATATCTAACAGATACAGCAGTGTAGAGTGGAGATCTTTCCATGTAGGATCATCCAAATTGGGGCAGCATGAAGGAGACGTGAAACAGAAGTATATATATATATGATATGCCAAATTGATAGGTGAAATTTTACAGGAAATACCCAAAATTTTTATGGAAATCTATATGGCAGACTTATGAAAGATTCAAGAAAATATACAGATTAAAATTTGTAATATCCATAAGTAATCGAGATACCCCAACATTGCAGACTTGTAAATGAGGGATTTAGTGCATATTTGGAAGAAGAGTTTATAGGATACATTGAGAGAAAAGTTGACCACATTTTCGAACTATGATCAAATTTAAAGAAAAAAATGTGGTTGATGCAAAATTATGAGAAAACCATATACATTCAAGGTACAAACTTGCATGCAAAAAGTACAAATGAATTATGATTGTTTGTTAGATGGAAGTTTGTAAAGTGAAGTACATGCACATGAGATTAAGATTCTTCTAAAGGAGATTGAATTATCCATTTCTTAGAAAGGCAATAATAGATGGAGAGAGGGGTTGTTCGCTCTTGCAAATTGAATAATGTGAAGACCAGATCAAGAACATTCTTAGTGAATGTCAAACCAGATCAAGGCATTCTTAGTGAGTGCAAAGGGCGTTCTTAGTGAGCATCAAGATTAATCCAAGCCATGCTTGGTGGAGGACGTTCTTAGTGAGCGTTGAGATTGATCCAAGCTATGCTTGGTGGAGGGCATTCTTAGTGAGTATCAAGGCATTCTTAGTGAGTGCCAAGAATTGATGTAATGTCCCCTTCTCCGTAGTAGGCCATTATGGCGCGTGATTAGTCTATCTCCCCATCCGGATAGGCTAATGACTTCTTTCAGAGGATGCCAGCCAGTCATAGGCTTCAGTGGGCGAATATTTATTATTTGGGCTTCTTTTTCTAAAGTTAAGTCACTTTACTTTATAAAGTGATATTATAAAGTCACTTTATGACTTAAAGTTACTTTATATTAAAAAGTAACTTAAGTGACTTAAGTGAGTACTTTTATCCCACATTGCTTAGTTTTCAGTGTTTTCCCTCACTTCGAGGTTATATAAGAAAAAGGTACTCCTTGGAAAAAGGATCATGAATATTATAAACAAAAGAAAAGTAAATCTCTGGTTGCATTCGTGACTGGTTTTTCTTGAGGATGTAGCCCCTTGAGAAAGTTGAGAGGTTGAACATAGCCCTAGCATCTCCTTCAATGGTGAGATTATACAGATTTCACATTTGAGCTCAACAAGTAAGTTAATCGAACGAATAGTCTTGCTTTGCATTCTCAGTATCCATGTTCAAAAAATATCATTGTGGGAAAGTTGAAACATCAGTCCGCATAAGGAGTCTACATATTGAAGAAATACCATACCCAGTCTAACCGACCTTGTTGTTGGGTTGTTGATTAACGTAAAGAAGGGAACAGGTCGGTCGTGTAGCACTACTGGCACTCCATCTTCTGTGTGTGACTATCATGGGGGCCATGCCAAAGAATAGAAGACTTCTGTGCAGGTATCGGGTTTGAACAACTACACCCCATGCTGATTTAAGAGGGTCTGATCTGGTGTATCGAGAGCTAGGAGGGTGTATTGTATTGTGTCGTTGCTGCACACTTCACAGTAACCGTGCATGGTAAGGGAGGTCGGGAGACCCTGTGTGAGCTGCCTGTCCTTGATACGGTAGGCGTGACATGGTGCTGGTTGACCGTGTGACATCTTGGTATATCACGAGCTGAACAGTGGCATCCCCATTGTACATTCACAACGGGTGGCTCAGTATCCATTGCTCGGGGTGCATTCACGACAGTCGTTGATAGACTAATGGCAAAATAGTCAACGAGCCCGTGTTATTGCAGATGCAACCATCATAGAAGACTGCGTTGTGATACCTGTGGGAGTGGTCGAACAGTGGTAAATGTCGGGTGGGAGGAAATAGTGTTAGAAGATGTGATCTGGCGTCCAGTAGAGACATCGCCACATTGCAGTCAAGAAGTAGCACTCTTGTGGTCACACGTTCAGTAGAGACATTGCCATGTTGCAGTCCAGCAGTAGCAATCCGTAGTGCTTGGGTGGAGCTGAATGGTGAAGGAGGACATTCAAGGAGACACTCGAGAGCACTACAGTCACTGCTAAGATTGTTAGTGCAGATTAAAAGTGCACTCATACTTAATCTTATTCACCTCTGGTTACATATATGCCTGTAGCTTATTCGTTTAGTTGGTTCTCATTCTAAGCATTGAAATCCATGATAGCACTGTTTGTAATACAAGTACGATTTCTTCACAACATATAGCTTGTTTATTTGATAAAAAGAATTCCTAGCATTAGAGGACTAGAGAATTTGGTCTACTGCATTCCCTTCTTTCATTGATTAAACTGAGCAAGGAAAGATTCATACACAGTTGAAAACATTAAGACAGTACCTACTCTCAAGAAAAAATTAGAGTTTCTAGTAACCCTTGTTTGGAATAGCCAATTGAGACCATTACAGTGGTACCAGAGCTTTTGTTCTTGCCTTCCTAGTGGGTTCATTTTCAGATTTTTTGTTGGTTCAGCAGTAGCTATGTTGAGCAGGTATGCATAGCAGGCATAGGTCATACGGTTTTAGACATAACAGAGCTGAGCAGGAACAAACAGACTCTTTTGTACAGGTTGATATAGAGAACAATCATACAAAAGATGAGGAGATTGTTTTTGATTAGGTTATTCCAGGTACAAATATGGCTGAGGAGACAGATAGAGAGGCCAGGGATACATTGAGCGCCATACGAGATGGATAGGATCATATTGCTGATGTATTACAACAACTTACAGGGGTTATCCAACAATTGACAGTAACCACCAGGAGACCCTAGAGCCATCACAGTGGAAGAGGCAGTGTAGTAGGATCACCTAGGGCAGATAGAGCCCACACTCGTACTTTAGATAGGCCCCTCATGCCTAACTTTGCAGAGAATAATGCAGGGGAGGAGGTAGCACCACTTGAGGCAACAGGCATTCTTCTAGAGAATGTGATGACCATGCATGATAAGTGGGATATGTTACCAGATAATGACAAAGTTGATTTAACCTCTCCCCAGTACATGGTTCATAAGAGAGAGCTCGGCAGAACTCAGCAGGATAGGAGACCCAAGGGTCAGAATAAGGATTTAAAACATGCAATGAATAAATTAACTCTCCCGACATTCTATGGCAGCGGCAGGACATCCGCGAGAGCTTGGATTCACAAGCTAGACACCTTCCTGACCCTCAAACCCATGTCAGAAATGGAGGCTATTAAGTTTGCCACAATGCATTTAGAGGGAGCAGCATATGACTGGTGGCATCATGGTCTTGTCACCCAGGATCATGGGCTGATTACTTCTTATGAGACTTTCAGCACGAATTTGATTACCCGTTTTGACAAGAAAGTCATAGAGGTTTATTATAGGGAGTTAGCCTAGCTGAGACGGAGTGGATCCTTAGATCACTATATGGATGAGTTTCAGAGGATTTCCATCATGGTTCCGGATATGTCGGAGAAGAGGAAAGTGATGTTTATTGAGGGCCTACAGGATAAATTCAGAGGTTTGGTTAGAGTTCTCAAGCTAAACACTTTGGATGATGCTATTAAGTTAGCACATGACTTGGATTCACCTTCTTCCATATTGCAGTCACCTGAGAAAACTTTTAAGGGATCCTCTTCATTCCAAAAAAATAAAAAACAGAATAAGAGTATGCCTCCTAGGCTGGATTTTGAGACAAGAAATGAGTTGAGGAGAAAGTTATGTTTTACATGCAGAGAGCCTTGGACTCTAGACCACGGGTGCCTTGGGAAAGACAAAATACATTATATTGAGGTGGCTTTCGATGGTGAATGTGAACAGCATGGGGACAAACGATGAGGAGGCTCAGGAAGAGCAATCAGCAGAAAAAAAAAAGAAGAGGAAAGTCCCCTATGAGTAGCCCCCTATTAGTTTAGCATCCCTTTCAGGGATTCCTACATGTCACCTTTTCCGTTTGAAGGGAGTGGTTAGAGGAAAGAGAATCGTTTGCCTATTAGATACAAGTGCCACTCATAATTTTATCAGCACAGGTATGGTCTCCAGGAGGAGATTACAAGTAAATGGCATTCCCGAGTTTGAGGTTAAGGTGGCAGGAGGAAACTTGTTGCGCTGTACAGGGAAGATCTCCAGACTCCCGATTCACTTTGGGGATTATCTTCTAGAAGCTGATTTTTATGTCATTGATTTAGGCAGTTTGGATGCTATTCTGGGTATGCAGTGGTTACAGACTCTAGAAAGAAACACTATTGATCACAAGTTGAAACAGTTGGAGTTTATGCAGGGTGATCAGCAGATTGTTCTTAAGGCCATGCCAGATGGCAGGCCCAGATTAGTATCGGCTCACAGGATGGAGGCCATCATGAGACATAGCGACATGGAGTCGGCAACCCAGTGTTTCATATCCTCTAAACCCACACTAGATTCAGGACAACAAGTTCACATTGATGTCCAGATAGTGCTTGATAAGCACAAACGGGTTTTTGAGGACATACCACCAGGTATACCTCCGGACAGAGGTTTTGAGCACATCATTGAGATGGAGGAAGGCGCTAAGCCCGTGATCACTACCCATTATGGTCACCCTAGGCACTATAAGGAAGAAATAGAGAAGACGATAAAGGAACTCCTTGATATGGGGCACATCAGGCCCTATTCCAGCCCCTTCGCTTCTTCATTAGTTTTGGTGAAGAAGAATGGTACTCTTCACATGTGTATTGATTACCGTGCACTCAATAAGAGGACAATTAAGGAACAAGTACCCTATTCCCCGGATTGATGAGCTGTTAGATGAGTTACATGGAGCAGTATACTTCTCGAAGATAGATCTTCGGTTAGGGTACCATCAGATATGTGTTCGTGAGGAAGATGTTCATAAGACAACATTCAGATGTCACTACGGGCACTATGAGTTTCTAGTGATGCCATTTGGGCTCACTAATGCTCCAGCTACTTTTCAATCTTGCATGAATCACATATTCAAAAGGCAGCTGCGCAAGAGTGTCTTGGTATTCTTTGATGACATCTTGGTCTTCAGCAAGACCTGGGAGGAGCACTTGCGACACTTGGATGAGATTCTTAGCATCATGGAGAATCAGTCTCTGTTTGCAAAAGAATCCAAGTGAGTTTGGATTGACTGAGATTCGGTACTTGGGACATGTGATAGGGGCAGATGGAGTTAAGGTTCACCAGGTGAAGATACAGGCAATTCTTGACTGGCCACCACCGAGGAATGTGTTAGATTTGAGAGGGTTCCTTGGATTATGTTCTTATTACAGGAGATTCGTGAAGGGATTCTCTCAGACAACAACACCCCTCATCGATCTTACTCGGAAAGGGGCTTTCAGGTGGACAACTGAGGCAGAGATAGTCTTTGATAGACTTAAGACCGTCATGAGTACTTGCCCGGTTTTAGCACTACCAGACTTCTCTCGTCCATTTGTTCTAAAGTGCTATGCTTTGGGAAATGGGATTGGTGCAGTGTTGATGCAGGACAAACATCCCATAGCATTCGAGAGCAGGAAACTTAAGGACAATGAGAGGTATTCTGCTTGTGACAAGGAGATGCTTGCCATTATGCACGCTCTATATCTAGTGGGTGACAAGTTTACAGTTAAAACAGATCACAATAGCCTGCACTACTTCTTGGAGCGGAAAGAGTTGAACAAAAGACAACAAAAGTGGGTCAGTAAAATCCAGGCATATGACTTTGACATTGAGTATGTCAAAGGTAAAAATAATATTGTGGTTGATGCACTTTCTAGGAGACCGCCAGTTGCGGCTTGTGTTTTATTAGAGATTTCCGCAGACTGGAAATCTCATTTGCTAGTTGAGTGTAATGAACCCAACTTGGTCCAAACTATAATACTATTGCCAAATCGCCAATCTTTGATCAATTTGTAAATGTTTGTTTTTATTCATGTCATTTTCTTCAATAATAATGTTTTCATACACGTTTGCAGGAGAGAAATAACATAATCAACTATTTCCAAATGTTCAAAATTAGATTTATTAATTTCACATAAGAGCATATATTTTTGATTTTTCGAAATATGATTGAATAGAAAAACGTCAACTTTAGATGATTTGTAAAGTCTGCAACTAATCACGAATTAAACAAAACATTGGGAAATACCGTTTTTATTCATGCACATGGTAATCACTGTGTTTCCTTGACCAACTGAGACATTATCCGTCAACCATCCTCTCTGCTATCTAGCCGTAGATCCTTCAGACATTATCCAGCTGTCACGTTTTAATACCCTTCACTCACAATGTGTAGATGCTGATCGCGACACATACCAGACTGTCACGTGACCTTGAATGTGTAGAAAATGCTATCCGCAATGAACGAGATGATACCCGCAATGAATCAGATGATATCCGCAATGAACATTAATTCTTCCTTGCCGTAATTCTCCTCAAGCAAAATGCAATCAATCTATCACAGCCACGTTGATGTCCAAGATGTTTTGCACCATTCAGTAGATTCCCATTTGATTCAACGTGCCAAGAGATTCAATTGAATTTACAATTCGATAGAATTCAGAATTCCAAACCCTCATCGATTTCTCCAGAGCATATGTTTTAATAAGCATAGAATAATAACATCTATTCCAGAATTAATTGCACTCTCAGTGCGCCAATTAATTATCAACAAACTCCTTAGAATATAATCTCCAAAATAAATCCAACTCTCTCCTTAGCCACAAAAAATACAGTAGAGAGATGAATTAAATGTTTACTTCAGCACATTTGCAAGAATGTAGAACTCAGAAACCCTTATACTTCAGCAAGGGCACAATTCAGAAATTCCGGCACAGAGCCACAGAGTCAAAAGTTTAATCAATAATTGAATGTCAGTCCCAATGAAATGAGCTCATATTTATAATCCGTCCTTGGCCCCAGTTTCCCAAAAAGAGCTTTAGTTCATAGCCTTTTAATTATCAAGTTCTAAAACATTATTATAATAAAGTATTATTATAATAATGTGGTTTTATTATTAATTAATATTTTATAAATATTAATTAATAAACATGAACTTATGCGATAAATCCCGCATCCATTGCTGATCAAGCCAAACTGACATAGCCATCCACTGCACTGCCAAAAATAGACTTACTATAAATAGTAAATCTCCAGCCACAAAATTGCCTACTCTGAACATTGTCTGAAGCACTGACCATTGCTGATACTACCTTGTCAGAGATAAACACTGACCAACTGACTTACTAAAAATAGTGAGTTTGTCAATTGGGACCCTCAGAACCAGGCGTCAACTCACGAGGGTCGCGATAATGAGATGACAAAACCACAGCCAATACCTGCTAAAATTGGGGACATCACATTGAGTATTCTAAAAATACTCAAGCTTGTCAGATTTTGGACGGTCAGTCCCTAGATAACTGGTACAAGGTAATCGATGATATTATCTTCTATGAGGATAGGATCTACCTAGTGCAAGATTCTAAGCTTAATGCTAAGGTAATGAGAGTTGTTCGTGATGTGCCCACAACAGGACATCTAGGGTTTTTCAAAACACAGGCAGCTCAAAGAGAGGTTCTCATGGACGGGCCTTAAGGATGATGGGCTTCAGTATGTCAGAGAGTGTCAGACTTGTCAGCAAAACAAGTCCGAACACAAGCATCCGGCCGGTTTATTTCAGCCCCTACCCATTCCAGCTTAGAGGTGGGAGGGTATCTCGATGGATTTTATTTACTAGTTTGCCGAGAGTACAGGGCAAGGACTACATATATGTGGTGGTGGACAGACTTACTAAGTTCGCTCATTTCTTTGCTATTGCAACGGATTGGTCAGCTGTGCAGGTAGCTGAATTATTCTTCCGGGAAGTTTTTAAGTTGCATGGTCTCCCCAAGACCATTGTGAGTGATAGAGACAGTAAGTTTCTCAGCACTTTTTGGTAGGAGTTGTTCAGATTGGTAGGCATCGAATTGACTCCTAGCACCAATTACCACCCACAGACAGATGGCCAAACAGAGATTGTGAACAAATGGGTGGAAGGCTATCTTCGGAATTATGTAGCGAGGCAACAAAGGGCATGGGTTAAATGGTTGTATTTGGGGGAGTTTTGCTACAACTCCACCTATCACATGACTATTGGCATGTCACCATTTCGAGCTCTCTATGGCATTGAGCCATTATCTTTTATAGACTTGGCTCTACAGGACAGTAGGGCACCGGTTGCGAGAGACTGGCTACAGGATCATCAGGATATTCTGAGGTCTCTCAGGGAGAACATTCAGAGAGCACAGAATCAGCTTTGAGTTAGGAGATATGGTTTACCTTCGTCTTCATCCGTACAGGCAGAGTTCTTTGAAGAAGAGTGGGTCAGAAAATCTCAAGCCCCGGTTTTATGGTCCCTATCGCATCTCCAGGAGGGTTGGTGAGGTGGCTTACGAGCTCAAGCTGCCGACAGACAACAGGATTCATAATGTTTTTCATGTTTCTTGCCTCAAAAAGGCAATTGGACAACAGATAATCCCTTCAGTTGGATTACCCCAACTTGAGGAGGAAGGTAAATTGGTTTTGGTTCTAGCTGAGGTGATTGAGATCAGAGAAAGGAAACTGTGGAACCGAGCTATCAGAGAGTACTTGATTCGATGGAAGGACTTACCTATTGAGGATGCCACATAGGAGGGTGAGTCTATTCTGCAGCATCCTGCGTTGAGATTGCTTGAGGGCAAGAAATCCCGGGAAGGGAGGAATGTAATGTCCCCTTCTTTGTAGTAGGCCATTATGGCGCCTGATTAGTCTATCTCCCCATCCGGATAGGCTAATGGCTTCTTTCAGAGGATGCCAGCCAGTCATAGGCTTCCGTGGGCGAATATTTATTATTTGGGCTTCTTTTTCTAAAGTTAAGTCACTTTACTTTATAAAGTGATATTATAAAGTCATTTTATGACTTAAAGTTACTTTATATTAAAAAGTAACTTAAGTGAGTACTTTTATCCCACATTGCTTAGTTTTCAGTGTTTTCCCTCACTTCGAGGTTATTTAAGAAAAAGGTACTCCTTGGGAAAAGGATCATGAATATTATAAACAAAAGATAAGTAAATCTCTGGTTGCATTCATGATTGGTTTTTCTTGAGGATGTAGCCCCTTGAGAAAGTTGAGAGGTTCGACGTAGCCCCAACATCTCCTTCAATGGTGTGATTATACAGATTTCATATTTGAGCTCAACAAGTAAGTTAATCGAACGAATAGTCTTGCTTTGCATTCTCAGTATCCATGTTTAGAAAATATCATTGTGGGAAAGTTGAAACATCAGTCTGCATAAGGAGTTTGCATATTGAAGAAATACCATACCCAGTCTCAATGACCTTGTTGTTGGGTTGTTGATTAACGTAAAGAAGGGAACAGGTCGGTCATGTAGCATTGTTGGCACTCCATCTTCTGTGTGTGACTATGACGTGGGCCATGCCAAAGAATAGAAGACTTCTGTGCAGGTATCGGGTTTGAACAAATACGCCCTGTGCTGATTTAAGAGGGTCTGATCTGGTGTATCGGGAACTAGGAGGGTGTATTGTATTATGTCCTTGCTGCACACTTCACAGTAACCGTGCATGGTAAGGGAGGTCGGGAGACCTTGTGTGAGCTTCCTGTCCTTGATACGGTAGGTGTGACATGGTGTTGGTTGACTGTGTGACATCCTGGTATATCACAAGCTGAACAGTGGCATCCCCATTGTACATTCACAACGTGTGGCTCAGTATCCATTGCTCGGGGTGTATTCACGACAGTCGTTGATAGACTAATGGCAGAATAATCAACGAGCCCGTGTTACTGCAGATGCAACCATCATAGAAGACTGCGTTGTGATACCCGTGGGAGTGGTCGAACAGTGGTAAATGCCGGGTGGGAGGAATAGCGTTAGAAGAAGTGATCGGGCGTACAGTAGAGACATCGCCACGCTGCAGTCAATAAGTATAACTCCAGTGGTCACGCGTTCAGCATAGACATTGCCATGCTGCAGTCCAGCAGTAGCAATTCATAGTGCCTGGGTGGAGCTGAACGGTGAAGGACATTCAAGGAGACACTCGAGAGCACAACAATCACTACTAAGATTGTTAGCGCAGATCAAAGGTGCACTCATAATTAATCTTATTCACCTCTAGTTACATATATGCCTGTAGCTTATTCATTTAGTTGGTTCTCATTCTAAGCATTGAAATCTATGATAGCACTTTTTGTAATACAAGTACAATTTCTTCGCAACATATAGCTTGTTTATTTGATAAAAAGAATTCCCAGCATTAGAGGACTAGAGAATTTGGTCTACTGCATTCCCTTCTTTCATTGATTAAACTGAGCAAGGAACGATTCATACACAGTTGAAAACATTAAGACAGTACCTACTCTCAAGAAAAAATCAGAGTTTCTCGTAGCCCTTGTTTGGAATAGCCAGTTGAAATCGTTACAATTAAGACAATCTTAGTGAGTGTTCAAGAAGATCAAGGCATTCTTAGTGAGTGCGAAGATCCAAGACATTCTTAGTGAGTGTCAGATAAGATAAAGGCGTTCTTAGTGAGTGCCAAGATCCAGGACATTCTTAGTGAGTGTCAAAACAGGTCAAGGCGTTCTTAGTGAGTGCCAAGATCGAGGAGATTCTTAGTGAGTGTCAAACGAGATTAAAGCGTTCTTAGTGAATGCCAAGATCCAGGGCATTCTTAGTGAGTATCAGAGCAGATCAAGGCATTCTTAGTGAGTGCCAAGATCTAGGACATTCTTAGTGAGTGTCAGAGACATTCTTAGTGAGTGTCAAAGACATTCTTAGTGAATGTTGAGACTTGATCGAGGGCATTCTTAGTGAATGTTGAGATTCCTAGAAAGGAATTAAGAAAGAGATTCTCTATATCTAGAAGGATCATTGATCAAGGAGCAGAGCAACACTACAGTACATCAAGATAAGTTCCATCTTGGAATTATTCTTATTATTTTAAATTGAATATTATAGTCTTTAAATTTGTATTTGTAAATATATTGTTGTTCTAATCTCAAGTTGAAATTGACATTTCAGGGTCATTGGATTAGATATCTGATTTACATAGTAGGACACCACTCACACCAAAGGTTTGCATTGCTTGAGGACAAGCAATTTTGGGGAAGGGCGAATTGTAATGTCCCCTTTCTAAAATAGGATTTAATAATAAATAATAAAAATAAAAGGATGAAAAAATAAATGATAAACTTTAATATAATTTATTATTCAATTAACTATATTAATAATATAACAATGAAAGAAAATCTACTAAATAGATAATAATATTAAAATATACATTTAATTCTTACATATCTTATCTCATAGTAATATTTGAACATTAAATTATAGATATTTAATTAAAATATTTAATCATTAAGCTTAAATATAAGATTTTAATAATCAAATGAAAATATAGAAATAGATTAAGAAATAAAAATAAAAAGATAAATAATATAATATAATCTATTATTATTATCATAATAATATAATATATCAATAATAAAATAAAATAATATATAATTGATGTAATAATAAAATTAAAATATAAAATAATAAATTAGAATATAACTAAACTTGGTTAAGCTAATGAAGGGTCAAAAGGCATGAAAGGAAAAGTTGTGACTCCCTCAATCTTGAGATATAAAAAGGGAGAAGAAAACTTCATTTGGAAAAAAAAGGAAAAGGAATAAAAGAGCATAGGAATTAATAAAAATTTGTGACTTCCAAGGCTAGTAAATTTGAAAGGTTGTGATGATTCCAAAGGGTCAACAATGATGAAAGAGTGTGATTTTTCTGAAGGGCAACCATGATGAAGGGTTGTGACTCTTTTAAAAGGTGGTAATTCTAAAAGGTCGTGACTCTTCCCAAGGATAGTAAATCTAAAAGGTTGCGACTCTTCCCAAGGATAGTAAATCTAAAAGGTTGCGACTCTTCCCAAGGGTAGTAAATCTAAAAGGTTGTGACTCTTCTAAAGAGGCAACAATGATACAAGGTTGTGACTTTTTCAATAGGCAACAATGAAAAGTGGTGACTTAATTCTAATGAAAAGTGGTGACATTTTCAATAAAGTATGAAGGAGATTTAATTTCAATCCAAAAAGGAGGAACAACAATAAAAAATTATTATTCAAATTTTGAGAGCAAAGGCAAAGAAAAAGGTGATCCCAAAAGGGGACATTACAAGGACACCTGGCAGCAAAATGTCCTATCTTGTTACATGAAAAACATTTCAAAGGTAGCTTTCCTTTATACTTACCAATACCTCTAAGTAGTCTTCTTGCAAGTAATGCTTCAGGTTCTTCTTGCTTATTTTCTTCATCCAAGATAGATTCAAGTCCCCTGGAATAACTTTCATGACTTATCTTTTCCCTTCTTCTATGATGCTAATGACAAAGAGGCCTTAAAGGCTGCTTCAACTTTAGGCATATTGTTATCATAGTTAATTCAAAAACAGTGATCTTACCAATCAATCCATCAACAAAAACAGTATCAAATGTTCTCAATTCTTGTATATCAGAAACTCTAATGGCATAAACAAGTAGCAAGGTTCTCAACATTTTACATACCACATCACCTTCTTCAATGTTACCCCCGGGATCTTTGATAGCACCATCTACTTCCTTTATGCTTTGACCATATTGAGCAGTGTTCTCAGCTTCTACCATTTTCATGTTATCATATTTGCCCTTCAAGCTATCTACCCTAGCTTTTTGCACATGTCTGTATGTAGTATAGATGAGCTTCAACTTTTCTCAAACATCAAAAACAGTCTCAAGTCCATGAATCTTAACATACTCAGTATCAGACAAGGTACTTACAATTGCTTCCAATGCTTGTATGTTCTCCTTTTGCTCCTTCAGTTGATCTGCATTAAGAGGCCCATTAGGAACTGTATATTTCGTCACCACGTGATCCCAGAACTGTGGCCCCATGCCTTTTAGATAGATCTTCATCCTGTCGCTCCATATTGTGTAGTTGTCTCTTGTGAACTTAGGACCTTCTTCACCATTAGATCTTTTCCTCAAGCTATTAAGCTTTACCACAAAGAGGACCTAGGCTCTGATACCAATTGTTAATACTATAAGGTCCAAGCTTACTAAGAGGGGGGGTGAATGACTAATCTATCAGATATTAAACTTTTCACAATTCATTCAACACATTAACAACATACATCAACTTTAATCCTTATGCAGCAATAAATAGAGTGAGCAAATAAACATCCAAACATGCAACACAAGAACACCAATATTTTTATCGTGGAAACCCTTGGTTAGAGGGAAAAACCACGATGGGAATTAGTACCCACAAATATTTGCACTCTTCTGAAATGCGTCTTGTTAAAGGCCTAGGCCTAGCCCTCTTAGGAGCTTACAATGATGCCCGGTTAGGAGCAGACCCTGTTAGGAGTCACCTAGTTAAGGGATTTACCTCTGGCCCTGTTAGGAGCTTTACCCTATTAGGAGTAACCTTGTTAAAGGATTTAAACCCTAGTTAAAGAGTCACCTGATTAAAGGATTTACAAATCAGACTTGTTAAAGTCTACCCGGTTAAGGGATTTTCTCGAGAACCCATTAGGATTCAACAAGTACAATGATCTGGGTGTAGCAGGCCTCCTCTGCTTGTTTAGATTCAATTAAGCACAATACTTCTGCTTCTTGCAGAGAATCTTCTCTCTTCAATCGACCTCACCTTGGCATCCACGATCTACACTTGCATAAACATTGATTTACATATATATACATTACATGTCCATTAGGGCATTTAAGCACCTTACAAGACGTATTACAATCTTTCTCACTCGATCCTTGAACCCTAAAACGTATTACCACTAGAACATTCAATTACAAACTTAGGTCACTCATAAGATTCATCGCACATCGATTTGAATCAAGAACAGTCAAACCTTTTTGACTTCTTTACCATGCTTCCAAAACTTGATTAAATCCGATCACCTCGAGCAATGAAATAGCAAATAATCATTACAAATCTGTTATGCCACGTCACCTTGACATCTGGATCACGAAAACATCCACTGCAACCGATTGCATCATCACCGCTCACCTATCTAACATCAACTGCTCAACCTTGTTCAAACATTTTCTAACTTGCACAAAACAATCTTCTGTCAACTTAAACAATGCCTTGCGGTACTCCATTCCTGTAGCGATCATAGTATCAATAGCACAGCCTAGTCAAGATAATCATATCATGACCGCAACACTTGAATCCATACCGATTTGATAAAACAATCAAATCATTCACTGTCTGTCACTGTCTGTTCTTCTGTCTGCCCTGTTGCTCTTCAATCAATCATAACTTGCTCCATGTTTGTTCCCAGCATATGCGGTCATACAGAATGCATCTAGAGACATCTTTGAGTCTCCAACAACGATCACACACTCCAATTCTTACCGCAACTCATAATTCATTTGTACGCATGCTTGGCAGCACATCAGAAACATTGTCAAGTCTCAACAAACACAACACCAAGTTGACATCAATGAAAACACAATAACTGATCTTCCTGTCATCACACTTGTACCAATCAACACTCAACAATCTATGCATCAGTTATGCCAACATTATTCTACCAAGTAATTTGACTTGTTTTTGGGAGTCGTACTCGATTCATACAGAGGTTTCATAATGATGCATAGAATGCTGATTTCATGCAATGGATTCACTTTGTTTTCTTATTCCTTTCTCTATAATGTCCTGTTTCAACTAGATTTATAACTCTGAGACTAAGTCTCTATATTATTTAATTGGATCCAGATAAAGAAGACGTTGAGAATGATTGTATTAAAATTACACAGATAAGTGTTCGTTTTCAAGAACATTTCTATATTGATTTCTTTTTAGCAAATAAGCGAATAGTTTGATACTTGATAATTAATTTCTCCTTTGATTCATTAATAGTCATGCAATGTTAATCAAAACTTGATTATGATTACTCTTTTGATTCTACAAAAGAATGCAATTGGTGCTTGACTATGAATGACTCTTTTGATTCAAAACAGAATGCAATTGATTCTTGATGATGAATTACTCTTTGATTCAACATATAAATGCAATCGATTACTTGATGATGAATTCAATACAGAAATGCCAAATTATTCTTGATTATGCTTATGATCATTCAACTATTACTCAATACCATATGATAATGGCATTCCAACTTATGATTTAATTAAGAAAGACAAATTGATAGAGGATTGAGATGCCTGAATGGCCGATGAGATAATAACAAGGAAACTTCCTCAATGCAGTCCTCCAAGCAATACTAATTACTGCGTTATTAATCAATCACCAAGTGATCTACCGAAGCTCCGTAGTATAATATGTAGATAAATATATTCTTGAACAGAGAATAATGAATGAAGGTCTCTTGACCCATGGTGCTGAATATTAATATTACTAGCGATGCTTTGATGAAATGAAACCACTGATCTTTTTTAAGACAAGGTGCGACAAAGAAGAGAGTTACAATCTTTGTTACTCCACCGCAGTGAGGGTGGGTGGTGGTACGCCACTACCCGTGGTCTCCCTCCAGGCTAGTTCGAAGGTGCCAACTTGGCTTGAAGCCACTTGTCAAGGAATCCAAATTCCCAATTTTGATCGATAATATAATGGGAATGCAATTATATATATATATATATATATATATGTATGTATATGTACATGTACATGTATATGTATATGTATGTAAGAACCCCCTGTGGTTCTAACATCGGGAAACTCAATTTTGCTCTTTTGACATTACGTCAAACATTTTGCAGGCAAGCTCTGATACCACTGTAAAGAGCCTGGCTGGCTCAATCACTGAAATTCAATTGCAAATGTTTTCTTTTGTTTTGGATTTTTGCTTTTTTTTTTTTTGTATTTTTGACATATATAAGTTTTTTTGTATTTTCAAAAATTTGAAAGAAATGCAACCATACAATAATCAAATAACAAATGCAGCTTATTTATTTGAAATCGCAATCCACAATTCCTAATTCCAACGCCATTCAAATGCTTTTAATAACAATAACTATTAATGTCTATTGCTTCTCAAAGCTAATGTAATGAACCTGAGAAATGTTTGTTGTTGTTATTACTTCTCTGGCCGCCACGGTTTCCCTTCCAACTCCAAGCACAATAATACTAGCCGTGGCTAAGAGGAGAGATGGCGGCTGCTTTGAATAGACTCCACGCTGAATTAAGCAACTCATAACCCTTCAAAACATCTTCCAATTTCCAGTTGCCGTAGCAATTAACAAACATTCAAATCCCTACGCCTTAATATACTCACTCGGCTTCTAGTGTTTAGCCGCAAAGCACACACGATTTACCAGCATCAACCGCTGAATCAAAGTGCAGATGTTCATACAAGAAATTCACAATTCCCTGCAGGATGAATTTCAAACAAACCCTTGTCTTTCAAGTCTTAAACAATTTTGCAAGTTTCAAAAGATAATGAAGGAAGAGTTCAAAAACACCATAAAACAAATCATATCTTCTCCATTAAGATATCGAGCTATATATTCATGAAGACTCTTTTCATAACTTAAAAGCATTCATGCTTAGACCATAAGTTTGAATATTTGAAAAATAATATTCAATTAGCTCTCCCTCGAATTCAAAGTCCAAACATAAGATAATAAAATATTCAGAGATATTTAATAACTTAGACTTATAAAATAAGCTCCACAATAATAATTAATTAAGTTAAACTTAATTGATTAATTATAATCAATCCAAAGCCAAGTCTAACTGAGTTGCTTTGCTCTGTCAAGCCAATTGCTCGGACACCCTGCCACAAATGGAAACTGATAAAAATAGACTTACTATATATAGTAAGGTCTCAACCAGTGACCCCAAAATCAATCCATTAGCCCATGAGGGTCGCAGTGATGGGCTAACAAAGGCGTGTCCCAGACACTTGCTAAAATGAGGACATCACAATGTATACGTATATGTATACACATATATGTATATGTATATGTATACATATAGATATGTATGTATATGCATATATGTATATATACATATATGCACCAATCGTATTACTTCACAAATGCTTTTATATATATATATATACATATTATGTGTTCAAATATATTTTATGCTCCTCGCTAATATCTATATATATTTATAAAACCATGAAGTTATCATTATATTATTGATTGAATAATCGAGTTCTTCTGATTATAAGATTAAGATTATATATCCAATTCTTCATATATTTTTATTTAAAGTTCTCATTAAATGTTTGATTAGATATCTAAATAATAGGATTAAACAAGAGAAGGGTCACATTAACTAGACCAATTGGATGATTGATAACTTATGACCACTAACTTGGCCATATGACTCTAGGGTAACCAAACACCCAAGGTTAACTTATCTCCTAGCTCTTGGCAAAGCTGGCAACTTTGACCTTTCCTCGTGTTTGCGCCTCTCCCTGATGATACTCTCCCTCCCTTTTCTGAGGGTGATCCAACCTCCCGCATCCACTTAGACACACAAAGTTAGTTAGACATAATCTTCTTACCATACAAGGTATCTATATCGCAAAACGTTAGTTGCTAGCATTTTCATTATAAATTCCATTAATCCATCAACAGATGTATACAATATATTTCAAATAACATCACATCTCTAATCATGAAATTTAAATCGTTATATAAAAAGTTCATAAAGGAGAGACGTAACACTTTCTACTAACTTCCTAATGTTGCAAAGCATAAGTAGTTTGTTGACATTGTTTGAAGCAGATGTTTGTGTGTCAATCATGGATAGACTTACCATATTCAAAGAAGTTTGATGGAGAGAAGATTGCCAAGACAATTTTGACCATGTCTTTGCAAAGAGAGTTGTAGAGATTGTCAAGGTAACCTCAAACTTTAATTTAAATTTCAAACTGAATTCTTGATTTTTAAATTTAATAAGTATTTACTTCCATTATAAATCTGTAATTTTAATTTGTTTGTGCTTTGAGGTGTTAGAGCCCTTGGTGGGAGTTTTGTGCTTGGTGTATGGACATCAAAATCCAATTGGGTACATTTACGAGGTGATGAATAGGGCCAAAGAAGCCACCCAAACAATTATAGAGGGGATAGAGATAGATTTGATCTCATTCAAGAGATCATTAATCAAAGGTGGAGTTGATCATTGAAAAAAATGGAACAATCTACTCCACCAGCCCATTCATGTAGTGGGGTATAAGTTCAACCCATGTTTTTCTTCTTTGATAGATTCATAGACCTTAATAAGGTTATGGAGGACCTTTCAACATGCATTAAGAGGGTGGAAACTGAGTTTGAGTTGAGGGACCTGATTATTTTTGAGTCGTAGAATTGCAAGCAAGCTAGGAGGAATCCTTTTTCTTCAACACTAGCTATTTGAGGGAGATCCATCTAAACATAGGTCGAAAAACTTTGGGTCTATAAATATCTCATAAGTTACAAATTATAATTATTAATAAAGTATTGCTTTCTTACAAACTCGTGAATATAGATGTTTGGTGAGAATATTGGTGTGGTATTCCTCCAAATTTTCAAGAATTTTTTTTGAACCTTGTAGTGCTTCTAGCTATGGGTGCAATTGGAGTTTTCTTGATGCCATTCACATTAAAAAACACAATAAGTTGACTCCGATACTGCAGTGACCTAAGTTTTGTGCAATACAGCCTTTGGCTTCGCACAAAAAGTCTGGACAATCTATAGGAACTTAGTGATTGGATCGTGCAAGATGAGGAGCCTTGTATATAGAGGACGAGAGCACTGATATCGAGAGGTAGGCTATGGAGAATATGGCTGCAGCAGAAGCAGGAGATATTGGACTGGACGACATCAATGTTCTAGAGTTGGAGTCATCATCATCTAGTGGTAGGGTGGAGCCATAAGTGTAGCCTTCTAGGCCAAACAAGGAGCTACAACCAAGACAACCGAGTGCGAGGACTACACTCCTTCCCCAATTTTTCACTAAACGAGGAAGAGGAAATTGTAAAATCTTGTAATTTGTAACTTGGCTAGATATGCAGTGTAAGATAATAATTTTCAAAGACAATCACCATAAATTCATAATAATTATCAGCTAGCTACTATATCTGCATGATGATGCGATTTTGTATTCTATTTGTATTAAAATCTAATAGAAAACACTTCCCCAATGTTTTAAAGACTTGTTGGATTCATTTGGTAATTAAGGTTTGCACAAATTTTGTGTTTTTAAAGAAATTTAAGTAATTTTTTATGCTGACCAGTTTTGCTGAGCTTTTTGTTGAGTCAGAAATTTTTGGTCTACTGAGTTTGAGTTGAGCCTGAGAATGCGAACTATGTCTTCAAGCGCCTTTGATATGTTTTTTTCATAGATCTTGTTATATTTTATTTCTTCTTCAGCAAGGCTAGCCTGTGCTTTGTAACTCTACTAACCATTTTGTTTTATAGATACCTAAAAAGGTCATTGTTGCTGCTTCATTTATTTGTTTTCTTTTAAATAAAGCTTTGGAGATTTAAGTTAGATATGGGAGCTTGAATCTTTTATTTACTTATTAACAAGTTCTAAAAAGTTCATTAAATAGGTGAATGGCGACCCCCAATTTCTACTGCAGAAGGCACATGCAAAAACCTGTTCGACTGGTTCAGCTACAGTGTAAGTTTTGCCAGTTCTGTAATCTTTTTTTCCTACATTTACAATTGCTATTTCAGTTTAGCCAACATTCATGTGAATTTTAAGTGCTAAACAATGGCATATTAATATTACATTAACCTAGAACCCTTCCAAAATTTAAAAAACAAGTCTATGGTGTTTGAGAGAAAAAGAATAAAATCTTGGTATCAGGTCAGTTAGATACCAATCAGTTTTCTACACCAGGAAGTCCACCTTAGTTCTTTTTTTAAGCTACAGTTCATGTCAGTCTCCTTTTGGTAAGCTTTCAGGGAAACAAAGAATGGGGGAAATGACAACAGAGTGCTGTATCTGTTTATCTATAGTATTCATCTACCAATCACATAAATTTTTGGGATAAAAGGACGTTTGATGCAAGTCTAGATTTTGTAAGTTCCTGTGGAAAACATTAAAATTTGAATGAATCCTTTTGTGTAATATGATATTCCTAGAGCGCAATTTTATTTACACCCAAATTCAGTCAAAATCCTTATATATTATAGTGAAACATACAGAGTAAGGAAATTCGACAACATTACAGCAAGATGCGTGGACCTTGTGAGTTTATCGGGAATTTAAATTCTATGCATGAACTCTGGAGTTTATGGGTAGTTTAAATTCTATGTTGTAAACTATGATTTTGTGTGTATGACCATAAAATTTCCTTGTTTCAAATTATAGGATTTTGTTGGGCTAACAAAACATTTTCATCTAAAACTTACAACCTTCTTAGTGCATCAAGTTTATATTCCTGTAGTTACCTATAGACTTTCATGATGAGCATGATCTTCTGATATCTTCTATGCACAATTTAAGGAGATCTGAAATTTCAAAGTACTCCAACTGATGTCATCTCTACTAGGTAGGTAATTGTGTTGTTGATGGTTTATATATGTCATAACATGTTTGTTTTACTCCCAAGAATTGTTTCATCCTAAGGCAGATTCTTTTCCAACATTAAGGTTGTTACAAGAAACTTGCTTCATGCTCTAGGATTTTTGGATGACTTTTATTTGCATCCCGTTTCTTTCTCAATTTAATTGCCTAACGTTTAATTCCAAAATTTTGTCATTTTGTGGTTTTTTTATAATTTTGCCCGCAATGCTAGAATTGTTGCAATGTTGGAGAAACATGGGACACTTAAAATTGCAAATGTTGGAGATTGTGGACTCCGGGTCTTTCGAAAAGGTATTGAATTTGGAAACAAAAATCGTATTTCAAGAATTTTTTTAATAACTATTTGGAAATACTTTAAGCGAGAGCTAAACCATTGTTGATATTCTTCAGTATGTAATAGATGTTAGGATTTTGCAGGCCAGGTAATATATGCGACATCTCCACAAGAACATTACTTCGATTGTCCTTTCCAGTTGAGCTCTGAGATTGCTGGCCAAACATATAAAGATGCAATGGTATGTTACTATGTACCGTAGCTTGCATGATATGCTAGGCAATCCTAGGTTGAGTGTCCAATTTTTAACTTGTATTTTAGTAATATTTCTAGTCTTTTCATCATTGGAAGCTGTGCTTATGTTCCTATTGCACATTGAATGGAAAACATGTCTTTTCTTAAATAATGACAAAATATAAATGATTCTCAACTGTGAAACCTATTGCTCTTGCAAAATAATTTAAAATAACAAAGTACTATTTTTTGTTCTTGTAAATGTTGTTAATAGTTTTCTTGGCCTGCTCAACATTATATATCCAGAAATGTTTATTTATTTTTGATAAAAATTGAGAAGCTTATTTTGTTGAGAACAATTGATCTATTTTGAATGACATTATTCATTGTTAGTGATTTTATGACCCAAAATCTATTCTTTCTTGTTCGTGCGACAGTTAACTGTCAGCAAGTTATATTTACTTATCATTTGCATTGTTGACTTAAAATGTCTTAACTTTGGGGAATCCTAAAAGTTAATAGTTTTAGAGCCTTGGAACCAAAATTGCATGGAAATAGATAACATTTAATACATGGACAAGGTATCAGTTACAGATATGGAATTTGTTTTCAAGATCCCCTGATATAGATACTAATAGATTCAACAATTATACAAATATGCATATGTTCAATCATTTATAAATTCATAATACATATAAGGATATATAACATAACTGCAAAATATTTATTGATATAGTTTGGTTTTTATATTTTAGTTTATACTATTTGTCCAAGTGGATGGTATGGGTTTGTTGATATGGCAATTTTTTCCTTGGTTTGTTGGTATTGGTAATTTAATTAATATACAATTCATATGTCTAATCAGTACAAAATACACTCAATAATATTTATTTTGCTCTTCATTGAGAGCATCATTGTCATCACTTAGTTCATTTGAACCGTAAACAATTATAGTGTGAATCCCACTTGCTACATCTTGCATAGGGGCCTGCTCATCATCTAAATCATCTGTGGAAGGCTATGCAATAGATGCATCCAAGTTGGACGCTTAGGGGTTACATCCCAATTTTTGGTTGCCCCTTGCTTGTAGTTAACTTTCTTATGTGACATGGGGAACAAATTGGAATTCAATAGACCAAGTATTCCTATTTTTTCTAACTGCCAGCAAACTGCACTTAATTGAGTGAATAAACAAGTGCGTACTCTAGTTTTGCTTTGATGAGGAAGAATTCCCAACTTTTTGAAATCAGAGACAAAGTCAATACAACATTTATAATTGTAAAGCACAACATAGAGCTAACAAAGAATAGTAATAATGTTAAAAAGTAAAAAATTCTTATGTATGATGGAACTTTGATAGCAAGAGGTTGAAGGAAAATAAAACTTTATCCATGGAGGTGCCACCATGGATGAGCATCCTTATACTTGTCTCAAAGAGCACTAAGATTGAGATTCTCTAATGATATGATGTTGCCAAACTCACCCACAATAGTATCCTCCATATCAAGATCTAGGAATATCCTTTAAGATGTATTCTTGTTCCTCTTAACAACTTCTACATCTTGCACCTCTCTCTTGGGCAAAGAAAGTACCTTCGTCTTGTAATATTTTGGAGATGATGCAAATTTAGGGATTTGGTCATGTTGCTCCAACAATTAACAATGAATTTTTGCACCCTTTTGAATTTTTTTTTGTGGGATTGTGCTCCTTAGTTGCTATTATGTGTTTTAGTTTTTCAATTACGGCATCTATGCTATCACACATTTCTCCCAAACATAGTCAATTTGTATCAGGGAACTTGATTATAATCATGATGAGCTTGATGAGATTCAAGATATAATCCATATGAGTCCACCAATCATCATCTAGGATCAATCATTTGACCTTTTGTATCTTTTGTGAATTTGTCTACCTACACTCTCTAATGTTTGCTAATGACAACAACTCTCAATGCCTCTTGCAATTTCACAAGTTGTCTCAAGATGATTGTGTGATGAAAATTGAGTCCTGACAACCTAATTTAGTATAAAAAATAATAAAATAAACATTCAAAAAGTAGACATGTCATAATTTCTTGATTAAACCTTTATTGCAAATTCAATGTAATTAGAAATATATTGAAACTTCATTAGCTTAGCTTTAACATTTCCAATTCAGAGGACTTGAAGATGGCTTGTAACATATGATGGTTTGTCATGAACATTTGGATCTCACCTTTGTTGTACTTTTATTTCACTCACTCTAACTCTGTGCTAGTCCTTTGCATCACCAAGTTGAAAGAGTGGATGGCATGTGGCATTCAAAAATGTGCCTATATGTTGCCTAAACCAAGTGTTGGGTGGATATTTTGGAACCAACGGTTTTTAAGGATCAATCGCAAAACAGTGGTTCCGACCACAACATGTGAGACACAGTCTCTCCTACTTCTAAACGAAGGCCCCCCCTCTTATTGTTACTGAAATCAACAAAACACTTAACTACTATTTACAATAAGCTAAATCAAGGCGGGACATTCATCCTATTCACTTATTTCAGAATAGATGTTACTATTACAATACAATCTTTAAGCAATGGTGTAACTCACAAAGTATCTATTGGAGCAATAATTCGGATAAACAAAAGATTAGACGTAAGAATATTCTTCAGTGTACCAACATTTTATGTAACCAAGAAACTCATGAAAGTTCAAAGTCGTTCCATGGCTCCTTATGATATTTTGAGAACAAGAATAAAACACATTTGCAACTCAAAGTCTCCAACACGTATTTCACCTTGCATGCACAAACAAAGAAAATGAAGCAGCACAAAGTCTGCAAGCTATTCCCTTGCTTCAGTGTCCTATGTAAATCTCAGATTTGATAAGCAGCTCAAAGTCTGCAAGACCAAATCTGAAACCAAATTAAACTTTGAACACAATATAAAGCTCAAAGTCTGCAAGATTGAGTTCAAATCCCTCTTGAACGAAAGCACAAAACTCACAATCAATATCCAGAAAATATCGTCACATCATAGTTTGGATTGGCACAAAGTCTCAAAACAACCCGCCTCTTTTATTGAAAGCAATTTAATTTACATCCAAGCTCAAAGTCTTAGAGTGCATATACAAACTAGCAGAGTTTTCTTGCATTGCCAAAAGATGCCCATTACAATGAGTACCCTCCTTTATTTATAGGTGAGGGGCTAAGAGCGAAAAGTGGGAGAAACCCAAATAATCGAGACTTATTCAACAACTAACTACCTACAGTTGACTTATTCAACATTACAAGTCATGATGTCCTACAATGTGATTACATGCTATAACTTTGCAGGTGATACTATCACATGCAATTATATCTTGTTTTTACATTACATGTAATCTGTCGACATGAGATTACAAATACATAATGAAAATTATTCTAAGTGTCTGACAAGACATGACACCTATTTACATCATCCTTTTGTCACATTCCATCTGCTGCTGTAGGATGCTTCGTGATTGGAGTAATCAAATTTGATGGAAGCATCTTGAACTGGAGCAGGAACTGCATCCTTGATCGTTCTCCATCACAGTGGCCCTTCACTGAGAAAGCATCCTTTCATAACCATTTCAGTCTTGAAAGCATTCTATGCTCTCAATCGTTATATCACCTTCCGCCTCCTTGTGTGGTTTTGTCATGTGATTTGTTCTTACTTTGTATCCTTCTGCAAAATAGGGTCAATGAAGAATTTCAGGTTTTTTATGAGCTTTGCAGGTGAAAGGGATATAAGCACTTGGTGTCAAAATGATAGGCTTTTATGCGCAAATGCATATATATACAATGGAAGGTCTTTTTCTTACTTGTAATCAAGGTTTTGAAATCCAATTACAAGCGCATTTGGGAAGGTATTTTGCTTGCATTCTGGTTTTTAAACTCAGACTGCGAATAGGAAAGAATCTTCATTTTATGCTTGAGAAACACTTGCAATCGGGTTTTTAAACCTCGACTTCAAGGGAATGACTTAGCTTATTTCTTTTTAGCAAAATGAACTCACAATTGGGGTTTTGAAATCCGATTGCAAGTGGGGAATGTTGGCTGAATATTTTGCAAGTCACAAAGACTACAACTTGCAAAATGTGTATTTTAGGCAGCAGTGTGTGAGATTACTCTCTCCTCTCAGCAATAGGGGAGGCTCCCTTCTTACCGTATGTGGCTTCAAGTAAAACTGAACTGCAACACATACGGTTTACCTTGCAACAGTAATACGGGTGGCTCGGTAATTGACTTAAGAACAATCGACTGAGACAGCGATGAATTTATCTAAAGATGGAATGATACAAGAGCTCATAGTCTCTTGTCCTCACTCCAAATAAGTACTCTATTTATCTAATTTCCAATACTGAAGCCCAAAGTCTTCAATCCTTGGAGTATGACAGCCACTACTCTCTATAGTAACCCCGATATCCTGAAGCACAAAGTCTTCAGAAAACTTGGATTAAAGATGCTCCAATGAAATAAAAAAGTTAACTTATTCAATCTGAATCAAGGATTAACAAATGCTACATAAGAAAACATTCATCAATTGTCAAGACAACAACTCAAAATTTGTCAATCTCTATTCCTTTTATTCAGATGCTCAACTCTCTTACAATGAAACGCAAAGTCTTCAGAATATTAGAGCTTTGCCTATAGTTTACTTGCACACAACAAAAGATGATTATTTACAATGAGCTCCCTCCTTTATATAGGATAAGAGGAGAGAGGAAAGGGGAGAAGAAAGGGGAAACCCTTAACCACCTGGACTTATTCAATCTTTATCCCTAACTAACTTTGACCTATTCAATGCTTGTCTACAACTAACTAACTTTGACTTTTTCAATGCTGCAGGACCTAATGTACTTGCAATATGATTACATGAGACTTCTATGCACGTGATACTATCACATGCAATTACATCTTTTTCTTACACTGCATGTAATCTGTCAATTACAAAATGCATAATGAAATACTCTAAGTGTCTGACAAGACACAACATCTATTTGCATCATCCTCTGTCGGTCTTCATGTCGCTACTGGATGCTCGATGACTGATGTGTTCTGGTTTGGTGAAAATATCTCGAACCGGAATATGAAACTGCATCTTTGATTGCTCTACATCATAGTGGTGATTGCTGGGAAGCGTCTTTGTATTATCATTTCAGTCTTGAAATCATTCTATGCCCGCAATCATTTCATCGCTCGCCCCTTTCTTTGTATGGCTCCATTGTATAGTTGTTCCTGCTTCATATGCTTCTGCAACCTCAGAATTTGTAATCAAGACTTTGAAACTTAATCACATGTTTGAGTAAGATCTCCTTTCTCTTTGCAACCATATGAAAAGTACTCTGCTTTTTGCATATTAATCTTCATTTGTTTGAGGGGGAGAACAGACACCTCATAGGACACAAAAAGGTTTGCTTTTTTTTTTGTTTTGCATATTAGAAAGCTGGACTTCTTCTTTGATATGTAAATATGAACATTATGAAAGAAGTGGGTTTTTCAATCCATAATGCATATAGAGAAGAACTTAGTATTTTGGAGGCACTACACGTATGCGGACAACAAGCTTAAATTTTAAAGGAGAATGGGAAGGTGTGTTTTGCTCATGAATAAACATACCATATGCACGGTGGGCTTTTTGGAAGCATTTACACACTTTGGAGAGCAAGACAAAAATGATGAAGAAAGTATTTTCAACTTGGAGCATGGTGGACCTTTTGCACAAGACTACTGATTGGATCAAAAAGTGGGCTTTTCGTGCATGACTGCATATTGGGAGCTTCATGTCTTTCTTTTTCAAATGGGAGTATGAAAAAAAAGTGGGTTTTTATTGACAAATTACACATAGGACAGCACCTTGCACCTTGCATCTTTTTATGTACTTTTGGGGAAAATCACCATAAGAACGGGTTTTTTAATCCCGACTGCATATGAGGATAAATGACACCCTCATGTGCAACTTAGAAGAAAATGGAAGAAGATGGAAATGGAAAGACAAGAATAACATGTAAACCTGAAAGTGAAATGGAAGATTTACATATACAAGAAAAACAAATAAAGAAAATGCAAGAACTTCTTACATTCCTTTGAGAAATGCAAAGAAAAGCAAGCCTTCCAAATTTAGAGCAATTCTGAAATAAATCCAAAGGATTTTCGGATTTAGACA
>MU224423.1:39367-53370 GCA_018584345.1 Thuja plicata
ACTTTGAAAGATTCAAATATGTAAATGTTGGAGGATTTGCAAATGTGTAAACACAATTTGTTGAGTGCCAAACACAAGCTGAAAGTGATGTTGGATGCTATGGACAAGCTTCTAGAAGAAAACCGCAGCTTGCTATGGAGTAAAACCTTGCTGAGAATGATGATTTTCACACCATAGATGCCCTAGACAGGCTTTCAACTCCAAAACGCAGCTATGGATGGAAGCAAATCTGTTGTTTTTGTTCAACAAATGCCAAAAAGGGGTTTTAAACAGCCCAAAACATACCATAGATGAGCCGTTTTTGAACTTCCAGCCCCAAAAATGGGCTTTAAAATGAAAAATAGTCATTTTAATGACATTTTTACTCTTCCCGCTCAAAAAACAGGTTTTTAGCTTCATTTGCATGCATTTTGGAGATGTAAAGACATGCAAATCAGTCTAAAATCGCCACTATGGTTGTAGACAACTTTTTCGTGGCCAAATGCATGTATAAACAATGTGCAAAGCCTTTTAAAATTGCCACTTAGGGCTTATGACGGACTTTTTGAAAGGTAAAACATATACATGACTTGTTTTTAAAACATGCAATAGACTTAAAAAATGCCGCCATGCTTTTTATGCATTGTATATATTTAAGGTGGGATTTTAAAAACAACTTACATGCTTCTATGTAAAGCATATGTTTATGCAATTTTAATCAAAAACCCCACTAATGCATACAACTTTACATGTAACTTATAGTTTTAATGAAAATATGTAAAGAGAATTAATAAGTCCACCTTCATTGAAAATTATATATAAAACTCATCGAAATGATGTGAAATTTTAAAATGGACTTTTAAATCCATTTTACATGTAAATGACACTTTTTATTACATGTAATTACCAATAAAATTCCCACTTTTGATAAAATCAATTAAAGAACAAGGATATGCAGTCAGGTAGAAAAATCCCACCTTTATGCATTTTGGACTTAAAATATTGATAGTGGAGTTTTAAAAACGACCTGCATTGTGATGATATGCAATGGTAAAGAAAAACCCCACCATTGCATTTAAAATATTATCTTTATATGTAACTTATAGTAATAATAATATAATATGCAAGGACTTAAAAGTCTACCATCACATATTAAACCATTAAAAACTATAAGTAAAACTTTTCAGAATGATGTGAAATTTTAAAATGGGGTTTTAAACCCACTTTACATATAAATGATGTTTTTACTCCGTGCAATTACCTACAAAAAACTCACTTTTGAGCGATTTTAACCAAGACGTGCAATTAGGCAGAAAAACCCCACCTGTAGGATGCTTAAAACCTTAATAACTTGAGCTAGGCAACTCCGATTGATGCCTAAGATAGCTCAAAACGAGCGGAATTTCAAAGGATATAAACCAAAGGCAAAAACAAGACCAAAAACCCAACAAACAATTAAGGTAAATCAAACAAAGACTTGACTTGAAGAATTAAACCTACAAAAATTTTCGTAGAGTTGACCCAATTTTGCGAATACAAAATTGAGGATAACAACTGGCTCTGACTGGGGAACGTAGCTCGTTTGTTCTTAGAAAGAACGAGGACTATAGAATCCAGAATCTGCAAGTGCCTTAGTATCCATTGGGCTACAGAGTCAAGCATCAAAAACACAAAACAAAAAGGATGACGCGACTGACGCAAAGCACCTAACAAAACAACACAAAATTGTGCAAATGCACTTATTGAAAACAAAGAAAACCTACCTAATTAAAACTAGCCGACTTTTGAACTTTTTAGATGAAACCATTTATTGGCTCAACAAAATAGCTACCTTTTTTCAGCAGCTTGCAGTACCTTGCATGTTCACAGGCAACTTTGTTCAGATGAATCACGAACAACTGGAGCAATGATGTCAATGCTTGATGTAACACCTCTTGGAAGAAATGAACAAATTCACCTTCTTGAGATGAATCATATGTACTGTTGCTACTAAACTGCCCTTGTTGAACTGCAAATGTTTGTTTAGCCTCTTCCTTAACTGTGTCTTCATGCTCAGGTACAAGTGGAACATCTGATTTTCCGTTGGCCTCCAACCAAGCGAGATGCCTTATGGGACATCCCCTTGATCGAACAAATTGTGAACTCTTCTTGTCAGCTGCAACTTGAGTAACTGGTTCATCAACCATCATCACGTCAGGCTGATCAAAATGAGTTACCTCATTGCTTCCTTCGGCACCATGTTGGTTACAAATTTCAAATTGAGGAGAATCACCAACAAGATTTGAGCGAAACTTTTCTATAGTAGTCATGAAATGATCTTCATCAAGTTCGGGGCTAGATCTTTCATGCAACACTCGTTCAAGTTTATGACCTTGAAACAAAGATGCACTATTGTGAGCTTGACTAGAACCTTCATGCATGTCCATATTTTCATGTCTAATGACATGATTGTCTTCATTCACTTGAACATCAGAAGAATGAGTTGCATCTTTCTGATTTTTATCAATAGCTTTCTGAGACTGCGTGAACCAAAAATAAGAGTCGCCAGCTATATCTTCTTCCTTTTCTTTGAAGAGTATAGAAAGATCAATGTCCTCAGATTTAGGATGCTTTGTTGTTGCCTTCACTGATGGTGCTCCAATAGCCATCTTCTTTGGTGATGAAACCAACTTTCGTTGATTCTCAACTGCAGAACTATGAGCAACATTTAGAAGAGGTTTTCTTTGTACATCTTCGTGAGGAACGAAGAACATACCCTGGGCTATTTTCTTTTTGAGAGCAAGCAACTCATTTGCTAACCTCTGCACTGCAGGATCCGTCCTTGTCATGGGAGAAAATGAATCGGAAGATAGATAACTTTCTTCAAACCCATTTTCTTCAATCCTTATCTGCCCAGCAAGAATAAGATCATCTTCAATTCCAATGGCCAATGTCTGTGCAGCTGCAAGAGTAGCGGGAGCTTCTCTTCTCAATAGGAAATTGACTTCAGGAATCTGAGCATTGACAAAGAAACACTTCAAATTTGTAGCTGTAGGCTGAGAAATAGCTGGAATCCTTCATATCAATTTGTTGAAATGAGCCACAAATTCACGCATAGGTACGTGAGATGCCTTTTTCAACTGAGTGAGTTGGGCCAACAGGGCATGGGCATCTTCAAGCGGCTTGAACCTTTCTTCAAACTTGGCTATTAGAGTAGCCCAGTTTGTGATAGTCTGTGGTGCAAGATGATAAAACCAATCAGCAGCTACACCTTGGAGAGTTTCCACGAATAGCCTTACAGACACGTCCTCATGCTCAACACCAAGAACACCGCATGCAATGTAAAAACTAGCAATATGTTCATCAGGATGTTGCTGTCCATTACCGAAGAACTTTGAAAAATTCTTCCGTGAGCCATCAGGAAGAGCATGTAGAGGTAGAGCTAGATTCAACGAACCAAAAGCATTTCCCCAAGGACCTTGGGCCATTTACATGTCCTTGGTAAAAATCTTGAAAAACGATGGAATAATTACAATGAATAGGACACAAGCATACTTCAAACAAAAGCATGAAGCTTCCGAATGCGTATCGTGTCCTAATTAGATCAACTATATAATTTGGATGGAACGTCGTTTAGTTCTCTCCTGTAGAACAAACGATTAATCCTTTTCTCTTATTTCAGAAAAAAGATTGCAAAGTGAAGGTAGATAATAGACTTATAAAACAGCAACAAAAATATTTAAAGAAGCAAAGTATCCATGAAGGCACAGAGTCCTCCGTTGCTTCTCTGGGACAAGAAAATCAATTAGAAGCTCAAAGTCTTCTCAATTGAACTTCTCATCAACCTTGTAATCAAAATAGTGTTCAGATCCCGAGTAGAGTCGCCAAAAACTATTGGCTAAATATTTTGCAAGTCACTAAGACTACAACTTGCAAAATGCGTATTTTAGGCAACAGTGTGTGAGATTACTCTCTCCTCTTAGCAATAGGGGAGGCTCCCTTCTTACCGCAGGTGGCTTCAAGTAGAACTGAACTGTAACACATACAGTTTACCTTGCAACAGTAATACCGGTGGCTGGGTAATTGACTTAAGAACAATCGACCGAGACAGCGATGAATTTATCTAAAGATGGAATGATACAAGAGCTCAAAGTCTCTTGTCCTCACTCCAAATAAGTACTCTATTTATCTAATTTCCAATACTGAAGCCCAAAGTCTTCAATCCTTGGAGTATGACAGCCACTACTCTCTATAGTAACCCCGATCTCCTGAAGCACAAAGTCTTCAGAAAACTTGGATTAAAGATGCTCCAATGAAATAAACAAGTTAACTTATTCAATCTGAATCAAGGATTAACAAATGCTACATAAGAAAACATTCATCAATTGTCAAGACAACAACTCAAAGTTTGTCAATCTCTATTCCTTTTATTCAGATGCTCAACTCTCTTACAATGAAACACAAAGTCTTCAGAATATTAGAGCTTTGCCTATAGTTTACTTGCACACAACAAAAGATGATTATTTACAATGAGCTCCCTCCTTTATATAGGATAAGAGGAGAGAGGAAAGGGGAAAAGAAAGGGCAAACCCTTAACCACCTGGACTTATTCAATCCTTATCCCTAACTAACTTTGACCTATTCAAAGCTTATCTACAACTAACTTTGGCTTTTTCAATGCTGCAGGACCTAATGTACTTGCAACATGATTACATGAGATTGCTTTGCACCTGATACTATCACATGCAATTACATCTTTTTCTTACACTGCATGTAATCTATCAATTACAAAATGCATAATGAAATACTCTAAGTGTCTGACAAGACACGACATCTATTTGCATCATCCTCTGTCGGTCTTCATGTCCTTATTGGATGCTCGATGACTGATGTGTCCTGGTTTGGTGAAAATATCTTGAATCGGAATATGAAACTGCATCTTTGATTGCTCTACATCATAGTGGTGATTGCTAGGAAGCATCTTTGTATTATCATTTCAGTCTTGAAATCATTCTATGCCCGCAATCATTTCATCGCTCGCCCCTTTCTTTGTATGGCTCCATCGTATAGTTGTTCTTGCTTCATATGCTTCTGCAACCTCATAATTTGTAATCAAGACTTTGAAACTTAATCACATGTTTGAGTAAGATCTCCTTTCTCTTTGCAACCATATGGGAAGTACTCTGTTTTTTGCATATTAATCTTCATTTGTTTGAGGGGGAGAACATACATCTCATAGGACACAAAAAGGTGGGCGTTTTTTGCTGTTTTGCATATTAGAAAGCTGGACTTCTTCTTTGATATGTAAATATGAACATTATGAAAGAAGTGGGTTTTTCAATCCATAATGCATAAAGAGAAAAACTTAGTATTTTGGAGGCATTGCATGTATGCGGACAGCAAGCTTAAATTTTAAAGAAGGAGAATGGGAAGGTGTGTTTTCTTCGTGAATAAACATACCATATGCACGGTGGGCTTTTTGGAAGCATTTACACACTTTGGAGAGCAAGACAAAAATGATGAAGAAAGTATCTTCAACTTGGAGCATGGTGGACCTTTTGCGCAAGACTACATATTGGATCAAAAAGTGGGCTTTTCATGCATGACTGCATATTGGGAATTTCATGTCTTTCTTTTTCAAATGTGAGTATGAAAAAAAAGTGGGTTTTTATTGACAAATTGCACATAGGACAGCACCTTGCACCTTGCATCTTTTTATGTACTTTTGGAGAAAATCACCATAAGAACGGGTTTTTTAATCCCGACTGCATATGAGAATAAATGACACCCCCATGTGCAACTTAGAAGAAAATGGAAGAAGATGGAAATGGAAAGACAAGAATAACAAGTAAATCTGAAAGTGAAATGGAAGATTTACATATACAAGAAAAACAAATAAAGAAAATGCAAAAACTTCTTACATTCCTTTGAGAAATGCAAAGAAAAGCAAGCCTTCCAAATTTAGAGCAATTCTGAAATACATCCAAAGGATTTTCGGATTTAGACAAAGATTGAACAAAATGGAGTTAAATAGAAGATAAAACTTGACCCAATCTTAATGAAATCAATGCCAATTGGAGTCTAGATGGATTGGATGACAAATGTGCAACATGGAAAGATAATATCCACAAAAATAGCAACAACTTTGAAAGATTCAAATATGTAAATGTTGGAGGATTTGCAAATGTGTAAACACAATTTGTTGAGTGCCAAACACAAGCTGAAAGTGATGTTGGATGCTATGGACAAGCTTCTAGAAGAAAACCGCAACTTGCTATGGAGTAAAACCTTGCTGAGAATGATGATTTTCGCACCATAGATGCCCTAGACGGGCTTTCAACTCCAAAACGCAGCTATGGATGGAAGCAAATCTATTGTTTTTGTTCAAAAAATGCCAAAAAAGGGTTTTAAAAAGCCCAAAACATACCATAGATGAGCCGTTTTTGAACTTCCAGCCCCAAAAATGGGCTTTAAAATGAAAAATACAGTTATTTTAATGATATTTTTACACTTCCAGCTCAAAAAACGGGTTTTTAGCTTCATTTGCATGCATTTTGGGGATGTAAAGACATGCAAATCACTCTAAAATCGCCACTATGGTTGTAGATGGCTTTTTCTTGGCCAAATGCATGTATAAACAATGTGCAAAGCCTTTTAAAATTGCCACTTAAGGCTTATGACAGACTTTTTGAAAGGTAAAACATATACATGACTTGTTTTTAAAACATGCAATAGACTCAAAAAATGCCACCATGCTTTTTATGGATTGTATATATTTAAGGTGGGATTTTAAAAACAACTTACATGCTTCTATGTAAAGCATATGTTTATGCAATTTTAATCAAAATCCCCACTAATGCATACAACTTTACATGTAACTTACAGTTTTAATGAAAATATGTAAAGAGAATTAATAAGTCCACCTTCATTAAAAATTATATGTAAAACTCATCGAAATGATGTGAAATTTTAAAATAGAGTTTTGAATCCATTTTACATGTAAGTGACACTTTTTATTACATGTAATTACCAATAAAAAACCCACTTTTGATAAAATCAATTAAAGAATAAGGATATGCAGTCAAGCAGAAAAATCCCACCTTTATGCATTTGGGACTTAAAATATTGATAGTGGAGTTTTAAAAACGATTTGCATTGTGATGATATGCAATGGTAAAGAAAAACCCCACCGAATTGCATTTAAAATATTATCTTTATATGTAACTTATAGTAATAATAATATAATATGCAAGGACTTAAAAGTGTACCATCACATATTAAACCATTAAAAACTATAAGTAAAAGTTCTTAGAATGTTGTGAAATTTTAGAATGGGGTTTTAAACCCACTTTACATATAAATGATGTTTTTACTCCATGCAATTACCTACAAAAAACCCATTTTTGAGGGATTTTAACCAAGACGTGCAATTAGGCAGAAAAATCCCACCTGTAGGATGCTTAAAACCTTAATAACTTGAGCTAGGCAATTCCGATTGATGCCTAAGATAGCTCAAAACGAGCGGAATTTCAAAGGCTATAAACCTAAGGCAAAAACAAGACCAAAAACCCAACAAACAATTAAGGAAAACCAAACAAAGACTTGTCTTGAAGAAATAAACCTACAAATTTTTTTGTAGGGTTGACCCAATTTTGCGAATACAAAATTGAGGATAACAAGGAAGAACACGCATTTTTGAAGCTCTTGCTTTGGAAAAAAACTTGCATCTTTCTTTGTGGAAAGAACTTGTATTGTAATGAGAACAATACATTCAATCTTTCAAAGCCAAAAATCCTCCTTTGAATCACCAACAATGTAGAAAAATTTCTGAAAAAATGTGATAGCAAGGCAGCTGAAACAAAACAAATTGCACAAACTTAGAAGAAAACCCGAAAATCGCTGCTCCAAAACTAGGAAAAGATCATCAAATCATGGCTCTATATAGGCATGCATCACAAGAAAAAATGAATCAAAACTCTTTCTCAATCAATGTGATTTTGCAGTCTTGGAGAACTTCCCGACAAATGGCATTGATGGAAACCAAAATCCTTAATTCCAGCCTGCTCAAAGACTCATTAAATCCTCTGAATTGTGATTATTGGTTGAAATTGCAAGTGCAAATGATTTTCAATCTAAAAACGGCGACTTCCCTAGAAAAATTGTGTTTTGTTTCCAACGTTGCAATTATAAAATGATTGGAGCTTAGTCTTCTATACCCCCTTCGGGCTTTGCATCAAAGTTTGCAAGCAAAAACACACAGAAAAATGCCCTAGCTGTTAACGTTGGGTTTCGTATGAGTGTTTGCAATTCATTTTTGCTTTTAACATGAACGAAAAAATAGTGTTGTCGGGCTTTAAAATCCCGAGTACATATAGAGTGCCTTTTAAGAATACCTTCAACCTTGCAAACGATGAGTATCAAGGCAACGTTGGCCTATTGAAACTGCGTTTCACGCTTGGATGCTTTACAACACCAAAAAACAGTGATAAACGAGGAGGTCGTGGTTTCGAAATCGTGTTACAAGTGTGTTTGAAGTGAGGAAAATGATGTAGCCCTACTACATATAAGAATCATTTTTTAAAACACTTGTAATCCCTACTAAAAACGGCGACAAAGAACCAGTCGAGCTTCGGAAGCAACTTTGCAAGTCAAAAATGTCTTACAACCCAAAAACGGCGAGGAGAGAAGGTACTCGCGTTTTAAATAACGCTTTGTAAGTGTTTTAAGTTTATTTTTTAAATAATCAACACAACTTGTAATCGGGCTTTAGAAGCTCGACTCCAAGTGGTAAATTTGTTAAAAACAATTGCAATCACTTATAAAAACGGCGACTTCCATCATGGTCGGGATTTGTATGCATGTTTGCAAGCATCGACACTTTCAAAACGATGGCTCGTGCCAAAGAAAGTCGCCAAGCAAAGGAATGATTTTTTAGAAATAAAGAAAAACATATGTAGTTAGGTTTTTAAACTCCGTCTACATATATTAATACCTTTATAAAAAAAAATTCCTTGTTAATGCCTTCGTTTTGGGCTTTGCACTTTAGACTGCAAGTTACAAGCATTTTAAAATACGAGAAATTGTAATCAGGCTTCAAAAGTCCGATTGCAAGTATTTAAAACAAAGATTCAGAAAAGAAAAACCCGATTGCAAGCAAGCAAAGAAAAAGTCAACGAAAATCTCCAAAAATGGCATATGTCTTAAGAAATGGCTATCTTAGAGAATTTAAACTACGAATTCATGAAAAATTTCGTTGTGTTGCCCAAATTTTGCAAATACAAAATTGCAGAATATTTTTCTCACACACCATCTCTATTGTTTCTATTGGGATATTGCAATGAATTTTTCATATTTTAATTGCCCCTCACAAACAACCGTCTTAAAAGACAATGTCTCTTTAGGGCACACTGTGGATGTTAATTAAAGGCCGGTTCTCACAATCTTGAAGAAAACACACTTATACTGGGGGGTTGGGGAGGTGCCGGGGGGGGGGGGGGGGGGGGGGGGGGGGGGGGGGGGGGGGGGGGGGGGAGGATGAGTTAGTATAAGACCAACTTTTTCAATTTTTAATTTTAGCAAGCTCAAAACGGTAATGTTCCCATTTGGAAAGATTTGAAAGTTAAATTAATTTCTAAAGTTTATAACATTATATTTAGTTATTTAATATTTTTATCAAATAAATGATAATTATTAAATAATTATTTAAAACTGTGGAAAGTTAATTAATTAAATATTAATTGTACGAGAATGTAACTGAAAGTACATGCTATATAAGATTCTCGGAAGAAGTGAATGATATGATATGGAGAATTTATTTTATTTATTTGAGAAGTTCTCTCAAATTAATTCTCGGGATTGGATGCCTGCGAAGTAATCATTTTCAGCAGTGCAACTATCTGCGCTAGATGATCTTGAAGGAGTCACTCAGGCTTCTCAGTTGATTAACAAGATAAAGATTTTGTGGAGGAATTATACATGGTTGTAGAATGACATTGTTTCCAGACTATTTATTCATAGGTGTCGTTTCCTTTCGTTGGCGTGAGATAATTTATTAATTTAGTTCTAGAAATATTTGTTCACTGACTTTATATTATTTTATAATATATAAGTTGTGGGTCCCAAGATATTTTTGATTGGCTTCTTTTATTATTATTGTAATTAAATCCTTGTTGATGCCGTGGACTTCATTGTTTAATTTATTTTAATCCAACTGTGGGGGCCGCCGATAAATACAAACATGAAGTTTGTAAATTTGGCAATCATTTCCAAACTGGGGACTATTATATTTAGCCGCAAATGTTCTATCGCTAAGGATTAATAATTATTGGTTCATTTCAAACATTTGAATATCTAAAGGTTTGAGTATATTCCCGCAGCAAATAAAATTCATGGAAGCATTTATCTATTTGATGATCTGTATATATTTTCACGTGCTTATAATAGAGACGGTATGATTTATTGGATATTTTCTCTGGGACAAAGAGGTGTTTTATACTGGTAGTGTTGTGGCTTGTTGGTATGGAAATAAATATTGGAAATCGTTTTTGGTCGGGTTGTAAGACTTTCAGCTTGCCATAATTCCATTGATAGTATTTTCAAATTTTTCTGGAAGGTTGGGAATAAATATTTGAGCCCCAACAAATGACAAAAATGTGGCTAATATTGTGAGAAGGTATTGAACAATTTAAAATGACAGTAAAAAAAACAGAGTATACTGTAAAACAGAGCAGGAGGAAAACAAAATAAAGAAAACAGGCAAAATGTATTATATGCACAGAGATAATAACAAAGAGGAGTATGCAGCACTTTTCACTGCTATTTTTCTACACAGACTAGTAGGGGAGGCTGCAGTATTTATAGACAGAATGCAGACCTCTAGAAGTTTCTGATCTTTACGGTAGAGAGAAATCTGGAAGAGAAGAGGTTTCTTGAGCTTTCCAATCAGTTCTAACATACAATAAATGCTTACCTACTGTAGAATAAAATAAACATTATTCTAACACCCCCCCATAATGTTTATTTGGAGAGGATGGGAACCTCCTTGAGTTGTAACAAGTCTCTAAGTTTGACAAATTTTACACTAGATAATGCTTTTGTAAATATGTCAACAACTTGATCCTCTGTTCCACAAAATTGTAGCTCAACCACTTCACTTTCAATTAGATCTCGAACAAAATGATGATGCACTTCTATATGCTTGGACCTGGCATGATATACCGGATTTTTTGCTAATTTAGTAGTGCTTTGATTGTCACAAAATATTATAGTAGGAGAATCTTGAGGATGATGTGTGTCTTCAAGTAGTCTTTTAAGCCACAATGCTTCTTGAGATGCCTTCAAAGAACCGATATATTCAGCCTCTGTAGATGAAAGTGACACATTTGATTGCTTCTTGCTGCTCCAAGAAATTGGTCCCGATCCAAGATGAAAGATGTATCCCGAAGTTGATTTTCTATCATCAATGTTGTTGTCCCTATTTTGCATTCCCCAAAATTGGGGCAACCCTACGCAATTCTCAATGATTGCTAGGAGTTTTTCTCTAAGAGTGTTGAGGTTTTGTAAGAAGTTATATTTAACGGGATCAGTTATCCCTTGGTCCTGTTCCGTTTTAACTTCTTACAAAGCATCCAGTCTTTTGTTTCTCTTTTTCGTTTTGTTTTGCGTCTTATTTTTGTTTCCAGTTTAGTTAGCATCTTTGTGTTTCAGTTGCTCTACAAACAGTTTTTCACGTCCTTCCAAGGTCAGTAAAGAAATGGTCTTTTTTCTGGTCGAGCGCATAAAGTTTAAGCTTATTTTGTATGAGTGATAGATTTTAAACTCTATCCTAAGATTTTGCGCCATTCTGCAAAGTTTTGCTTAGAAATTTTAATGATAGCGAGATCTTGAATCACATCCGCATATCAAATCGTTAAAATTTTAAAGACACATACAAACATTTTAAGTTCTTTTTGCATTTAAAATAGATTTAAAAAAAAAAACGATAATTGCATAATATGCATATATTGTTAAAGAAATTTATTTTAATAAATGACGAAGATAAAGATAAGATTTATGAGAAAACGACGTTGTCTTATTTATAAGTCTTATAATTCATTGCGAATTACCATTTAAACGACGTCTTTCTTCTAAAAGAAACAATATTTTATTATTATTTTAAAAGAAAATGATAATAATAATAATAATATCAAAGGTTAATATTAAAATAATAAACTTATTATAATACATAAATTGATATTGTAATCAGTTTCATTTTAATATTAATATATTTTTTTTTTTCATACAAAGAAAACGTTAACCGTGGCTTAGCTGGAAGTATTGTTTTGCATGGCGTTGAACTTTTGGTGTTTGGCGTTTTAATTAAAAAAGGTTATGTGTGCCATCGATTTAAAACTCCACCATAGGCTGCGGCTTTCTAAGGCGGTGTTTTTTATTTTTAATACATAAACGTTTTGTTAATATGTTAAGTGTCAAAGCCCGCGATGCTATTAATAAAGAGGCGTGGATAACTTAAAATGCGGGCTTACATCTTTGATTCCATGCATATGTTATATGTTAGATGAAACCCGCGTTTTCCTTTGCACTTACGGCTTGTTACACATGGCGTCGATTTTCTTTAAAAAAGCATGTGCTGTGAGTGGATGAAATTATGTGATCTTATGCGTCGGTTTTCAAGCTCCACCATAGGCGTTGAATTTTAATGAGTTTACCGAACGTTTGGCATATATTTTAAACCAAACCCGTGCATCCTTATCAAAGCCCACGGCAATGAAATAACATATACATTAGCATATGCGTTTGAATACATATGTTATTTCATTAAATAAAGCCGTAGATAACTTTATGTTATCGGGTGTTGCATTAAGCCATGCATTTTTCTTCAAAGTTCACGTCAAAACAAAATGTATGCATGGTGTCTTTTCCTTTTGTATATGCATAGCGTTTTAATTAAAACGTTCAAACTCCACCATAGGCTGCGATAACTCAGCAAGGAAAGGTTGGAGTCTTTCAAAACGTTTTTGCCCCCACAAATTGATGCGGTTTTGGCTGGGGGATGTGCCTGTGGTGTCATCCAAAGCACAGACTTTTTCTTTTTCTTGGAGACTTTCCATAAATCTCTGCATTTTGGTAAGTTTTAGCTGAGCTCTTCAAAAACGTTTTTCTTTTTTCTTCTTCTTCATTAAATTTGAAATGCATGCTTTGTGTAAAAGTGTTTAATGAAAGAAGAGTTTGATATTGATAGGGCACGTTTTTGTTGAAGTCTTCCACTTCATTTGCTGATTTTATGCAAATTTCAACTACAATATAGACATTTGGCATTTCACCTCATGATTCATTGGATTTGCATTCATTCTAGATGAAAATTTGTCAAAATTATGGTCTATATAACTCTGCCAATTTCTTCTAATCTGCAAATTCGAATTTTATTTCTATAATTTTCAAGATTTGGTTTGAAGAGGAATTTGGTTTTTTCCTTTGCATCCAAGGAAGGTAAATTGATCTTTTCTTTTCTTGTTTGCTTTCTTTGTGTTTTGTTTGTATATGCTCTCTCTTCTTCTCTCATCTTCTCCAAGTTGCATATGAGAATGTCATTTATTCTCATATGCAGTCAGGATTAAAAACCCCGTTCTCAGAGATGTTCTTCCCCAAAATAAATAAAGAGATGAAAGAACGAAGTGCTGTCCAAATATGTAATCAGCCTGTAAAAGTGCACTTTCCATGCTTCCATTTGAGGAAAAGTTTATAACTTGCTGCCCACATGCTATCCTTCCTAAAAAACCCACTTCTTGATCCTAATTTGCAGATTTGCCTAAGAAGTCCACCATGCCTTAAGAGGAGAAAATTGCATTTCATTCCTGCCTTCACTTCCCAAGATGTGCATTTACATTTGAAAAACCCACCTTCATGCATGACTTTTGTGAAATGCAAATGTTTCCAAAAAATTCCACCTTGAACATTTGCTGATATATATATGTGTTATGGATTGAAAACCCCACTTCTTCCATAATGTTCATACTACATATCAAAGAAGGATTTCAGCTTTCAAG
>MU224423.1:71602-85564 GCA_018584345.1 Thuja plicata
GCAATTCCTTCTATGGTATTTTGGATCAAGTTTTCGTCAAGGTGCCTTTCGCTTAGAGATTGGTTCCCCAACTCTCGCAAGCGGCGACGTCTTGCTTCCTGTTGTTGTTGGCCAAGAATCCGCACTCTGGCTTCTTCTTCGGTTCTGCGTTTGGGGTTATCGGTTCTGCGTTTGGGGTATTTGTATGAATTTCTCAAGTGGACCAATTGTCTAGCCAAGAGCCGAGGAACTCCACAATGTAGATCCTCCACGCTAGTTGGTACCAAAATCAGTCCGCACTGTGGTAATCTGGAACCGCTCTCTCGGCTTCCCTTCCCACATACCGCACTATTCAAGCTACCCCCACGTGTCTTGATCGTACCTTGGTATTCCTTCCTCTGTACTAAGACCTCCAGGTCCGAACTTAGGCAGCGGCACCAAAATGTAGAGTAGTTGCATTACCAAATACACAAAAGGATATATTAAACATTCACAGATACCATACAACTAATAACCAATCATTCACTAACTACCAATATCAATGAAAGATACAAAGTACCATACCAGAATACCAGATTGGCGAGGAAGTGTTTATTCTCTTTATTATTACCAGAAACCAACAACCCATACAATAAACCAAACACAAATATATAGTAGCCGGTTGGTTGGGAAAACCAACGGACGCACCTCCTCGCTCCTAACTACCCTCCCGACAATTCATAAATAAGTCTTAATACAAAATGACTTTATTTCCTACTGCAGACACTCACTCCAACCATTCTGAGAATGAACATTCCACCCAATGTTCCATCCTTAGGCAAACTATTCCTCCATTTTTACCTAAAGAAGAGAACATCATGGAAGAAGAAGAGCCCATCACGAACAATGTAGAAGAACTTTCTCAAATGTGTGTTAGGCTAGACCAAGCAATTCAAAATCGAATACCCTTTAAAGAGTATTATGAAGTCAAGGCCCAAGCCAATTCAATTAGGGGAAAGAACCATTCAAATAAAGATCTCAAATAAAAAATAAACAAAATGAATCTACTTTTTTTTAATGGTTCCGGCAAAATTACCACACAATCATGGGTCCAAAAACTTGACACCTGTCTATCTCTTAGTCCAATGACCAAAGAAAATGCTATTAAATTTGCCATCCTCCACCTATCCAGAATAGCCCACAATTGGTAGCATCAAGGCATCATTACTCAGGGTTATCGAAGTATCAACACTTGTAGTGAATTCACCCAAAAGCTCATTAGCATGTTCGACCAAAAACACCCTGAGTGGTATGTCAAAGAATTAACATGTCTTAAGCAAATGGGAACCCTAGAAGACTTTGCTAATGAATTTCAAAAATTGTCCGTCGTGGTTACCAATCTATCTCAAAGAAGACTCATTTATTTATTGAAGGGCTTAAGAAGTCTATCAAAAATATAGTAAATCCCCTGGAATCCCAAACATTCAGAGAAACAAAACAAAAAGAAATGAAAGTTGAAGCCAATACTTCTAAAGAAAAGTTGTAAAGAGTCTACCTGGCTCTATCACTGAATTTACTTGGACTTCGAAAATGCAGCCTCCCAGATGAATGAAGAATCTCACTATCGGTGCTGATAGCGAATCGCTGTCCATCTTCCATCCAAAAGAACCCTCACCTAGCAATCACTAACTCCCAGGTAATGACGTTGCAAGAAAATGTCAAGCCGAGTCTTAGAGGTCAGCCACGACAACCTTCTTGAATCCAAACGCTGCCACCAAGGTCTTTCTTCCCAAACGTGGCTGCTATAGTAAATTCAAACACAGCCCTCTAGGAAGTTAACACTGCTCACTATATGTAGCAATCACTTCCTCTAAGCAAGTCGCAACCCCAATCCATGGCCGCTGCCTGTAGGTTGTTGACGGCTCACTATTCTTCAATTACTGACTTCCTTAGTTGCCACGAACAACAACTCCAAACCGTTTCCACCTTATGCATATCCCACTGAAGGAATCACACTAAATCCCTCTCACAAATCGAGCACTGTTTGAAGCACAATATGATTTCTGAATAAGACAATCACCCACACAATTTACCAGTTTCAACCGTTGATTCAAAGTATTGAAAGATACTGAGATTGTCGTCTCAATACCAGCAGATGCAAAAACTCAAACTCTTGCATTCTTTCGAACCAAATCACCAAGTAGAAAAAAACAATAGCCAAGAGATGATCCTCGATTTTTCCCTCAAGAGAATTTATAAATCTTCCAAAACAAATCGCCCAAAAGCTTCAACCAGACACTTCGCATAACTTAAACAAGTATATTTTAATGCAAAGTGCAAACTTTGAAAAATAATATTCAATTATTATCCCTCCTTACATTGGCGCCAAAGTGTAACTTTATTAAATAAACATTTAATAACTTTGCATGTTATAATGAGCCCATTTAATTATTAATTAAGTATAACTTAATTAATAATCATCGATAAACAAAAAGCTTATTAATTCCTCCGGATGAAACTCGTAATGCAGACACTCACTACCAGAGCCTGACGCCATAATGCCCTACCACAAATAGCATCTGGCCACGAATAGACTTACTATAAATAGTAAGTTCCTGAAAAATGAAAGTTCTCCAAATGTTTCCACGACTCCAACTGATACCATTGCTTTAGCGCCCTGCTAAAAGTAGAAACCATGACTATCCCAAAATAAACACTTACTATAAACAGTAAGTGTGTCAATCTAACTCAAACGAAGAGCAATCCCGACATCACAGACCTCCAGAGTGGAAACTAACCTCTGACTCTACCACACAGACCCATCTATCATCCTAATTAGCCAACGAGGGTCCAAAGATAGGCTAATCCCTCAAACTCCAACGCGCGTAAAAACGGGGACATTATAGTTGTCCCTGAAATTGCTTGTCCCCAAGCAATCTCAGAAAAAAAGCGCATTAGTCCACCCGGATCCCAAGGATAGAATAGAGTAATGTCTCTGCGATCACCTGCAAACTCCTGTGATGAAAACACCATCCACAGAGCTAACCAGAACACACTATCACCATGCCAACCATAGCGATCCACACAATCTGCAGTGCTAAACCAGTCACTACCTGGATCCCAATAGAGATGAAACTCACAGCCATCCATAACAAGGAAGAATGGATATCCGATACCATCTAATAGACCAGAACTCCCTGCACACCCTATCAATCTGTTTTGTGTATGAAGCCCATCTGTGCAACAGGGACAAGTACTCCCATAACCCAGATATCCACCCCCTGCAAAATCATCATAGATATGTTGACCCTACAAGTAGCCTCTTTCTAACTTGCAGTAACTAACCTCATCAACTGAAGATGGAGAAAACCCATCCCATAAAGGATGATATAACCTTGGAGCCAACCCACACCGACGTGCAACCAAGCACTCAACCGGGGGGTCAAAAGAGAAATGTTGAGCGCTCCTCACGGTGTAAGTATGGTGAAATGCTCCAATCTCTGTCAGAGGCTCATCAATATCAAACCGAGAATCAAGAGATGGCTCCAATCTCTGACTCTGAACAACTGGTTGGGCAAAATCCTGGGTAACCCTCAGCAAACCCAACCACAAAATCCCTGTGAGGAAACATTGTAGTCAAAGTATCTACAATTCTTCCTACTAAAAGTTGGATACCGCGAGAACCCCAGATGAGTGTACCCTCAGAAGCCCCGAAAGGTCCCTCCTGCAAAACTGGACTCTCAAGCAAGTACTCCTTAAACGACTCTGTGCGGTAGAAGTTATAAGAAGAAGCATCAACCTGCTCCCTTGGAATCCACAACTGATCCCTCGAAAACTGTGGTACTACCAACTTCCTATTGCTATTAGTTGTATGAGAAGAAGTAATAGATTTGCTTCTGACAGAAGGAAACAAATCACCACGAGAGCTCATCTCCAAACTAGATGATACCCTGCCCAAGTCTTGTAAATCGGAGGGAGTTGAATCAGAAAATGGCACACAACTCTCTGACGAAACCACACCTGCTACCTCAGACTTCTCAATAACTAGCTCCGTATCATTCAATATCATGCTAACAACTGGAGGACCTAGTACCACAAGACTCTCTCTGCAGATCTCCACTGAAGCACTCACCTCCTCTATGTCTACTGCACTTGTACCAAGGATGAATGTAACTATGTCCCCAACACATCCATCTCTGCCAACTGTGGAAGCTGACTCACCACCAACCACCACTATATGCAGCTGAACTGGATCTATGGCTGACATAGACTTAATCCACTCCAACTCCCCAATCACCTCCCCCAACTGCGACTACGACTCCTGAAGAGCCGACTGGGTGCGCTCTAACACCCCAGAAGTTGCCTGAAGCTCATGGGTGAGCTCAACTACCTCCTCTTTCCCTAACAACGCCTCATAACAGGTGTTGCCCCACTCAAGCAGGCACTCCTTGTCAGCTACCAATTGTACATAGCTCTGCCTCAAAATCCTAATAGCCTCTCGAAGAGAATGAATCTCTGCTATGGAAAGGTAGCCATTGTGCTCATCTGTCATAGGAGTACCCCAACCGTAAACAACCAACTGTCGGATAGCATCATAATGCTCAAGAATTGAAGAAATATCTCTATTGCTCACCCTTAGCTGTCTGGACACAAAATGTCTGCATACACTGGCTCCCCTGTACACTCTCAGTCTCATTGATCGCACCGTGGTAGGAAACTGTATCTACAGATCTCACCTCATGATCACTCTCCTCATGTGCGCTAACAATCTCGCACATGTCCACCAACGAGGTACTGTCACTGGGTACCTCTACAAATACCTCCTCTAAAGAAGTGGAAGTCGTTGCTGTAACAAACTCTTGACACACCTCTGCCTCCTCATCCTCATCCGTGAGTCCCTATAAAAGAGGATCCTGGGACCCATCACCTTCAGATGACAACTCTGAGTTAACACCCAATGTCTAGTATGGTAAATCAAACTCATTGCCGCACACATCATCCTCATACCCAACATCAGAGGTATCCACAACGCTAGTATCAATATCGTCTAACTGAGACCCCTCTGCTAACTTTACATGACTCAATGATGGCATGTGAACCATCAACACCGTGGCATGACTCTATATCACCTGATTCCTCTGTAATACTCCACTCCTGAGTGTCATCACTATGTAACTCCATGCTCACATCCTCAATACAAGAAAGGACTGTTGTCTCCTGTGCTAACTCAACACTACGACTTCTGCTATAAAAAGTGTCCGAGCTCATATACTCCTCGTAGTCCTCAAAAATAACACCATTGTCTAAAGTGTCAGAATCCATAGTGGTATCAACAACATCCTCTGCTCTCACACTATCCACGACATCATCGACAAGCTCACATAAAGGATTGTTGTCCTGAAAATCAGATCCTGTATCACTGGTACTACTTCCAACTGATGTAAAACTTCCATCGATTGTAGTGAACATGTTATCAGCCTATTATGTGTCACTAACTGTGGTAGGCTCGAGATGTTGTGACTCAGATCCATTATCTGCTAGCAAGACAGGCAGATCCACATGTCCCTGTAAAGAGTCTCCACCCTCAAGTGTGCAAATAGGACTAGTGGTTGATCCACTAAGTACAGGAACATCTCCACCATAATCAGTAGCTGCTGAAAAATCATCATGGAGATCTCTAGATGTCCCACCTATAGAAAACCCACGTCTCTCATGTTTTTTCTGTGAAGAGAACCTATTGAAAAAAGAAACCAAGTAATTTGTTGCTTTATCAATAGTTGCCGGATCGGAAAGTTTTGCATTAAGTCTTTCTTGAGTTTGCCTCAGTTTCTCCATGTTTTTCATTATGGCATTTGTCTGTTGCCTGAGATTAGACATACTGTCTAAGTGGTTTCCATGTTTTCTTGATTTCCCGTGTCCGTCCATGACTGGAATAATAATAAGAGTGTTGATCACTCAAGTCAAACAATTAAGCTCAATAAATTCCACCCCAACAGGATGGCAGGAAACCGCTCTGATACCACTGTAAAGAGCCTGCCTGGCTCTATCACTGAATTTACTTGGAATTCGAAAATGCAGCCTCCCGGATGAATGAAGAATCTCACTATCGGTGTTGATAGCGAATCGTTGTCCACCTTCCATCCAAAAGAACCCTCACCTAGCAATCACAAACTCCTAGGTAATGACACTGCAAGCAAATGTGAAGCCGAGCCTAAGAGGTCAGCCACGACAACCTTCTTGAATCCAAATGCTGCCACCAATGTCTTTCTTCCCAACCACGGCTGCAATAGAAACTTCAAACAAAGCCCTCTAGTAAGTTAACGCTGCCACTATATATAGCAATCACTTCCTCTAAGCAAGTCACTGCCCCAATCCATGGCCGCTGCTTGTAGGTTGTTGGCGGCTCACTATTCTTCAAACACCGATTTCCTTAGTAGCTACGAACAACAACTCCAAACCATTTCCACCCTAATGCATACCCCTCTGAAGGAATTGTTCACATTTGTGCACTACCTATCCAAAAAATGTGATGTGACTAGTTCAAAATGATCTATGTCCTAAATGGCCATCTCTTTTACCTAAATGTTCTAAGGGTAAACTGGTTTTCAGCAAAAGAGATGCAAGTATATGACAGATTTTCCTTCATTTACAGCTGATTACTCTAAAAAGAAGGAAACATGCTAATTTATGGATCAAATAGAGAGGAAAGAAATTTGACACATTCTTTTAAAAGGATACATTTGTTTTCAAGAAAGGCAGAAGTACAGAATCATACTACTTTATTACAGTTATCCAATGCATCTGTCATGCAAGAATAATCATGAAATTCCTTTGACTGAGCAAGAATGACATTCAAGCATTTTATACAAATTTCAGATTCCACACAAGCCATGGAATTAACCCTCAGAGAAGCATAAAGCATGCATGAAGTAAGGTGCATATACAAAGTATACATGCAAATAAAGTAAAGAGGTGAAGAAGGGACCCATCATTGCCTGTCTGAATGACGAATCCCCACATGAACGTGACTGGTCTTCTTCTGTGAACACTTCTTGCGCTCTGTCAGCACGGAACTCCTGCAAGCAATGAATTAGAAATGATGTCAGTTCTCACTGAGCTCAGGGTCACTTCAACTCATCAAAACTCAATATACATGACTACTCTGTATATACAAGTGCAGAAGTCAAAAGAGCAGAAAGAACGAACAAGGCTGCAAAATGTTTTTATGCTAATAAGTTGTTTAAGTGTATAGGTACAGGTATGAGGACATAGTAGGTTGTTGAAGGGACACGCTCAAGTTACTTGCGTGAAACCTTCCGACTGAGACAAGTAGAGGCGAAGACCATGATTGAGGAGACTGTTGAAGGGGCGTGCATAAGTTACAAGCATGGAACCTTTCAGTTGAATCAAATTGAAGATTGAAGACTAAGGAGGCTGTGGAAGGGGCATACATATGCTACAAGTATGGAACCTTCCGGCTGAATTAAGAAGCGGATTGAATACAAGTTAAACTGCTGAAGGGACGTGATACCATGTCATGAAACCTTCCAGTTGGAGCGGCAGAAGACTAATTTATGAACAGTCGAAGGGACATTACGTTATGTGATGAAACCTTCCTGTTCGGTTCGAGGGTTCATCAGGTTTGAAGAAACATTCAGAGGGTTCAGTTCTTTGTATTGTCGAGGTCTTGTGACGACTGGTTTACAGTCTGGTTGGCAGCACTTTGAAGCATCAAAGAACATGGATAGAAAGGAGAAATGATTGAAGTTAAAGGGAAAATAATGCTGCTGAAGTAATTATAAATTGGTTTCCAAATGCAAATACAAATGTAAAATGTCGGCTACAAGGTAGCCATCAGAAGAGATGAAGGTACTTTCAAAACAATATTAAAAAAGAAAATGTTGTTAAAGAAGAGAACAACTACATAAGCACATATTAGGTGCAAGTGTCAAAGGAGAACTTTGAGACATAGATATACAGTGTTGTATTAGATTGTAGGGTTAAACAGAGACCTTGGGATCAAATGAACCAAATACAACAATTCAGTCACAAGAAGCAGCCAGTCGTGTTTTACTATATATTAAAAAATTACGAACTGGGTTCTTACAAAATGTGGACTGGTACTAGTAAACATCAAAATCTAAAAACCCACTAAATTACGTGAGAACCCAGTTTGTAGTTTTGGAGAGATTGGTATCCGAATTCTGCAGAAGTTTTCAAGACAGCAAATGCCATAGCAGTGAACTAGTTTTTTTTTAATGTAGCAATGATGCTAAGAACAGATGGAAGCCAGGCCATAATCATTAAAAAATGACTCAAATTTGAAATTGAAATGTATTTATCTCTGTCAAATAACACAGGAATATTTAAATAAAACCTACAGGCAGAGCTGCAGCATATGAAAATTTCCGGAATGGTCAAAGATATGACTCAAGAGCTGTGATTTAATAGCAGCAGATCATAACAAGGGTTTGAGCGAAAATTCCCAAAATGGAAAGGCTTCAACATACCGTCAGAAAGCCTCATTAAATCTACAGGAAAAGCCCACGAATACAGCTGCAACAAATAGAGTCCAAGCCCAAGTGCATGGAGTGAAGAAAATGATCATTCAAGGCTGAAAATACTCTCAGGAAACGTCAAGCCCAGTAGTCTACCTCCAGAATGGTAGAAAAATCTGTATAATGTCTCTCATTAAAGCTCCAGAGTAGACCTTCAAGTCCAAACAAAATCACGGAGAAGGATCCAAACTCCTTCCACAGTCGGCGGATAGAGCAGTTTTTTCCTTAGCAAAGGAGAAAGTCCAGCAAGGGTCTATGAAGTTGCTCGAAAATGCCTAGTATTGCAGAGAGATGGCGCCATTTTTGTAGAACAATTCCACTCAAACCCTGTCGTTGAATAGCAAAGCTCTCCAGAGGTTTGACAAAAGCAAAATGAAAGTGTGAGTATTTTTGGGGTTCAAAATAGTGTTTATGGAGCGGATTTGAAACTTCATAAATTTTTTCAAAGTTTGGGTTTATTGCTTTTATCGTGAATCATGGATGTTGAATTAATATGTTTTAAGTATATATATATTTTATAAACAAGAAGTTGGTATTTGGAGTGAACTAAGTAATTAGTTTTTGTATTCTAGCGTATAATTTGTGAATGATTTATATTTTAATAGATTTGTAAAGATCTATTAAATGTAAATTATTAACAAATTTTGTTAGAAGGTAAAAATAATTACTAGATTCATTAAAATATTTTATATATTGTAATTTATTTGTGATTTATATTTTAATAGACTTGTAAGATCTATTAGATATAAATTATAACTAAACTATAATATATAATATAAGATTTATTCTCATTCCGCTTTAATATATTATATATAATTAAAATATTATATTTAATAAATTAAAACGAAATTAAATATCAATTCAGGTTTTTATAAAATATATATATTTTTAAAACTTATTAATTCAATATTTGTGAGTAATGTATAAAGTCAATAAAAGCCAATTTTGGGGGGGTTTTTTCCATTTTTATCCCAGATTCAATGGAGTTTGCGGTTGGAGTTGGCTTGGAGGCCAAGTTTTCTCCTTTTGGCAGAAGTTTGGCATTTTTCGAGGCAGTTTTTTTGGCTTTTTTGAAGAGATCCGAGTTAGGGTTTATGGGCCCTATAACTCATTTTTTGGCCTCATTTGGAGTTAGTTCTTACCAATTTTATTCATGCCTTGTGATTTTTTTTGGATCCTGGACAGAGTTATTTCTGAGTTTTGTATCTGAGTACTGGATTTATTATGACAGATGATTGCATGTTTGCAAATAAATAAAGTTTTGTGCCTTCTTAGTTATCAGAATATTGTGTATGAGAGCAGGTTTACAGGTTATTTTCTGTAAAGGGTTATCCTTTCTTTGATAATATGAAAATTTGTGAGATACCTTTATGCGGGGATATGTATTATGCAGGTTGTGGGTTTTGTATTTAAAAGCTCTAAAATTGTGAAGAGTTCAATCTTTCCTTCCTAGAGTTTACCTTTAAAGTCTTCCCATAAAACATTGATGCAGAAACATTCAAAACTGATTTGTGCATGAAAAGATTAAGTTGTGAGTAGGCTTGTGATGATCTGTTATGTTTTCCAGTAAAGTAGTATTGGTGCATCACCCTTTTAAGGTTAGATTTTACTTTGCATGTTGATTTACTTTCTCTCTTTTCCCTGCAAAGAGTTTAGTTTTTAGGTGAAGCATCTAGGGAGCCAGCCCTTTCAATCTGGAGGTTGATTTCAGCTTATCAAAGACCCACACTTTGTGAAATCATCCCATGTTCACCGGTAGGCTGAGTCTAACTCAGTAGGGTGCACTATTTAGGTGATAACAGGAATCACACTGAATCCCTCTCACAAATCGAGCACTGTTTGAAGCATAATATGATCTCTGAATAAGACAATCACCCACACGATTTACCAGCATCAACTGCTGATTCAAAGTGTTGAAAGATATTGAGATTGCCGTCTCAATACCAGCAAATGCAAAAACTCAAACCCTTGCATTCTTTCGAACCAAATCACCAAGTAGAAAAAAACAATAGCCAAGAGATGATCCTCGATTTTTCCCTCAAGAGACAATTTATAATTCTTCCAACACAAATCGCCCAAAAGTTTCAACTAGACACTTCGCATAACTTAAACAAGTATATTTTAATGCAAAGTGCAAACTTTGAATAATAATAATCAATTATTATCCCTCCTTACATTGGCGCCAGAGTGTAACGTTATTAAGTAAACATTTAATAACTTGGCATGTTATAATAAGCTCATTTAATTTTTAATTAAGTATAAATTAATAATCATCAATAAACAAAAAGCAGATACTCATTAATAATCATCATTAATTCCTCCGGATGAAACTCGCAATGCAGATACTCATTGCTAGAGCCTGACGCCATAATGCCCTGCCACAAATAGCATCTGGCCACGAATAGACTTACTATAAATAGTAAGTTCGTGAATAATGAAAGCTCTATAAATGTTTCCACGACTCCAACTGATACCATTTCTCTGGCGCCCTTCTAAAAGTAGAAACCATGACGATCCCAAAATAAACACTTACTATAAATAGTGTGTCAATCTGACTGAAACAAAGAGCAATCCTGGCATCACAAACCTCCAGAGTGGAAACTAACCTCTAACTTTGCCACATGGCCCCCTCTATCATCCTAATTAGCCAACGAGGGTCCAAATATAGGCTAAGCCCTCAAACTCCAATGGGCATAAAAATGGGGACATTACAAAAGCCCTTGTATCTTAGATAGGGATGAAGGGCCAAGAAAGGACAACCAAGTAAGGAAGTGTCATCTATGCAAAGAACCATGGAGTACGGTCATACGTGCCAAAGGAGAGAGGATCTACAAACGAAAGGATTGTGTTTTAAATGTAAAGAACCATGGGAATGTAATCATCAATGCAAGAGAGGACAAATGCACCAAATAGAAGAAGCTACTAATGGAGAGACAAATGAGATTGTTAGCAAAAGAGAAAGGCACATGAGCATAGATCATCCGAGTCTAGGCAACCTTAAAAACTTGTTGTACATTAGAAGCTATTCATATTGAGAAACTTGGATAGAAATTATCATGGCTTGAGGACAAGCAATTTTGGAAGGGGAGGACTGTCATATCTCCCGTTCGAAACCCTATTGGTAAAATCCTTATCTTTTTCACACCCATTTTGTGAAGGCTCTAAGAGACAAAATTGCAAAAGTGACAAATAAAGAAAATCAATTAAAGCCCTTGCCATAAAAGATAAATAATAATCAAAATATAAAAATAGATAAATAATTAATAATTAATAATATAAATCTAATACATTAAATGATAATATATAAAATATCATCATTACATATATTAGTTAAATAATAATCAAACTAATATATATAATATATATACTAAGTATATACATAGATAAATACACCACCACATATGTTAACATTTTAGTCCAAATTACATAACAAAATGCCAAAATACAAAACCATATCAATGTTTTAGTTCAAAAACAATAATGTCAACATTAATAATCAGCCGTCGCTGATCAAATATCATCAAAAACCATCAAACAAATCATCATCGTTCGGCTCTTGGAAATTAGAAGCAGAAAAACTGCCACTAGCATCGGTACTAGCAATGTCAGCCTCAGGAGCAACCTCAACATCACTAGGTAGCTCATCATCACCATCAATTGCAAGTGCATCAAAGTGCACAATCGAATCTTCCAACATCGCATGCTCTGGTTCAACATGCCAATGCTTTGTGTCCCTTTTTTTGTAAGCATTGTCTTTGTGTGTTGCGAGCCTCAATTTTTAATGCACAAAGACCAAGTCTTCTGCCTTCCTGGAATGTAGTCTATTACGTTTTATGGAGTGGATGAAGCAGTATGTGCTCCAGTTACTCTTGAATGATGATGAACTAGCAACCTATCAAGAACGTTAGAGCATGCAACCACGTAGGAATAGCTAGCAAACAAGCTTAGAGCGTGCAACAATCACTTGTCAAAACTCCTTGAGCAATGGCAACCAAACAAGAAAGTTTACCAATGGAGGCAAGAAGTTTTTCTTTTCATTGACAAATGCACAAATAACATATAAAACAACCTTTTACGTCTTTTTTAGTGGTCACTTTTACAGTTGGAGGGTCGAATAGACCTAATTTGCAAAAAAACTTTTTGAAAAAGTCAATGAAAATGTGTTTTTTCTTCAATTTCGTCCAAAATTCCTTGAAATCCTTTCTGGGTTCCTACATTGAAATCAAAAGTCTTCAAAATTCGGCCAAAAGTCCACCCGGGTCCCTCTACAAGACTTTTGGGCGAATTTACGAGTCTACTGCAAAATTTTGGACGAATTTGAACCAAATTTGACTTTGCAGCGAATCGAATCCTTATTCCACCTTCCAGGAGCAAATGTGGTAACTTAGTATATATATATATATATATGGACATCCTGAAATAATCATACCTTAATGAAGTAGCAAGAGAAATTTTTTACAATCAGTACTTAACAAACCATAATCAGCAAGATCTATAATATTAAGATATAATTTGGATAGGATATTGCAAATCTAATAATTATAAGTTGAGATAAGAAGATCAGACTTGGTTGACAACTAAGCACAGGTATAATCAATTACATTTAAGTTCATTAATTACGAATACGATCCAAGCTCTGCTTGGTGGAGGGCATTCTTAGTGAATGTCAAGAACGATCCAAGCTATGCTTGGTGGAGGGTATTCTTAATGAATGTCTAATTCGATCCAAGCTATGCTTGGTGGAGGGCATTCTTAGTGAATGTCATGATTCGAAGTTGGAATCTAGAGAGAGATTGTGATAATCTCATAGAGACCATATATATTGGTAATGTAAAAATACATATACATACGTGACAGAGGGATACACCTTGATGGGTATCCACAAGGCTTGGGAGGAGATGGAATTTTTTCCCAAGATTTATAATGATAGATAAACCAATATTGGTTATCCTGGAGGCTTTAGTGGAGTTAGACCAAAATGAGATGGTGAATAGTTGAGGACCATTCTTGGAGGTCCTCACCAGAGAACTAGGAACCTGATTTTGGGCTCTCCCTAACGATTAGGTGGGAACTAGTTGGGGATTAGAATGTAGTTTTCCTTTCATTAGTGTGTGTGTGTGGAATGTACTAACAATTGTTGCAGGTTTTCACATCAAGGAAACAAGCTATAACCAACCTAGTGTTAGACCTTAAGAAGCACACACAACTGAGAGGGGTGGGGGGTGAATCAGTTGTGCCACAATATTAATAAACTTTAACCAACTTACAAACTTCAATCTCAGATCTGAATGATAAAAATGAAAGCAAGATCTCAACACAATGTAATGACCCTCACTAGTAGGATCACTAAAACACCCCAAATCTGAACTGTCAATTCGTCAAACAGTTGGCATGCACTGAATTGTTTTGCTTGTGATGATATGTTTCAATGTGTATTTTGTTTTGG
>MU224423.1:92713-104883 GCA_018584345.1 Thuja plicata
CAAAGACCGAATAGTATTTGCAGATCCAAAAGACCACAAATGGCTTCACAATGAAGAAGTAGAGGAAAATCTCAAATCAAGCATGTCCAAATGAGAGGCCCAGCCCTCTATTTATTCACTTTTTTGAAAAGTTGCTAAGAACTTCTAGAAGTATCCTTTATAAAATCATATTATAATGCACTTTATAATAAAGTAACTTTATATTATAAAAAAGTGAAATCTCAACTTAAAATTATAACATATGGCCCCCACAAAACACAAAATAATAAAATATAATCTCTTAACACTTCTTCAAGAGCAAATATGACCATCTGATCCGCAAAAATGACTCTCTCTCCAAACCATTTGCCTACGAGAGTCGATGATAGGCAAATCCATCCTGAAAGCACATGTCTCTAGAAAGGGGACATGACACACAATAAGCAACACAACACAAATTTTTGACGTGGAAACCATGTTAGGGGAAAAACCACGGTGGGGATGGAACCCACAAGATGAATGCACTCAGTAATAAGAATTGTAACGTGTTAGGAGTATTACAAAAGGGAATGCACTTGCATTTAGGCACACTGCCTAGAGCTCATTGCTCAAACACAATTACAACAAGGCTCACTACCTTACAATCAATCATAGATTAAAGAGGACTTACAGTCCAAACACACAAATTGACTGATAGCATCTATTATGCCAAAACAATTCCAATGAAGTGCACAGATCTCTAACTTATTTCAGATTCCACTCATACCTCTTCATACAACATCATGTATATCATGTATTCCATCTATATACACATTCTTTCTTACGTGTACATCTTCGCAACTTCAAATGATTACATCTATAAATACAATTCATCAACTCATCTCAACTAGGTCAGTCATGGACCTAATTGCCAACAATAAATAAATTACAATTCAATCCTCAATGCGATCCATTGAATGTCGGCCAGGACATTACAATGATCCATACCAATAACCTCGAACACGCCCAGATCCACCAATCACACTCTAAACCTTTGCAACAAGTTACATCATCAGGTCGGCTAAGACCAAATGAAGAACACCAACACGTTACATGAGAATCATGCAACCCGATCACTTCGACCAATGCGAACCAGCAACACGATCAGAACACGATCAAGAAACATCAGCAAGCAATCTGAAGTACCTTAGCAACCTTAGCATCAACATGAACTCAAGATTTAAATACATCTCTGCACTGTTCAATAGAAACACTATCTGCAACCTCTGTTACTCAAGAAAAATAGCTTGCCAGTATCCAAATCATGAACCACTCAAGTTGAGGACACATATGCACGTCCCAAACTCACTACGAGGTTAGCAACTAACAACTCTTCAACACCGATCCATACCAATCCAAAAACTGAAACTCTGTCACTTCTTGAACAACCAAAATACCAATATTTGATAAATAAATTATAACTCTCACAAATCATCACACTCACATCTGCGAACTGACATGCATCAATTATAGACATCCTAGAACATAATTGTACGATCGCAACTGTAGATCTTCTGTGTAATATCCGTACGAGTCAATTCAACTTCACTTAACATACCAGGAACACTGTCTTCAACAGTAGAAGTATGTTGACATTAATGACAAAACATTAATGTTAGCATATATATGCAAAATCTGAACATCCCAACAATCTCTAACAATCTCCCCCTTTGGCATTGATGGAAACATATGATGTGAAAAATTCAATCAATGCACAAAGAAACAATATCAACAACAATATCCACAATATGACATCTCAAAACTCATACTGAATATCTCTCCTCAAGTCTCTCCAAATCTCGCTTGTTTTTCACATTAATATCTCTCCCCCTTTGACATCAATGACAAAGGCACATGTATGCACTAAGTCATAAAGACCAAAAATCTGAACAACACATCTCATGAACTATTTACCACACACTACACCCCCTAAGGAGCAGCCACATACATCAAATCCAGAAGAATGATAGTTCTGTAAGCACACTGGATTGATGCATCACAATGCATCTCTAGTTCAGATCAAGAGGGGCAATCACCCCAAGCTTACCTCGGAGATACTCAAAAGTATCATTTGGCAAGGGCTTCGTGAATATATCCGCAATTTGCTTTGTAGTAGATACATACTCCAATCTGACTTCTTTCTCACTTTGTCTCTCAAGAAATGATATTTGATAGAAATATGTTGTCTTTGAATGCAACACAGGGTTTTTTGAAATATTGATAGCACTTGAATTGTCACAATGTATAGCAATAGGTTCATCAATAGTCACTCTGATATCTTTCAACATTTGCTTCATCCATATTAAATGTGTACAATTAGTAGCAGCAGCAACAACATACTGAGCTTCAGCAGTAGATTGTGATATACAATTTTGTTTCTTACTTACCCATGAAACTAATCTCTTTCCCAAGAAGAATGCTCCACCACTTGTGCTCTTTCTGTCATACACATTACCTGCCCAATCAGCATTAGTATATGCTTTCAATGTGAAATCATCATCTTTACCATACCATAAGCCATAAGCCATAATCCGTTATTCCCTTCAATTATCTAAATATCCTCTTAACAACACGTGATTCTTTCGGTTTTGATTGAAATTTAGCAACGATACAAACAACATTCACAATGTCTGGTCTAGTTTGTGGCAAGTATAACAGTCCACCGATCATTGATCTATATCTACTCTGATTTGCATTAGGTGTATCATCAATCTTTGTCAACTTACAACCAATAATCATAGGAGTACCAACGGGTTTTGAATCATCTATACCAAAAAATTTCAACAATTCTTCATTTTGTTCTATCGATCCATTCTGATTCTGATTTTGTGTTTGCACAATCTGACTTCCTTCTTCATCTGACTCATAGCTGCAAGATCTAACTGGTTTCTAAAAACTTTCATCCACTTTCACATTAGCACTTTCAATTATCTTTCTCAATCTATGGTTGTAACATTTGTATGCTTTGTTTTTTGTGGAATAACCAAGAAATATTCCTTCATCACTTCTAGGATCAAACTTTCCTAAATCTTCATTTCTCTTAATGTAATATTTGCTTCTAAAGATTCTGAAATATTTCACAGTAGGAATATGACCATACCAAAGTTCATAAGGAGTCTTACCAGTACCATGCTTGATTTGAACTCGGTTAAGTGTATAAACAACAGTTCTAACAACTTCTCTCCAATAGATCTGTGAAACATTTCCTTCAATCATCACAATCCTTGCAGTGTCAAGAATTGTTTTGTTTCTTCTCTCTGCAATTTTGTTATGGGGTTCGCGGAGTAGACATTTGTCTCCTAATTCCATACTCTTCACTGTATGCATCAAACTCTCTAGATGTAAACTCTCCACCTCTGTCAGATCTCAGACACTCTTGTCTCAGTTTCAACCATAGCTCTAAAGATTTTGAATTTATAAAATGCCTCAGATTTTTCTTTCAAAAATGTAACCCACATCACCCTTGAGTAATCATCAATGAATAGAATAAAGGATTTGTCTCCATAGTAACTTCTTGTTTTAGTAGGTCCACATAAATCAATATGTACCAAGTCTAACAATCCACTCGAAGAATAGGTCTTACTTTTGTAGGTAGATTTAGTTAGCTTACCCAATTGACATTCCTTACACATTGCATTATCAGGCTTCAATAATCTAGGTAAATCTATTACGGCATTTGTAGTGCTTATCTTCACAATGTTATCAAAGTTTACATGACAAAATCTCTTATGCCACAACCAACCCTCATCAACCTTTGCAATCAAACATCTATTCTCAGAATTGTTCAAATGAAATACATTACCTTTGGTCTTTGTACCTAATGCAATCTCAATTCCAGTGCTTCCAATGATTTTACACATTCCATTCTTGAATTCCAAGTGATATCCCTTCTCAACTAACTGTCCAACGCTCGAAAGATTATCCTTTAAACCTTCAACATACAAAGCATCATCAGTATTACTCTTACCATCAAGTGTAATTGAACCTCTTCCTTTGATCAAACAGGGAGCATTGTTACCAAATCTAACAACACCACCATCATAGTCTTCAAGCTTCACAAATTTTCTTTTGTCTCCAGTCATGTGATGTTAACATCCACTATCAATAACCCAGTCATCTCTCTTATCCACATGCGAAACCAAGGCTTTCTCTTCGTTAGGATTCTCATCTTTAATAGCAATAAATACAATCTCATCTTTGCTCATCCTCAATGTTTCATATTGTCCTCTTAGGCTTTGCAGCTTCGCTTGCTTCACAAACTTGTCTCCTTCATATAATGTTTCTAACTTTTCCCATACTTGATGTGCAGTCTCCAATCCTAGAACATTTGTATATTCAACATATGATAAGGCACTCTTCAAGGCTTCATATGCTCTAATATTAATCTCATATTCTTTCTTTTCATCAGCAGTCGCAGTAGCAAGATATGCAGGAGGCTTGTAATTCTTCTTTGGAACAGCCTAATGGTCCTTCAAATCTTGGACTATCTTTGTTAAAGGTCGACATCCCAGATCTCCTCAAGTGGTCAAGCTTCTCAAAGAGGACACTAGCTCTGATACCAATTGTTAGACCTTAAGAAACACACACACAAGAGAGAGGGGGGGTGAATCAGTTGTGCCACAATATTAATAAACTTTCACCAACTTACAAACTTTAATCTCAGATTTGAATGATAAACATGAAAGTAGGATCTCAACACAATAAGCAACACATAACACAAAGATTTTTGACATGGAAACCCTGTTAGGGGAAAAACCACGGTGGGGATGGAACCTACAAATTGAATGCACTCAGTAATAAGAATTGTACCCTGTTAGGAGTATTACAAAGGGGAATGCACTTGCATTTAGGCACACTACCTAGAGCTCACTGCTCAAACACAATTACAACAAGGCTCATTGCCTTACAACCGATCATACATTAAAGAGGACTTACAGTCCAAACACACGAGTTGACTAATAGCATATGTTATGCCAAAAGAGTTCCAATGAAGCGCACAAATCTTTGACTTATTTCAGATTCCACTCATACCTCTTCATCCAGCATCATGTATATCATTTATTCCATCTGTATACACATTCTTTCTCACTTGTACATCTTCGCAACTTCAAATGATTACGTCTATAAATACAATTCATTAACTCATCTCAACTAGGTCGAATAGGGACCTAATTGCCAACAATAAATAAATTACAATTCAATCCTCAATGCAATCCATTGAATGTCAGCCAGGACATTACAATGATCCATACCAAAAACCTCGAACACGCTCAGATCCACCAATCACACTCTAAACCTTCGCAGCACGTTACATCATTAGGTCAGCTAAGACCAAATGAAGAACACCAACACATTACATGAGAATCATGCAACCCGATCACTTTGACCAATGCAAACCAGCAACACAATCAGAATACGATCAAGAAACATCAACAAGCAACGTGAAGTGCCTTAGCAACCTTAGGATCAACATGAACTGAAGATTGTGGCTTGGGATAAAGTTTGCAGACCTAGAAAGATGTGAGGACTGGGAATAAGGAGAATTAAAATGATGAACAATGCCCTTATGTCTAAACAAATTTGGAGAATGTTCAAGGGTAAGGGAGAATGAAGTTTGATTTGGCATCAGAAATATTTGCACCATTCCCCCTCCCTCCAAAGCTTTAAGGAGTTTTTTGACTCCCCCATTGGATCTCACATCTGGAATAATGTCATCCAGGCTAGATCCTTTTTTGTTCAAGGCCTTGCTTGGAGGATTGGGAATGGTAGGTCTATCAGATTTTGGGAGGATGATTGGATTTTATATTCCCCTTTAACCCAGATGCTTTCCTTCTTTCCTTTCATGGCTCTTTGCAAGGAAAAATTTGGTACTATGGTTGCTGACTATTGGCATAATGGTTCTTGGGTCAACCTGAAAGATATTAATCAGGCGCTCACTCCTATCCAAAATGCTCTCTGCGATGTGATTCTTTCGGAAGATAAAATGGATGATCTCATTTGGAAGAACAGTCCTTCTGGCATTTTCTTTGTTTCCTCTGCTGTCAATTTGTTGTCCCTTCAAGAAGACCCTCCTCCCTGTTGGGCTCGTGCTTGGTTCAAAGATCTTATACCAAAGGTGAATATCTTTTATGGTGTGTCCTTCAGAATAAGATCCTGACCATTGATAATCTTTGTCGCAGGGGATTTTACCTAACAAACATATGTAGTCTTTGTTTGAGAGATCTGGAATCAGTAGATCACGTCTTCATTCACTGTCTTTTGGTGTCTCTATCTGGTCAAAGATCTTATCTTCTCTCAACATTAGCTGGATTTTTGCCAATTATGTTCAGCAGCTTTTCTTGGAATGGTGTTGTCCCTTTAGAGGGAAAACCCTCAAGATCCTTTGGAATTTTATGCTCCCTCACATTTTGTGGGGAATTTGGAAAGAGATAAATAATCGTATTTTCCGTGACCTCTCTCCTAAGGTGGTGGGGTTTAAAATTGTCAGGGCTATCTTAGAAAATGTTAATATTTCTCATGACCTCCCACAGTCGATGTCTCCTTTAGAAGTGGACATTTGCAATATCTGGAAGGTGAAAACTAATTTGGCTAGCATGAATCCTAGAATTGCTAGAGAAGAGGCGGTGTGGGGCTTCCCTCCTACTGGCTGGGTCAAAATCAACTTTGATGGGGCTTCTAAAGGAAACCCAGGCAAAGCTGGTTGTGGTGGTGTTATAAGAGATGAGGGAGGTAACATGTTAGCTGCTATTGCTATTCCTATTGGAGTTCAATCCAACCATGTGGCGGAAGCTATGGCAGCATATCAAGCTATCAAGTTGGCCAAGGATATGAATTTCCCCAAGGTCTGGATCGAAGGTGATTCTAGCAACATCATTAATTGCTTAAAAGGCATTTCCCCCCCCATCCTAGACTATTCATAATACTATCCTAAAAGCAAAAGACATCATTAAGGATTTTGATAATTATCACATCTCGCATTGTTTTAGAGAAGTTAATGCGGTTGCGGATAGGTTTGCAAATGTTGCTGTGAACTCTTGTGACATCATGAAATGGCAGAGTGAGCTAGATATCTCGCATGAGATTAAAATGCGGTTAATATATGATCGTACCCATGGAGGATTTGGAAGTCAATTTAATGATGACAATTAACAGGAGTACTAATTGCAAGATTAGTTATGTCATGTGTACTTTCAACACCTCGAGAAATTATGAGCTGCTAGCGAGACACTTTCTAGGTGTTTTTTCTATAACTATGGTTTTAAATTGGAAGTTAGTGTTAAGCCCTAACTCTGCTTCAAAGCTTAAGCTCACTAATTCTCTGCTCGGCATCTGGTGTTTTGAGATGTGATGTAATAGGAAAAGGATGGAGCCCTTCTCCTGTGAGAATTGGAAAAATAAGGAGAAAGTCTGGAATCTGCTCAAGAAGGGAGGCTTGGCTGGGTATATGGAAAAGCTTAACGGAAGGGATACTTCTGTCACTAATTTCTTCATCAAGAACTAGAGAAATGGGAAGATTTCTCTGGGAGGCACTAATGTTAAAATCACTGAGGAGATCATTGCGGAGGTCACAAGTCTCCCCAGAGGTGGGAGAAACTTTTACAGAGATTAGCGTCTCAATGATGCTGCAATAAAGAGATTTCCGAAGGAGGGTGAGAAGGCCAGGCTGGTCAAATGCAAGAAGAAAACCTACTACTCCCCTAAAGTCATCAAAAAGGTTTGGCATAGAGTTCTCTTTGCTTTTATGTAGTATATTACTTTAGACGACAGATTCTCGAGGGTTTACGGGTACCATTTTGTGATCCTTAATCATTTTTGCTATGGTGAGAAGATCTCTCCTATATTACCTTCTGAATTCCCTGAATGTTAGCGTTATAGATGCTCAAGATAATCCCTAGGGGAACCCTGCGATGCATGAGGGCCTTATGTTCCTCATCTATGAAAATTTTTCGCCCAACATTCATGATTCCCAAAATTTGAAGCCTTTGGACTCTGGTGATGATGATTACAAGGAAGATGAAGAGGATGGGGAGGACTCTGACACGGATGTGGATTATGAGACTAAGTCGTCGCAAGAGATTGACAGGAGTCATGATAAAAAGGGCAAAGGCTTTGTTAAGGGCATTGCTTCTTCGTCTAAGAAATGCGTGGGAAGGAAAAGAAGATCCTTTATTCTTGAGGATTCGTCCTCTAAGGCTGGTGATGATATAACTAAGGTCTGGGACAATGTGGAGGAGAAGCTGGTTGAGGACCGCAAAAAGGGCAAGAAGCAACGTGGTACCCATAAAACCCTTTTGGGTAACCCTGCACCTTGGCCTTGTAAAGATTTCCAGACTTGTGCCCTTGGTTCCTCTCCTAAAGACAACTCCTTTGGTAAAGGTGAGCATTAGAATCCAGATTATGGGAAGGATAGCTCTTCTGAAAAAGACAAAAGTGGTTTGGGTCAACCCAAGGAAGCCCTTAATTGGATTTTCACGGAGCTGACTAGTCTAAAAGATAATAACACAAGGATGGTTGCTAGAATCAAAATTCTGGAGTCTTTGAAGCTAGGTGATAAAACTTTCCCGGAGTTCCTGAACGATCTTACTGAGGCCATGAATAAAGCCGACGGGATTGTTGCTGCTTTTGATTCCAAATTTGCCTCGGTAAATGACAAACTTTCCAACTGTGGCATGGCTATGGATTCTATGGATGCTAGAATGACAGATATGGATCAGAAAATCTCGGCCATTGAGGCTACTCTCAGATTGATCGGGAAACAAAGCTGTAAGATCCTCCGGACCTCGGCTAATCAAGTCAATATCCTTATCAACTGCTAGGAGAAGGGCAATGAATATGATAATGAGCCGGGTCAAAACAGGGTCAATGATCCTAGCACTAACCCCAGGAGAGATGGTAATGACATTGACAACCTCAAGGCGTCCGCAACCAATATGGACCTTCTGGCTTCTGAAGCGGCGGACCTTCTCAATATTATTCGGTGACTCTGCCTTCTCTGGATTGCGTGTCTTTCTGTTGCTTTGTTTCTTGGTTGTTGGCCTTTGCTCCTGTCCTGTTGTCCTTTTGTTCTGTCCCACTTTGTTTTGCTGTCCCTATGTCTATCCTTTTTGGAGTTTGGAATGTTTTCTTGCTGAAGCATAATGTTTAATCTTCTCGGTCTTTTGTAAAAGGTTTCAGGACCTTTCAAATCCTATTTTCCTCTTAATCAAAACATGAACTGAAGATTTAAATCCATCTTTGCACTGTTCATCAACAACACTATTTGCAACCTCTGTTACTCAAGAAAAATAGCTTGCCAGTATCCAAATCATGAACCACTTGAGTTGAGGACACATATGCACGTCCCAAACTCACTACCAGGTTAGCAACCAACAACTCTTCAACACCGATCCATACCGATCCAAAAATTGAAACTGTCACTTCCTAAATAACCAAAATCAAAACTCTCACAAATCATCACACTAACATTTGCAAACTGACATGCATCAATTACAGACATCCCAAAACATAACTTTACGATCGCAACTATAGATCTTCTGTGTAGTATCCGTACCAGTGAATTCAACTTCACTGAACATACCAGGAACATTGTCTTCAACAGTAGAAGTATGTTGACATCAATGAAAAAACATTAATGTCAGCATATATATGCATAATCTGAACAACATCCCAACAATCTCCAACACCTAGGAGGTGGGGACATTACAACACATAATTTTACGAGGAAACCCTTGCGAGATAAACCTTGGCAAAATATTGCTCTTGTATTAGAAACTTCTTACAATCTTTGTAGGTATTGTTGGCTATTTTTGCCACCATCAACCCATTACAGATAGCCGATCTGAGACATTTTCGTCATGGGCTGAACTCTATCACAGTGGGTTAACATGTCATGTTTTCCAGTGGCTAACCTTTCGTGTTATCCTTCCCCCTTCAAAACCAAATGTCAATGAAAATCCCACCGAAATCTTATGAATCTGACATACATCGGAGGAGCATCGGACGTCGAAAGGGAATAAAATGTGCATCCTGATGGGCCATGTTTCCCTGATGGGAACGTCGGCAAGACCTATGGCATGTTTTGCCGAAATTTCAGGTGGGCCAACACGTGTTTTCCCATTTTCGTCATTTCGCAGTTTGTTTCCTTCTTCTCATTAGGCATAAGTGTGAAATGGCAAACCCAATAAGGTTTTCCCATGTGGACCCATTTTGTTCAACTGTCAAGTGATGAGGGCCAGTGCTATTATAATATTTTTTCAAATCTTAGGCCGTGCATCTTCATGTTAACTAACGGCCCTGGTTTCTTTCGCATTTTCGTGATTATCCCAAACAGCTTGTTAGGGTTAATGTGCGAAATTGCGATGTCGACGAGGCTAACATCGATAAGACATATGGCATGTCTTGCTGATATTTCAAGTGGGCTAACACATCATTTTTGCCATTTCGACATTCTTTTGCCAGCGGCCTGATTTGACTATTTGTAGCCATGACACGTTACCAAAACATAAATTCAATGCCAAAGGACTTCTTTTGCGTTCTGAAGCATGTCACCAATGGACTACATGCTTGTTTATTACCAAAGGGGATATTTTATCCCTTTCAGTTGTTGCTGCATTCAATTTTGGTCTTCTTGTCACTTCATGTATGAATGTTCACGTAGAGATCAGATTTTTTATCTGATATTCATTTATTTCTGCATCTGTAACTTGACTCAACCCTAGAGGGGTTTGAACTTCATGTGCAGTCAAAGTTATGCCCGATCTATAAAGGCAAAGTTTGTACATATTTTTGTTGTTCTCTTATGTTTCTTTTGTAGAGGCTTATGCTCTACAACTATAATTTTCCTATGCCCTCCAATAATGAAATTCTTTGTTTTTTTACCTCTTCTTGCATTCTGATATCTTGGGCATGTTATCTCGTCTTCTAGTTGAATATCTCTTTCTCTATTCCTAGCTTGTATGTTGTGTTAAATTGCTTACAATTGTTGTCTTGCGAATGTATCTTTCCTGGTAGTAGCTGATAAGTTCTAACCTGCATGTATGTCTTTGGGGTAGAATTAGGTCAAGAACAGTGTATGCTTTAGGGGTCTTTTGTTAATGTTTTGTGCAGTTATAGGTTGAGAGATCCATGTTTCAATTCGGTGCATCACCCCTTTACCCTTGTAGCATATCCTTCTCCCTTTTTCTCAAAAGAAGAAGTTTAGGTGCATCCTGATTGTAAGGAAGACGACCTTCTCCAAAGACTCAACCTCACCTATGTAAGTCCCACACTTGGGAGGTTGTTTCCATGTTTCACAAGGTTGCCTAGGTCATTCACACTCATCTAGGCAAGGGTGCAAACTTTTGTGACAACAATTTTTGAGACGCCCGGTGGGACAAAGATTTAGATCAGTTCATGAACATCCACTAGTGGACCATTTTAAACTTCATTCACTAAGAATTTGGGTGTTATTTTCAGTGCCATCAGCCTTTGGAGGCATTTCATCAAACACCACGGCGACTCTGAGTGCAAAATCTACTAGTTTTAAGCAGTCCTAGTGCTAGCATGTACAAGATCCTTTTTGATGTTTTGTGATTTCCAAGTTTTCTATGAATTTGCAATCTATTTGAATGCTTTAACATGGAGCCCTTTCATAGAGACACATGCTATCATCCCCCATATCATGATATTTCTACCCTTGCACCCTCCTTTTATCAAGATTAGCATGTACCTCAACATGGCTTTGGTTCAGATCACTCTGAAATATCAAATGGCTAGTTTGTTCCACCTGCTTGTCACCCTCTCACCCATGCTCAATCAGTGATTTTTTTAGTGGCTAATATTCGCCAATTGGCTAATTTTTGAAATTTGAGAATCCAAATTTGGCTAATAATTCAAGATTTAAGGCGACCTAAATCGCCAAATTTTTACAAAATTTTATTTTAGAAATATTGAAATCGCCAAATAATTTATTTTATTAAAAATTTGAACTCAAAGATTCGCCTAATATTTGATAGATGGTTAGATTCAATTCGCCTAAATTTTATCAGTTATTATAAAAATCTAAATTAATTCACCAATAATATATCATAACTATTAGTTATAGTAGGGTTGTGTCACCAATATTAGTTGTCATTATTGATTTAAAATATAATCTAGTGATCTTCATTATATTC
>MU224423.1:104933-123574 GCA_018584345.1 Thuja plicata
GGCTAAGATTTCCTTTGGATTGTTGATAAATCAATGACATTGAAGAAATTTTGGGTCCTATTATAATAATAAAAATAACGATACATTTATCTCACACAATACAATGAGGATTATTTGATTATATTTTAAATAAATGATAGTAACTAGATACTATAGAGTTCCCTTAAACCCATCAAATATGTTCATAGTTAGCCTAATAATTTTCTATAAGAACTCTTTTTTCTTTAAATATAATTATTTTCCATGGTCATTAATAAAATTTTGGTTATTGCTTGAGATTCACCAATATTTTCTACAAACAATTTGTTATTAAAAAATATTCGCCAATACAAATAATTTGTTTTCCCAAAAAATTGAGAGATTCGCCAATAGGAATTAATTTTTTTTTAAATAAAATGAAAGATTCGTGAGGATTTTATATATTTTTTCTAGAGGGGGGTTTCTTAAAGTTATCCTTGTGCTCAATTCTTAGCTAAAATGGATATTAATGGAAGCAGGGATCAGATTGTGGATCTTGGCCATAGGTTTATTAACCTTGGCTTGGGTTTCAATTGGAATCCAGACCTACCCATATATATGGAAGATTTGGGATATCAAGAGTTGAAAATCCTTTTATGGGGTTGGACTGGACAGTTGTTTGAAAGTAGAGGACGAGAAGGATTTGATATGCAGCTGGAGGAACCAGCTCACCGGGTCTTTCAACCGTGTATGTTAATCTAGCAAAGGCAATACTTTGAAGTGGTTGCAGAAAAAGAACAGCAATTGGAGATCCAGAGCATGAGGGCGAATATCACAAGGAGCAAGTTTGTCTTGCTGAAAGAGGCAATGCCCCAGTCTTGGTGAACTTGTTTGTTCTCAGCATTGGAAGAGCAGTACAACATCATGTTAAATGCCTATTATTCTTGCTGCCCTAGCTGGTTGCCCAAGCACATGAAAGGAACAAACAATTTGTTAGGAAGGGCACCTATTTCAACAAGCTAGTTAATGGCTTTGTTTGACATCTTTGTTTGTAAATATTGTACATAGTAGAGTACACTTTTTTGCTTTCTAAGAAGTGCACGAGCACAGCTGTGTCCTTTATATAGCAAGTTTTGGTCTTTTGTTCATGTTGCAGAGGTTGTAGATTTCATGAAGTTCAAGTGGGCTAACACGTCATTTTTCAGCGCTGGTGACTCCATGCCCAATGGATTGCTTTAAGGCCATTGATCTTATGCTTAGCAGGCAAGCATCTCCCATGAGTCGCCAGAAATGTTGGCTATTTTGGCCACCATCAGCCCACTACAAATAGTCGATCTGAGACATTTTCATCATGGGCTGAACTCTTCACAGTGGGTTAACACGTCATGTTTTCTAGTGGCTAACCTGTCATGTTATCCTTTCCCCTTCGAAGCCAAATGTCAGTGAAACTCTTACCGAAATCTTTTGAATGTGACATACATTGGAGGACCATCAAACGTCACAAAGGAATAAAACGTGCATCCCAATGGGCCATGATTCCCCGATTTGAATGTCGGCAAGACCTATGGCATGTTTTGTCGAAATTTCAGGTGGGCCAACACGTCGTGTTTTCCCATTTTCGTCATTTCACAGTTTTTTTCCTCCTGCTCATCAGGCATGTGTGAAATGGCGAAACCAATCAGGTTTTGCCATGTGGATCCATTTTGTTCAACTGTCAAGTGATGTGGGCTAGTGTTATTATAATATTTTCTCAAATCTTAGGCTGTGCATCTTCATGTTAATCAACGACCCTGGTTTCTTTCGCATTTTCGTGATTATCCCAAACAACTTGCTAGGGGTGATGTGCGAAACTGCGATTTCGACAAAGTTAACATCAGTAAGACATATGGCACGTCTTGCTGGTATTTCAGGTGGGCTAACATGTCGTGTTTTCCATTTAGACGTTCTTTTGCAAGTTGCTTGATTTGACTATTTGCGGCCATGACGCGTTAGCAGAACAGAAATTAAATTCAAACGACATCTTTTGGGTTCTGTAACACCTCGACAATGCACTCCATGCTTGCTTATTACTTGTAGGGATATTTTATCCCTTTCAACTGTTGGTGCATTCAATTTTGGTCTTCCTGTCACTTCATGGATGAATGTTCACGTAGAGATCATATTTTTTATCTGATATTCATTAATTTTTGCATCGGTAACTTGACTCAACCCTAGAGGGGTTTGAACTTCATGTGTAGTCAGAGTTATGCAGCCTTATCTATAAAGGTGAAGTTTGTACATATTTGTGTAGTTCTCTTTTGTTTCTTTTGCAAAGGCTTATGCTCTACAATTGTAATTTTCCTATGCCTTCCATTAATGAAATTCTTTGTTTTTTACCTCTTCTTGCTTTCTAATATCTTGGGCATGTTAGCTTGCCTTTAATTTGAATGTCTCTTTCTCTGTTCCTAGCTTTTATGCTATGTTAAATTGCTTATAATTGTTGTCTTGTGAATGTATCTTTCCTGGTAGTAGCTCATAAGTTCTAACCTACATGTATGTCTTTGGGGTAGAATTAGATCAAGAACTGTGTATGCTTTTGGGGTCTTTTGTTAATGTTTTGTGCAGTTATAGGCCAAGAGATCCATGCTTCAATCTGGTCTATCACCCCTTTACCCTTGCAGCATATCCTTCTCCCTTTTACTCAAAAGCAGTAGTTTAGGTGCATCCTGATTGTAAGGAAGTCGACCTTCTCCGAAGACTCAACCTCACATGTGCAAGTCCCACACTTGGGAGGTTGTTTCCATGTTTCACAAGGTTGCCTAGGTCATTGACACTCATTTAGGCAAGGGTGCAAACTCTTGTGACAACAGTTTTTGGCACGCCCGGTGGGACAAAGATTTAGATTAGTGTAATGTCCCGAATGTGATTTTTTTCCCGAAGGTGATTTTGTCCCGTAGGTGATTTTTGCTTGAAGGTGATTTCTGCCCCGAAGGTGATTTCAATTCAAAGGTGATTTCTGTCCCGAAGGTGATTTCGGCCTGAAGGTGATTTTAGCTCGAAGGTGATTTTAGCCCGAAGGTGATTTTCGGCCCGAAGGTGATTTCGACCCGACGGTGATTTTCCTCCCGAAGGTGATTTTTGTTTGCATAACTTCCTTGTAATGTCCTAAGGTAGACTTGCGCGATTCTGGTCATACGTCTCCACACACTTCCGCACATAAATGGTATTGTCTTCGGATGCCGATTATTATCGATGTACGCTAGATCCAAAGTTACTTAAGAAAACAATACTTAATAATTTGCTCAGTTTGTAATGAATGGATTTGCACAGAGGGATGAACCCTCAGAAATAATATGGAGTTTGTGCACAGAGTAGATCTATAGTTACAGTAAGTAGGCAGAATAGGGTGCGAGATGATTTCCACTAAAACTGCGAGTACCCGAATAGGGGGGATCTTGCACCTCTGAAACGACAGACAACGTTGAACCTCCAACTGGAGTTCGCAAATACAAATAAAACATAACATTCACCATACCTACAACTATGCCAAACACGGTTGATAAAGGGCTCCGAGAAAATTCCCAAAGGTTTACAAATAGGCCAACATACTTTATTTATTATTTTATTACTTGGGCCCCCTTTTATTAATTAATTAAAGGTCCTTTATAATATTATTTAAATTTTTGGGACCACTTAATTAATTAATTTAATAAAATCACTCTATTAATTTGGGGACATTACATATCCTCGCTGCCCAGAGATTGCTTGCCCTCAAGTAATCCGCCATTGAAGCTCCACGATTCCAAACCTAGCGCAGGTGTTGATAAGTCATATCCACTGAAATCTTCATGCTGCTTTATCACCGCCCGAGTACCCTCCTTAACCCTTCCAAACTCAATGTTGTGCGAATCTCCAATAAGCTTCTGCTGTGTCACTCTGATATAAACATTGTCATACCTAGAGTCATCAGGATTCCACTGAAACCAATCATCAAACACATCGATGCTTAGATCCCAAGCTTTCATGCTATCTTGCCAATCAATCACTTTCAAAAAGTGATGGTCTGGAATCTCAAAGATCAGGTGCAACTTGTTCTTCTCATGAGGAAGCCAGTCACACGAAGAGATGGCAATCATGCACGCCTCATGCCCAACCAAAGTGTAAACTCCTTATTCAACCAATTGTAGAGATTGCTCTTGCAAGGGATCATTGGTAGAGTACACATCTCCATGAAGTTAATCAACCACTTCCTCATGACTATAAATAGTTTGGCCTTCCTTTGATTCTGATTGAGTTCCTAATTCAGGACCCAACTCTTTTCTTTTCCTTACATAGTACGTATCAAAGGAGTCGGTGGCCTTGATCTCCTCAAGTTCACTTGAGTATTCTTCAAAGATTCTGATAACCTCCTCATGCACATGTATACTTTTCCCTGTTTGAACTAGATATTCTTGAAATGTCAGAAGATTCTTCTCTTTTGATATTTGATATACTACTTGGCGATTTTAGTGGCAGCAATTTCATTATCCCTTTCTTCCATTTCTGTAATCATCCCAAGCATTCCACTGGCTGGCAGGAATTTGGCTCTGATACCACTGTAATGTCCTGAAGGTGATTTTGTCCCGTAGGTGATTTCGGCTCGAAGGTGATTTTTATCCCGAAGGTGATTTCGGCCCGAAGGTGATTTTCCTCTCAAAGCTTATTTTTGTCTGTATAACTTCCCTATAATGTCCGAATGCAGACTTGTGCATTTTTGGTCGTACGTATACGCATACTTCCGCACATAATTGGAATTGTCTTCGGATTCCGATTATTATCGATGTACGCTAGATCTAGAGTTGCTTAAGAACATAATACTTAATAATTTGCTCAATTTGTAATGAAGGGATTTGCACAGACGTAGGGATGAACCCTCAAAAATAATATGGAATTGATGCATAGAGTAGATCTACGGTTACAATAAGTAGGCAGAATAGGGCGAGAGATGATTCCCACCGAAATTGCGAGTACCCGAATAGGGAGGATCTTGCACCTCTAAAACAACAGATAACAATGAACCTCCAACTGGAGTTTGCAAATACAAATAAGATAACAATCACCATACCTACAACTATGCCAAACACAGCCTTATAAATGGCTCCAGGAAACTTCCCGAAGGGTTACAAATAGGTTGACATACTTTATTTATTATTTTATTACTTGGGGCCCCTTTTATTAATTAATTAAAGGTCCTTTATAATATTATTTAAATTTTTGGGACCACTTAATTAATTTAATTAAATCACTATTAATTTGGGTACATTACGATCAGTTCAAGAACATCCCCTGGTGGATCATTCTAAACTTCATTCACTGAGAATTTGGGTGTTATTCTCAGTGCCATCAGCCTTTGGAGGCATTTCATCAAACACCATGGTGACTTTGAGTGGAAAATCTACTGATTTCAAGCAGTCCTAGTGCTGGTATGTACAAGATCCTTTTTGATCTTTATTGATTTCCGATTTTTCTATGAATTTGCAATCTATTTGAATGCTTTAACATGGAGCCCTTTCGTAGAGACACATGCTATCATCCCCCATATCATGATATTTCCACCCTTGCACCCTCCTTTTATCAAGATCAGCCTGAAACCTCAGCATGGCTTTGTTTCAGATCCCTCTGCAATATCAGATGGCCTATTTGTTCCACCTTGTCACCCTCTCACCTCTACTCAATTCTTAGTTAAAATGGATATTAATGGAATAAAGGATCAGATTGTGGATCTTGGCCATCGATTTATTAACCTTGGCTTGGGTTTAAATCGAGATCCAAACCTACCATATATATGGAATATTTGGGATATCAGGAGTTGGAAATCCTTTTATGGAGTTGGGTTGGATAGTTGTTTGAAAGTAGAGGATGGCAAGGATTTGATATGCAACTGGAGGAACCGGTTCACCGGGTCTTTCAACTATGTATGTTAATCTAGAAAAGGCAATGCTTTCATGTGGTTGCAGAAAAAGAACAACAATTGGAGGACCAATAGAGACTACATGAAGAAATTCTTGCAGAGCAGTTGGCTTCACAACAATAGCAACACGAGGAAGAAATGGTGGCCAAACAGAGATAGTTTGAGGATAGGCTTGCAAAGCAAGTTGTTGCAGCAGAAGAACAAATGAGGCTCAAGTCAGCTCATTTGCAAACCCGACAAGCAGAGGCAGCTCCTTTCCCCAAATTTGTCATTCCAAGCTTTAAGAAGCCCCCTCTATTACAAGAGCTTGTTGTTGTAACTTGTCCACTCCCTACACAAGAAACCTCACCCTCTCAGTCTTCTATACCTGTTTCCATTTCACTCTTTAAGGGTGGACCGATTGTATGGATTGTTGATGGTCCTAACATGGCATTTTGGGAGGGTAGAACAAAGCCAAAGAAGCTTCCATGGGAGGAGTTGCAGCTTGTTGTTCATGAGACTTCACATGGAACAAAGGAGGAAAAAAAAGAGTTGCAGGAGGACATTACGAAGGTTTTTCCCATACAAACCTCGCTGCAAATGAAGAAGGAACAAAAGGAAGAGGATCCAGTCCTCTTATTTGAAGAGCTTCCTTCTTTTGTGGAGGAAGAAGAGAACAATAAAGTTGTTCCTGCCCTTGAGGAACAAATCTTGGCTTTTGAGCCTTTACCAGAATCAAAGGACCTGCTACAAGAAGAACAAAATCATTTGCTGCAACAGGAAGTCCTCTATGATATGGAGAATGACAAAGAGGATCCAAAGGATAGCTCTGTCCTTGAGAAAGAACATGCTGGTATGCATGAGGTTGCCCCTCAACCTATGCATATTATTTGAGCAGAGCAAGAGGAGTCTGATGAAGAGGAAAATTTATGGGATGAGCTGGAAGCCTTTTGCTCATCCATAGACATCAAGCCATCTTCTCTTCCATCAGAAGATCTTGAGTTGCATCAGCAACATGTGGAGATCCACGCCATACCAGAGACACTACAAATGGCTCATGAGCAACATGAGGAAGAGGTGTAAGAGTTCACCTTTCCACAAAAAGAAGAGCCACATTCAATCCAACAGGATACCAAAATTACAAAGCACAGCAGCATGGAAAGGCTGATTTTTTAGACCCAGTGCCATCAAGAGGATGCCCCATAAGGCATCTAACTCTGCAACAAATCAACAAGTTGCCCCGGTCATGCTTATTCCAGAGCATGAGGGTGAATATCACAAGGAGGAGCAAGTTTGTCTTGCTCAAAAAGACAATTTCCCAATGTTGGTGAGCTTCTTTGTTCTCAGCATTGGGAGGGCAGTCCAGCAGCATGTTAAATGCCTATTATTCTTGCTACCCTGGCTGGTTGTGCAAGCAATTGAAAGGAACAAACAACTAGTTAGGACCTGGTCCAAATCCGGACCTTGCCCGGATCCAGCGTGGACTAATTTGCAGATCTGGACCTAGATTGGACCCGAACCTGGTCCGAGGGTCTGAATCCGGTAACTTAGGTTGAGGTTGATGAGTCTAGAGAAACAAGATTACATTTTCTATCAAAGGAGAAGACATTGCATGCTAGATCCGATGGGAGACACTCAGTGGGACCCAAGCATTTTAGTCATCTTGGGTGATTTGGCAAGAGAACAACAAAGGATAGTTGATGCAATCACTCGTTCGACGGAGACAAGGAATAATGGTGCCAACAATATAGAGAACAACCGTCATGTTGATAATTCAGTCAATGGGAGGACCCGCACCCAGAGTCCCCTATCACCAACTCAAGGCCCATGATGCCCACCTTTCCACCAAGGTTCGAGCAGCATGACAATCACACTCCATTGGTAGAGTTGCAAGTACAACTCAATCAGGATTGGTTAGATGGAGTTCAACAATCGGACATGATGTCCCTCAAGAACTACATGGACCTAAGGATAAGACATTTGCCCACTAGGGGTAATAGAGACTATAATAATGACTTGAGGCAAAAGATCAGAAAACTCAACCTCCCCTTCTTTGATGGCTCTGAAAGGTCAGCAACACGTGCTTGGACGCAGAAGGCAAATACATATTTTCATCTCAATCCCATGCCTGAGATGAAGCAATCAAGTATGCAGCATTACACCTTAACGGGATTGCTCATGAGTGGTGGCAGCATGGAAAAGTTACCTTGGGAGACAATCAAATGACCTCCAATGTTGACATCACAGAGAGATTCATCGAGAGATTTGATGGGAAGGAGACCTATGGCTCGTTTGGGTGAAGTGCGATCAGCCCATAAGGCTTCATGCAATCTTTTGTGCCAATCTCCAGCATTGTCATTAACTAAATTTTTCTTTATGGCAATCAAGTTTTTGTTAGTTGATTCGGCCTAACCGTTACCCTGAGGAAAATAATCAGATGAGTGTGACAACTGAATCCCATTATCATAACAGAATAACTGCATTTCATGAGAAGAAAATTTTTGAGCATTATCTGCCACTATCTTGGTAGGAACCCCAAATCTCACCAAAATATTTTCTTTTAGAAAGGAACAGAGTATCTCTAAAGTAGTCTTTCTCATAGGAATAGCTTCTACCCATTTTGTAAAGTAGTCCGTTGCAGTCAGGATATGGATGTGACCTGCGCTTGATGGAGGATGTATTGGACCTACAAAATCTAAGCCCCACTGCTTAAATGGTTCTTCAATGACTACAAGTCTTAATGGTATAGCAGCCAAATGTGGTTTTCCAGAGAATAACTTACATTTCTCACATTGTGCCACCCATCTGTAAGCATCCTTGAACATCCCAGGCCAATAGTAACAATTCCTTAGTATTTTAAAAGTTGTTACTGAAGATGAAAAATGCTCGCCGCAAGCTTCATTATGAAAGGATTGAAGCAACTTCTTTTGTTCGTCCTCATCTACACACCTAAGAAACATTCCATCTAAACCTCTTTTGTATAATATATCATCAACTATAACATATTTGGCTGCTTTTAATTTCAGATTTCTCTGTTCCTTTGCAGTTAGATGGTTAGGACACTCTCCGTATGTCAAATAATAAGCTACATTTGAGAACCATGCATCTTTCAGACCTGTAAACAGAGACAAAGGGATCCCTTCTCCAGATTCTTCATCATTTTCTGCAATTAATTTATAGAGGCCCTAACTCCTTACCAATTTCGTGGGTTTGATTTCCAAATCAAACTCCTACACTTTTGCAACCCAAGTTGCCCTATTATTCATAGATACCTCCTGCTGAGTCAAAATACTCTTAACAGCCGCATTCGGGACATAAAATGTAGAATGAGAATGAAGAATATAGTATCAGAACTATTTAACAGCCTTAATTACCGCAAAAGCTTGTTTTTCTGTAGGAGAGTACCTCAACTCATGTTTCTTTAGTGGCACACTCATAAGAGAAATAGGAACATCCTCGCCAGCTTCATTCTTTTGCAACAGAACACTTGACATTGTGTGCTCCGAAGCATAACAGTGTATTATAAAATCCTTTTGAAAGTCTGGATGCGCAAGGATTGGAGCCTGAGCAATTGCATTCTTAACTTCTTGAAAAGATTTTCTGGCTTCATCATTCCATTTGAAAGTTTGTTTCTCACTTAACATGCTTACCATGGGTCTGGTTGTTTCTGAAAAATCTGGCACAAACCTTCTCAAAAAGTTGATCTGCCCAAAGAATGACCTTATTCCACTTCTGTTGGAAGGTAAACATGACTGCTGGATCGCTCGCACCCTCTTGGGGTCAATCTTGACCCCTTCCTTCGACACTATATGACCTAACAATCTTCCTTCAGTTACACAAAAAATAGATTTCTTAGGATTGAGTGATATTCCTTGATCTCTACACTCATGAAGGATAAGTCTTAAATCTTTTGAATCTTTCTTTCTTCTACGGGAGAAGACGGTCATATCGTCAAGATATACCACAATTATTTTATTCATTAAATGACCGAAAGAGGAATTCATGGCCCGTTGAAAAGTGACACTTGCATTGATCAAGCCGAATGGCATTCGACTATATGCAAACGTGCCCCAGGGAGTGGTGACCGTTGTTTTATGCTGGTCACTAGGATCTACATTGATCTGATTATAGCCTGAAAAACCATTCAGCATAGACATCATCTTAGAACCCGCTACCATCTGTAAAATGTGATCCATATTAGGCAGGGCGAAATTATCTTTCAGACTAGTCTGATTTAGATTTCTAAAGTCTACACAGATCCAAATTTCTCCATTTTTCTTACAAATTGGCACTATGTTCGCTACCCAAGTGGAATGATGAATTGGGTAAATTATTCTAGCATTAAGCATTTTATCCACCTCCTTAAAAATGACATCTGCTACTCTGGGGTTATAATTTCTCAATTTTTGTCTGAAAGGCTTGGCTCTAGACTTCAGGGGAATATGATGTTGAAACTGTCCGCTTCTGAAATCCTTTAGATCTTCATATGACCATGCGAACACATCCTTGAATTCTTTTAGTAATTTTGTGAATATGATCTCTTTGGGACTGCAACATGTGTCCAAATTCACAAATCTAGGATCTTCATTATCCCCTATATTTATTCTTTCAAAATTGTTGGATTGTTTGCTACTGGTTTCATTAACTTGGTCGATAAAACAATCGGTGCGGTCAAACAAACTCTCCATCGTCACAAGGCCTTTTGGGATGTGATTTCCTTTCAGTTGCATAATGTCCTCCTTTTGGTCAATTCTTTCATCAACACAAAATTCTTGACATTTGAACTCTGATCCTTCGAAGAACACTGAAGAGAACTTATCAATACCTTGCAGAAATGTCAACACGTGAGCATCGTCACTGAAAACTTGCCAAGAATTTGCATTATCAGGTACACCAAGCCGATGAACAAGCTCTATAGTATAGTGATTATTGTCGAAGTCTGGATGAGGGATCAATAATGCTGCTGAACCAGCCACGACATCTGCTCTAGAATTCAATTCCCGAGGGCCCACTTCAATTGAAAATGCTTCAAACCCTTCAATTTCATCCCAGACTCTATTTTGGTAGTGCTTCATCCTTTCATTTCTTACTGCATACATCCCTCTCACTTGCTTCACAATTAGCTCAGCATCTCCCTTTGCTTTCAGGGCTCTGATGCCTTTCCTTTTTGCTTCTTGAATACCAAGTAGCAAAGCTTCATACTCGGTCGTATTATTAGTATTCTCAAACTCTAGCTTAGAAGGAAAAGGCAACTTTTCTTCAAAAGGAGATATCAAAACCACTCCTGCACTAGAACCCGTGGAAGAACAACTTCCATCAAACTCAAGTGTCCATATTCCTTCATTGCTAGAGGATTCCAGATCTGTAACATCATCTTCAGGTAAAATTACATAATTAGCAAAATCAGTCTCATGATACAAAATTTGGGCTCTGGGATCTTCGGACGGAAAAACTGTATATTTTGATTTAGTTTCTGGCTGTAATATCACCTTTTGATTGCCAATGGGGACTATTGCCTGTGACCAATCTAATTTGATTTCACCTCCTAAATCTCTGCAGAAGGTTCGACTTAAAAGCATACCATAACTAGCAGGTATATCAGCAACTAGGATGGTCAATTTTAACCTCTTGATCGGGAAAGAAGCTAACGAAACCTGGGCATCTTTGATTTGACCAAGTGATGGAACCTGTTTAGAATCCATCGAATAGCATTTACCAAAAGTCTTCATTAGGGGCAAATCTAAGGCCCTTGCTACAGAAGAGGGCATAATATTATCTGACGCCCCTGAGTCTATGATACAGTTGCTGAGTCTATGGCCATGGATAAACAGAGATACATAAAAAGGTTCTGGTTTTCCCATAACATGAGAGGTTCTGAGGACTCTTGATTAAAGACAGGTTGAATATTCTCAGGATGATCAGATTCAAGATTTACAGGGGTTTCATGAGCAGATACAATGTTTGTTTGACTAGTTGTAATTCTAGGAGAAGAACCTTTTACATAATCTACTAATTTATCAAGCTCATTGGGATTTAACTTCAAATATTCAACAGGAGAAATCTGGATTTTAGAAGATTTACAAAAATCAACAAAATCAAAAGTAGACTCAGGATCTGATTTTTTTAGAATCTTTACCTCTAGTAATGCATTTTCATCCGCCTTTGAGCCACTACCAATTTTGTTCATCTGCTCTTTATCTTTCTTGTTTTGGAATGGATGTGAAAACCGATTAGTAACTTTGCCACCCTGCTGACCCCTGGTAAGGACTGAATAGGAAGGTTCCTCCAGAGTGATTAAAATATCACCACCACGATCTGAATCAGATTCATACTCCAGGTAGTAACTTACGGAGTTGCCAGGTCCTCCGGAGTTTTCTTCATTAGCAGGGATCTCTTGAATGGTCTCTTTGTTAGCTTCCATTTGTTTGTACCGTTCCATTTCAGGACATGTGTCTCCATCGTGTTCATCCATTAAATGAAAAATGCACATGTTACTTCTTGCAGGAGGAGGTTCAATTTGAAGCCTTTGTTGGATTGGCAACGCATTTAATGGTTTCCCATAATTTCCTATCCCCTGGTTCGGGTATCTACGAGATATGTCTTGATATGGGGCAGGCGTAGAATTTGGTAATTGTCTTTTCAAAGCAATCATATCGTTAACTAATCTCTGTACTACCGGGTCGGTAGAACCAGAGGTAGATGCTTGATTAGCTGGTGTTTGCACTTCTCACTTCCACTTTCCTGCTGTTATTAGATTATCTTCAAGTTTTACTGCTAGGCTCTGGGCTGCAGTTAAGTCAGCAACTTTGTCCCATCTCAACTGATAACTTATATCTGGTGGCATAGCATTAACAAAGAAACCCTTTTGGTTCTCACCATTAGGTCTCTTGGCATTGGGAATTTGGTAGAGAATCTTATTGAATTTTGCCACAAATTCCCTCATGGGTTCATGCATCTCCTTTTTTTATTGGGATAATTGAAGTAGGAGGGAATGTTCATCTTTAGCAGATTTGAAACGTGATTCGAAGGCTGTTTTCATAGAATTCCAATCAGTAATATGACCATTTGGCAAATGGTAGAACCAATCAGCGGCTGACTCGGCAAGGGTTTGCACAAATAACCTAATTACCACATCTTTGTGTTGAACAGCTAAAACTCCACAAGCGGTATTGAAAGCATTCAAATGGTCATCCACAAAAACTTTTCCATTACCATAGAATTTAGGTAGGATATCTATAGCCCCTTTTGGTAAGGGGTGATTTCCTCCCACATTCAAAGGACCAACTGCCGCTCCCCAAGGTTGTGCCATGATTGACTTCGGGAAGATAGTTACAATAGGTGGAGCTTGGATTCCAGATAATGTTAAGGCCTGCCAATTAAGGTGATGTGAAGATGCTTCAGGAGAAACTTTAGGTGGAGAGGAGGGTCTACTCTTTGCTTTCTTCTTAGGAGTATAGGTAATTGGAAAATGGAAATTCTGAAACTCTTGATAAAATCTATCGAAAATACCCTCCCTTCTCTGGGATTTGGTGTAAGGACGAGAATCCAGGGTTTAGGGTTTTAAGGGCCTTGAGCTGCCATATCTACCACGGCAGCCTCTTGAGCTATGGGAAGTCCCCTTACCCACTCCCCAATCTCTTCTTCCTCCTCTATAACAAGTCGAACTTGTTGATATTGCTGATCACTTAATCTTGACTGCCAGGCCAGAGTATTTAAATCAGCAATAATGTCCTCCTGAGTATCTAGAAAATGTAGGCCAGGTTGAATGACTAGAGGAATTTCTTCTTGACCGGGTATTGCATCAATAGGCAATACCATGATTTAACCTTATAGAAAAACAAAATTGCATACTGATATGCTCGACAACGTACTCCCCAACAGAGTCACCAAAAATATGTTAGTGAACAGATTTTTCCTCTTAATGAAGAACAGATAAATAACTCCTTATACCCAGAATAAAAGAAAAATACACTAACAGTTGAATGAGTTTGTCACAAGTACACTCTCTGCTTCAAAGGAGCAGCAACCTTATACAAAGATCTATCTTTAATAACTTCTTATTAGAAAAGAATATTAATTCGAGATACACTTTTTACCAGAAAGCATGAAAGGCTTTAATTAACATTCATCACAAATCAAAGGGCTAAAAGTTTTGAGATTCTTAACAGATATTCCAAATATTCCAAGCCAACTGACTTGAATTATGAAAGAAAACTATTTAAGAATGGCTGATTCAAACGATATCAAATCTTGAAAAGATTACTAACAAAACACTAAGATATATTTGCAGATCAAAGTAACATAATCATTCAATTCCAACTGAAACTAAAATCATACATTTCATCAGATCAACTGATCAATGAAATTACCAGAATCTGCTCATAAAACCAACTGATTATATGTATTTCTATATCCAGAGTTTCACAGTATAATACTAGCAAAATAACTCAAACAAACAAATAGTATTGCAAAGTTTTTCACCAGAGAACCGACCCTCATTCGGTCATCAAAAATTTAATATATAGCCACGCAGGGCTAATTCAGTTTTTAAAACTAATTAACCAAAGAGATAGCAAAAAATTTCGGAGAACTTGCAAAAATAAGACAGCTATCTAGAAAACTAATTGACCGATTGGCCACTTTCAGCTCCATCTTTCCCAATAGTGTTGGTGGCACCTTTTGCTGCGCTCCATTCCTCAAACGCAGCCGAGAACTTCTCTCTCAGTTCTTGATTTGGTGTGGTAACTGCTACAAACCTTTGCCCCCAAATGTTCTTGAAGTTTTGAATCTACTGGGCTTTATTTTCAAAAATCTTCATCTTCTCGTAGCCATAGACAACTGTTGATTCCACATGAGCAAAAAATGAAAAATCCTTCACCTCAACCTCTTTAGCAGCTCTTAGATTTTCTATCTTCTTTTCATAAGAAGCAAGCACTTTAGTCATATCACAGCCAGTCTCCTTTTCACTTCCAATTATTTTCCCCATGCATTCATTGTGAGAATGCATGATTTCCTTTGAGTTTATATGAGCTTCAAGGATCTGGACAGATTCTTCAATGGCTTTCTCGTACAATGCACCTCCCCATTCTATGTTCATCTTGGCAACGAACAGCGAGTTCTCTTCAAGGACTGGTACTGCTTTCTCTGAAAGAAACTTGTTTATATCGTAAGCATAAACTTCCTCCATATTTCATGTTTCAATCTCCAATTGATCTTTTTCCTTTTTCCATGATTCAACATCTTCCTCTACTGCTTTGAGCAATTTATCAGATTTTTCAATCACTTTATTGAAATCATTAGTGAATTTGGTGATCTCCTTAATTACCTTATCAATCCAGGTGAAGAAGGCCTTTGACATGGATCTATCCTTATGGACTTGATCGAGGAATTTCTGGTTTTTTGGAGACTTAACATCCAAGTCAATGGGTATCATGGATAGGGGCTGAGGAACTGGACTTTGAAGTTGTATATATTTAGCTAACTCACAAAGAGCTTGCTTCAGCTTCATTTTGTCTTCAGCATCTTTCAATACCCAGTGATTGATTTTCTTATTGGCCGAGTTCAAGATCTTCAAATCGGCAGCTCTAGTGGCCATACCTAAATCCACCTTTTCCACATCGAAATCCTTCTTTGTCACTTCATAATAGTTTTATCAGAACTAGGCTTGAAAACCTCTGCAATCCAGTGGCTTGTTTTAGGGTCTACATCCAACATAGCCTCTATTTTGGACTTCTTCGCCCTTGGGGTTTTTCCCAGGTACTTGCTGACTAGATCTCCAACTGGAGTGGAGATTGGCACGATGTTTCTCTTTTTGCTGACTGATAATTCCAGCCAGTTTGGAGTCTGCAGTGTAGTAGTCTCTGCGGAGGCTTGTGTTCAAGGGCTCTTCAAAATTGTCAGGTCCTACTGACCTACTTTTGTTGATTCATTTCCTGAAGGACTAACTGGTGACTTACTCATTTTGGATTTTCTCTGAGTTTGCAGATCAGATTCTTCCTCTGGATCTATTACAATGCAGGGGATATTATATACCTTCTCTTTCCTTTTGCTTCTGGTTCTTGTTATTCTTGCAGGTTGTCCAATGTCTGGCTTTTTTTCTTCTGAATGAACTTCTACTCCAGAGTTTGTTTCACCTGCAGAAAGCAATTTATCAATCTTATCAGTATGGAGTCTGGACAGAAGAGGTCGTGAGCTTTAAAATCCTCGGACTCTTTCTAATTAATGAACTAGAAGTTTCTTGCTTCTTCTTTTGATTTAGTTATTTTAACCATCTATGTGTTCTTTTAAACACATCTTTGGACAGGTTATTCACATCTTCTTCTCTTTCTTCCCAGTCTATCTTTCTAGCTAATGCGTCATCATTCAGCTCCACATATCCAGATTCCAAGACACTTTCTTCATCTTCAATATCTAAATCTTTAACCTTGAAAGGAAATCGTAATGAGGCAATCTGTTGCAAGGTGAATCTGGAGTGCAGTCTCTTTTCAACTTCAATTTCATCTACACAGTTTGCCCAAAAATCTTCCAACTCTGCATCAATGCAGAAATGTGGCATCGATATTGAAATGACTTGCTACAAAATGCTTGCTGTCAAAATAACTTATTTTTTGGTAGGAAGGGAGATTTATGATTTTCAGTTCCACATCCAAGGTGGAATTTCTGTGCATGCATCTGAAGCGATAATGCCCTAAATCAATGGAAAAAAGAGAACCTACCCCTCTCTTAAGTCTGAATTTTACCTCAACCTGGATTAACTGTCTGCAGACTTATAGTAAGACATATTTGTCTAAACAATATCTTGGGAGTTTTAGAGGTTCTCCACTGAATCCTCCTACTCTTAAGTAGCTGAAAGTAGGGAAATGGATGAAAAAGCTGTCATAAATATTAATTAACTCCATAACTTCTTCGGACATCCTACAGTCGATTTTTCCTTTTAGCTCGAAAACGAGCTTGGAGAAGAATGTGTTCTGAACTCTTCGGAAATCTTCTGAATTCCTTTTCTTCTACAGCAGTGGATAATATTCATAAATTGTCATATTCTCCTTCCATTGTCTATGTGGCAATCCCTCCCAATTTCTGCAAGTAGCAAGCACATAAAATAGGTATGAAGTCAAAAAGAAACTTGATGCTTCTGTAGATTGGGATAATTCTTCATGAAGCCTTTCCGCTATCACTTTTGTCCAATCAACACCTTGTCCTTCTGCTAAAATAGCTTGGATGAAAATGTACATCCAGTCTTCCCAGAGAATGTCGTTGGGTTTTCCATTCACCCTGTTTAGCATAATAACTACATCTCGGACCTCTCTGATTAAGTGATTCTTCTTTAATGGCTTAGGCAATCTGGAACCACCTCTTTCAGACTTTATCAACCACTCTCTAGCAATATTATTGTTGTATTCCTTTCTGTTTTGGTCATATTCCCGTTGAGCCTTCTCAATGCTCCAATCACCGTATGCTTCCATTGGCAGTATTTGCAGCGCTGTCATGACTATCTGTCTGTTGATGGTTATCAACACTTCTCCAGAAAAGAATGAATGCATCTCTTACTCATGTCATATCTATTTCTGCACTCCATTACCAATTCTGGGCACAAAGTCGCTTCTGGAAAACCTGCTACTTCCAACAAACCACTCTCTACAACTTTTGCGGCGAAGGTTCCTTCCTTTGCATTTTTGAAATTATTAACAATCACTTCTAAATTTTCATCTACAAAGGTGGTGTCTCTCATTCCGGGAAGACAACTACTCATAGGAGAAAACTTGTTCTCTTTTACAAACTTGACCTTTGAGGCCGACATGCTAGGACTAGACATATCAATACTTAAGCAAGTAACCTCAAGAAAAACAATGGAAAAGCCTAATTTCTTTCTTACCCAGTTAAATCTGAAATTAGAAATGGAAATGGAGAAGATTTCTTGAGACTCACCAATGCTCTGTCCTTGCCTTCCTGCGATTACCTTCGCTGCAACTTTCTTCTGATTATGCTATCGCAGTTGCTAAATGAGCAAAAATGGCAAGAAATAAGACAAATTAATACATACGTTTGAGTTGCCAATTCGGTAATCATGACACCTCACACGACTTGATTATTCCCGCCGTCATTTGCAGTAAAGAGAATGATATTTTTCTTGGGAAGAAAATGTTACAAAAAAAGTGTGTGGGCCAAGCACATTGAAGATGCTCTTATAGGTGGCTTGTAGGGTTCTTTCTTTGATAGTGGATAAGGTCTTAGTTTTGCTTCCACTTAGAATATCAGCTTCATCTTGTTTTACAATATATTGGATTTTCTTATGTGGGAAAAAGCTTCAATTCGCATGCTATTCGTAGCATATGGATGCGAACATGGCAGATTGACAAGTGATAATGACCACATTCTAATAATGATTTGGAAGGCAGATCTAGTGTCAAAGTAAAATTATAAAGTTAGATATCAAGGGTGTCAAGTCAATGGATGAGTCTCAGAGGTTGCAAAGGAGAGGTAACTATAGAGTCTTTGATTGAGAAGACAGCTACAAAGGATATATGTCAAGTTGTGCACAATAGGAAACTATAACAGCATATTCATTTTTTAGCATTGGGGGTACATGGAAATCTATTTTGAAGAAAATGGATTATTAAAGCATTTCCAAATCAGTTGTTTTAAGGATGACAAAGGTGTGGATGCATTCATGAATCATAGTCATGTCACTGATCAGCAATCATTTAGAAACTACAGTCATCAAAATTTGTCTTCAAGTTCTGGTTGCTCTTCAAAGTTTAAAGATCACGAAGCTTTC